>CAJNDS010002106.1:202500-262500 GCA_905221605.1 Symbiodinium natans
ACCCAAAACCCAAAACCCAAAACCCAAAACCCAAAACCCAAAACCCTAAACCCTTCACCACTGGTGCCGAGTCGAGTTGAGGGTCTTGGGCGCTGAGTCTTAGGGGTTTAGGCTGTGGTGGGCTTAGGCTAGCATTGGCCCTTAAACTGCTATTTGCTTAACAACCCCCCCAAAAAACATAAAATATTATTCCCTATCTTGCCCTTATAAGGAAAATATTTTTTTGGGGGGGGGTTCTTAAGCAAATAGTAATAAAAGGGCCCTCCTATATACATACCCCTTATCCACCCTGTACAACCCAAGGGCCCATAGTTTGGAAGCCTTTAGAGGAAGTAAGAGACCATATTAAAAGCCCATACGACTACCCTTAGGCTATACGACATTATGCTTGTCCAATTGATGAGTCTCTTCTTTTGTGCCGCTAAAAACCCCGAATACGAGCATCCGTATTATAGGGTTTAGGGTCTAGGGTCCATGTTATCGGAACCCCCGAAGAAGGGTACAGCTATGAGGGAAACAGGTCATTTTGTGGACTGCATGTCGTCCACCCCTTTGTGGGGAACAACTAAACGCTAAACCCTACTAAACCCTAAACCCTTACCCTAACCCTGAAACTGAACCCGAACACACCCTAACCTTTGGAAGCCTACATCAATATACTACTCCAATCCCTGTTGAGGTACATGAGACGCCGGGCAATGCCCCTAGACAGTTTCGGGGCTCTAGCCCTAAACCCTAAACCCTAAACCCTAAACCCTAAACCCTAAACCCTATAACCCTGTACCCTAAACCCTGAACCCTAAACGCCCATATAGCGCTTTGGGTACACATGGAGCACACCCACACCCCCAAAAGATGCCACGCCTCCGCAGATGCCCGCAGCACCTCCACTGAGGGGCTGGGTGGAGTTGGGGGGGGGGGGGAGCGCCCTCGAAACCCAAAACCAGTTTTTAAGTAGGGTTTAGGGGGTTGCTGGGTTTAGGATTTGCTGAACCCTAAGCCCTAAACCCTGAACCCTAGGTGCGAGAGCCGTTTTCCTCCTGACCGGTCTCTGGTTGCCTCAACACGCTTGTGTGGCCACAACAACAAACTCAGCCCCTAGCCTGCTCGACATGCAGCCCTTCCCCCTAAACCCCCAATGAACCCTATACTTCGGCGGGCCTATGGTCACTCCTCCAAACCCCCTATAAGATTCCCACAACCTCAACCCCAAGCCCAAAAAGCTCTAAAGCCCAACAAGCCCTGAACCCTCAACCCTAAACCCTCTCTTTCCCTCACGTGCTCAGAAAGCCCCAAACCCTTTTTGCAACTGGACTGCGGTACAACTGCCAGGAAAAGATACTACCCCCTAAACCCTAAAACCTAAACCCGAAAACCCTAAACCCTAAACCCCTTAAACCCTAAACCCTAAACCCTAAACCCGAAACCCTAAACCCCACACCCAGCCTCGGCTAAAGCCCTGTACGTTGCCGAGCCCATCTCCAAAATGAGCATCACCAATTTTAGGGGATAGGATTAGGGTTTAGGGTTTAGGGTTTAGGGTTTAGGGTTTAGGGTTTATATAGACCCTCGGAATAAGGTCTCTGCTTAAGAGAGCCAGAAGAGGGTTCAGAAGGGGTTCCCTTTTAAGGGTCCCCCTTATCCCACCTAGGAAATTTATGTTCTTCCCACACTCCCCGAATCAGTGTCGGAAAGCCTACAACATTGGCATCAATCCACTGAGACTCACACAGAAGATCCACAACCAGAAACTCCCAAAACCCGATCCGCAGACATCGCAGCATATGCGCAAATTCCATGGCACTGCCATCTCATGTCCGCACAATAAGATGCGGTGTGATCGATGCCCCTTTGCACAAGGTATACTGCAAGGATCCACTTGGCTTGTGCCCGAAGCGGGTGCGACCATTTCGCCCACACCGCGCATCTGGCATGCTGTATCGGCAAAGGAAGATATCGTAGCAATTTCTCACCAGCACTCGCCCAAACCTCCCTATCAGCAGCAAACCGCACGCAGAGCCCCAGAACCCTAGACCCTAAACCCTAAACCTTATAAACCCTGCAACCCTAAACCCTAAAACCCTAAACAATAAACCCTAAATCCTCAACCCTAGGGCCCTAATGCCCTTGAGCCCTCGGACCCTCTACAGCTCTCCCTGCCTGCTCAGCATTGGCACCTTCCGGGGACCGCTCCTCCACATCCCCGCAAGCAGCGGGTTTAGGGTTTAGGGTTTAGGGTTTAGGGTTTAGGGTTTAGGGTTTAGGGTTTAGGGTTTAGGGTTTAGGGTTTAGGGTTTAGGGTTTAGGGTTTAGGGTTTGGGGCTCTAACGTCTCTTGGTAGCCCAGTAGCCATATGGGTTTTACGATCTTGGGGGTACCATATTGAAATAAAGGAATCCTACTGTTTGGGGGTCTATATTAGGGGTCCCCTATTCTCGTAAACCCCCATATTGTAGTAAGGGGTTACTCTGAAGAAGGGAACCTTGAACTACAAAGAAGGGAAAGGGTACCACCGACCGACCAGGGTCTGGCAAACCGTGAACCCTTAACAAGACATCTTAGCCCCTCTAAACTCTAGACTTAAACCTAAAACCCTCTAGACCCTCCTGTGAGCCCTCAAAAAACCCTCAGCGCTCGAATTTTGTAAAGTTGGGTCTTCATGGCAGGTAGGGCAACACACATGCAGCTAAAGGTCTGTCAAAGAGACCCCGAAGCACATAGCCCTGACACTACATCTATGTCTACCTCAAGGCTCTCTAGTGTAGTTCCTTTTTGGGATAGTTCTAGGGGATTCTAGTACACTACCCCAGAAAGGTACTACATAGGAGCCTTTGGGTATGTCTATGACACTGCAGGCTGGACGTGGCTCAGGGACTCAACGAGCCCTGCAAACTTTATGGCCCACAACGCAACGAGGAGGGATCATCGAAACCCTTCTTCCCCCTAAAGGTCCATGTACCTAATTAAGGGAGTACTCGCTCCTATACAGGGACTGTGGGGTCCAAGTATTCCCTATTTAGGCACATGAACCCGTAGGGTTCCTAAAACCCTGCACCCGGCGTACCATGAGATCATGGCTGCCGGGTAGAAGCTGGTGTAGAATTATATACGGAGAGTTGGGGTTCAGGGCTTGTGGGGTGTCGGGTTTTATGGTTCAGGGATGCTTCCGTCTTGGAGGTAAATGTCAAACTACTGATGAAGGAGACATGCTGTGCGTGACTTACAGTAGTCTTGGGGCTTGGCCCAAATCATCGAATTTCCCGGAATCTGTGCTTTTCAAATTTTCCCTAAGGGTCCATGTACCCATATGGTACATATTAGGGCCCTAAAGCTACGGTATAGGAACCCCTTTAAGGCCCAAGTATATACTAAAGGGGTACATGGACCCTTTGGGTTTCAACTCTGTTCCCCCAGCCCCCCCCCCCCCCCATGTACGTACGTACAAATGACTCACTCCATGGCGGTGCTTCATCCTAAGGTTCAGGGTTGAGGGTTCAGGTCCTACCTAAACCCTGAACCCTGAACCCTGAACCCTGAACCCTGAACCCTGAACCCTGAACCCTGAACCCTAAACCCTAAACCCTAAACCCTAAACCCTAAACCCTAAACCCTAAACCCTAAACCCTAAACCCTAAACCCTAAACCCTAAACCCTAAACCCTAAACCCTAAACCCTAACCCTAAACCCAGGGTCTTTTTGCCACTTGCCTAGCAGCCTCACCACACTGCGGGGGTGCAACTAAGCTCGAGAAGTCGCAAGTTCATACGAGTAGAGTTTCGGGTTTAGGGCAAAGGGTTTAGGGATTATAGGGTTTCGGGTTTAGGGTTTACGAAACCATACCCTGTCCAAAATAACCCCTGGCCACAAGCACCTGCGACTCTGAAGCACTGGTGCCGCCGCCCTGGCCAGGTGGGACAGGAGTTTGCGCGCTCGCTGCTGACATACTATAGGGCTAGGGTTCAAGTAAGCTGCGGGCTGTTGTGAAGCATCATCGCTGGTGTAACTTGATGCCTTTGCGACAAACACGATACAAAGTCTGGAGCCGCATGCAATAGTGCTCCTCTTCTCGGAGATTTCGGCTCGAGGATTTGGGGTATATAGGTTTTCCTTTTGTCATCCCCCTAGCAGACCTCTCGGACGCACTGCAGGGATTAGGGCTCAGGCTTCAGGGCTTGAGGAACTGTAGGCCCTCAAGCCTTATCCCTGAACCCCTCCACGACTTAACAACCCATAGACCCCAGCCCAATGCATTCATATAGGGATCCTTAATCGGATTAAAGGTGACCCTAAACCCTATAAACCCTAAATATGTTCCTTGATTGAAGGGTATTGGGCTCTTTGGGAGGCGCGCGAAAACGAGCCAGGTGGGGACCGAGATTTCGCCGGGCAGCTCTCCGTAGCCAGATCTCTGACCTTGGATGAGCCAAGCAACTATAAGATCCCGCAACTGGGTTACGAGTATCTCATGCGTTCTCATGAAACCTTATAGTATACATATATACATATGTTAATCTGTATATATATATATATATGTGTGTGTAGCCAGAAACGTATAGACCCCTCCAACGAGTGGACCGCAATTCAGGTTCCAGGTTGGGGAAAGGGTCGGCTGCAGGGCTTCGGCGCTCTTACGTTGCAACTCTCCAGACGGGAATGCCAACGGAAGGCACTTAGGGGCTGAATACCCTAGCCCAAAGAAGGTTAACCTTTATTTGTCATAGGATTGTATACACGAGCCTTCAAAACCTCCAAATCCGCAACCTGCTTCTTGGCATCCTCAACGAAACTTCTGAAGGTCTCTGGGAAGCCATCGGTTGAGGCTTTTTTTTCACAGCATACTTCGAATTGATGTTGTTTTTCAGAGTCATCGTGGCACCGTCCTTCTTCAAGAACTTCTTGACCGGCTTGCCACGAACACAGCCACGAAGCTTTGGAAGAACAAGCAAATCCTCTTCAGCACATAGGCTTTGGATTGTCTCGTAACGTGGCACTTCGGACTGAACGCCTTTGACCCTGACAATGGCATTGTCAGGGTTGATTGTAGTTCCCCCCTCCTCCCCCTCCCCCCCCCCCCCCCCCCCCCACCCTGAACCCTCAACGACTCAAGAGATCAGGACACATGCCACCGACCGCGGAACCAACCCTACCCAACCTGGACCCCCGCTCAGGTACATCCTGTACAGCCCGCTAGCCCTATGTGCCATGGACCTTAGGGTTTAGGGTTTAATTAGGGTTTAGGGTTTAGGGTTTAGGGTTTAGGGTTTAGGGTTTAGGGTTTGGGGTTTGGGGTTTGGGGTTTAGGGTTTAGAGGACCTTCTGGAGGCCCTATATGGGTCGTTCTCTAAGTCGGTGTCCCTTTGGGGGATCCTGTTAACGCTTTCTTTGGAGGACCCAAAAAAGGACCCTAACTTAGAGAACTACGCATACCCCTCCCTCCCTGTTGCCAAGAAATGTCCTCTTGAGCGCTGGGCTCTGGCGGCTGACTGGCCGCGGCATGCAACATGCGGCCGGGCACCGGGTCTGCGACGAGGTTACAGTGGCGCGCGGGCCGGGTGGGCTTAGAGATGCTTTCTTGTTTTTGTGTATAGTTCTTGCTGTGTGAGTGTATGGATGTGGGTGGGTGCACGTGTGGGCAGGTGGGCGCTCGTGTGCGCGTGCGTGCATGATGTCTCTCTGCGTGGTTTCTTGTTTCTGTTTTTGTTGGGGGGAGGGAGGGGGGGGGTAGGGTTCAGGACTCGGACTCCTAGCGTTCGAGCACTTAAGTATGGCTAGGTTGTTGGCGCCGATTGATCTGTCAAGATTGTACAAGTGTTCGACTACTCCATTGGCAGGGTTATATTGCAAGTTGATATGCGTTCGAGGGGCTTTGGGGCATCTTGCTAAGGTGGCACACGGCATGGAACGAACACCAGTGAGTACAGTGGCAGCACTGCTTAAGTAACCCTAAACAAAATGCATTAGTTGAAGACGCGCGTGGTGGCCCCGTGTTGGGGGCCAACATTGCCTTTGTCAGTTGTTTTCCAAGAGGCCCTCCAAATACGGATGCCACTCAACTTGCCAGCCCCTCAATTTCTTAATTTGGAGGTCTACGCCCCCAGGGTTTAGGGTTTAGGGTCCCCGACTCTCCCGCTGCCCTGCCCCCACCATGACAAATAACCCTGCATTTTGGCTGGACTCCCCCAAGTATAGCTCGGGCGTTGTCTTTGTTCAAACCCAGAATGAACGCTGTCGAACGCTTTCGAATGCTTTTGCGACACAATAACCGCGCCGATGCCGGAACCTCCCCAACCTCAGACCCCAACTCTGAAAACGAGAACCCGTCTTCTTCGCATTCGGGAGCCAATGTCGTGGCTTTTTTGGTTAGTTTTAGGGGATTTCCAGTATGCTACCCCCAAAAAGGTGCCACATAGGAGCCTTTGGGTAGACGTCAGAAAAGACCAAGATGGTTCGGTGCAGCAACTTGGAGATTCATCTGCTGAGTGCAGGTAAGGAGGCGCGACTACCCTCTTCATCGGGGATACTATAGACTCACCCCTGGAGTCAACTAGGACGTGACCTGTCGCCAAAAAAAATGCCTGGCACCTTACATGGCTTTCCCATGCCCTCTCTCCGACTCAACATCCCCCTCGCCTTAGTGGCTTTCCCATGCCCTCTCCTACTCAACATACCCTCGCCTGTACGAATCTAAACCCAAACCCTAAGCCGTAAGCCCTAAGCCCTAAGCCCTAAGCCCTAAACCCGAAACCCGAAACTCGAAACCCTAAACCCTAAACCCTAAACCCTAAACCCTAAACCCTAAACCCTCCCTCGTGGCCCGTCCTCCTCTGCCTTGGGCACACCCCGTCGCCGCAGCAATGGCCAAGCAAACTATGCCTGCCTTTGTGTCAGTGGCTTTGGCAGCTGGACTTCTAGCTCCTGTCCCGCTGTTTAGGGTTTAGGGTTTAGGGTTTAGGGTTCTGCCTCCTCTTCACCAGTGCTCGTGGCAAAGAGAGACCCAGGGTTGCGAGCCGGAAGCCGTTGTAGGATGCTGTCTAGACGGATCTCCGATGCTTATTGGGAGAAGTGAAGGATTGGGTTTTGGGTTTCGGGTTTAGGGTTTCGGGTTTAGGGGTTTAGTTTCGGCAGGGTGCTGCATGGTTCATGAAGACCGGCCGCTCTTGGAGCAAAAGGCAGCGTGGAGGACTGAAATCCTGAGTCTAGCTGAGGGTTTAGGATTTAGGGTTAAGGGTTTAGGGTTTGGGATGTTCACCCCTATATACTAACAGGCCTGAAGATAGATTATAGTGCCCCCCCTACCATAATCCCTACTAAGGCCTGTTATATAAGGGGGACATCGCAAGTTTCAGGGTCCAGGTGCTCTGTTTCATCAAGGTCAGTGAGGGTGGGCGGACTCTTATCGCAATATCCCAGCTATCCCAAAGGGTCCATGTACCCATCTAGTACTTGGGCCCTAAAGGGGTTCCTATACAGTAGCTCTAAGGCCCAAATACTATATGGTGATGTGCCCTAGGCAACTCGTGGCACAAGCAGCCTTAGCAGACCTCGCTTCCAGGCTCTAGGGGTTTAGGGTTTGGGTCCCTACTAAGAACTCGAAAAATTAAGGTGACCAGGGATATTTGCGGTTCACCTGAAATTGGGAATCGCAAGCCCTGAAACTCAACTCATGGTAGGAGATGGAACAAACTTCAACCCCCCCCCCCCCCCCCCCCAAACCCTAAACCCTGAACCCTCCGCCCCGCCAAAAAAAAACAACATTTCCTTGAAGCGCAAGCCCTAGAATCAAAAGCCCAGAAGCCCTGAACCATCCTCAGCCACTCTCAAGCCCAAACGCCTGCATGCGATGCTCCTTGCTCACTTCAATACCCTGAAGCCCCAAACCCTAACGCTAAACCCTACACCCTACACCCCTAAAACCCTAAACCCCTAAAACCCTAAACTCCTAAACCCCCCTAAACCCCCAAACCCCTGAACGCTCACCTGTTCAACCCTAAGAGCCCTAAAGCTCGAAGGTCTCTTTAAAGCAGCCTCCGGGATTCTCTGAATTCTGAGTGCTGTACACCGGTCTGAGCTCATGGGCCCCAGAGGGCCTAAACACGGACTTCAAAAATATGATGACTTCAAACCCAAAGGGTCCATGTACCCATACAGTATATACTTGGGCCTTAAAGGGGTTCCTATACCGTAGCTTTAGGGCCCGAATATGTACTATCTGTACATGGACCCTTAGGGAAAAATAAGATGACTTCAAATTCGCGCCCCCCTCTCCTGAGTTGTCCAGTAACCTGACGGACCAAAGGCTAACCGTTGGGATAATAAGGGGATTCTATTACCACTATAAAAGGTTACAGGTTGCCCACTCTACTACTAGGCCTCCCTCTGAAACCCCCACCCCATGAACTGTAGTGACTTTGTAGGTTTCGGGTTTAAGGTTTTAGGGTACAAACGGACCTCCCCTTGCCTCGAATACTAGGGACCTTATGTCTACTTGCCATAAGACACCATAAGACACTGTTCGTTTACACCCTAAACCCTAAACCCTAAACCCTAAACCCTAAACCGGTAGGGTGGAGGTGTGTTCTCGGATGCGGGGGCATTCTTCCTCAAGGTTGCAACCCCGGCTGGCGCAGCTTGTGCTTGCCGCCGTCTGTGCCAGGGCGACGAGCTTGGATGCTGTTAAACCCTAAACCCTAAACCCTAAACCCGAAACCCTAAACCCTAAACCCTCTAGGTGCCCTGGAAAAATGACCATACGCAACAGGGCAGGGCAAAGTCGGAGCCATAGTCCGGGACCTGCCATCGTCTTGGGGACGACATGCCTCCAAGGGTAGGTGCATGTAACATATACGTGAAAGGAATTATAATAGCCTGGGGCTCCCGAAACCCTAAACCCTAAACCCTAAACCCCAATGATAGGGCTCATTTGTTCGTCAAGGAACCCGTCACACTGCAACATGCTGAAGTCGACTCTCATCCTTCTCTTACGGGCTCCAAGCTGGGAATTAAGGCGTAGGGTTCCGCGGTTTAGGGTGTAAGGTGTGGGGTTTAGGGTTTAGGGTTTAGGGGGTTTATGTGGGAGCTTTAGCGCATTTGTGGTTTAGATTGTTAAGGTTTAGGTTCTGTCTGTTGGGGGGTAGAAGGCACCCAACTCCCTAGCAGGAGCCTATATTCATATTACAAGCTGAAGGCCTCACCCGCCAGACAAGAAGACTGACTAGCGGACCTGTGCACACAAACTTTGGCCTGGACGACTGCAGTCAGTGCATACTTATACATATATTATAAGTATTACATTATGTATATATATATATATACAAATACACACATACACACGTACGCACATGCACACATAAACACATACACATGTACATGTGAACAGTATGTATGCATATGTATATGTGTATATATATATATATGTACACAACTTTGGGCTTGTGTATATACATATATAAAGCACACACACACATTTTTGGCATGTGTGTGTATATACGTATATACATGGGCCTGGGTGAGTCCTTCGCTGTTGCTTCGGCGCAACATGCATGCTCATTAAATTTGGAGGCCGTCGTTCGACGGCCGGAAGTGCGTGGCCAAACCATGCTGAACACTCGCGGGTTTAGGGTTTAGGGTTTAGGGTTTAGGGTTTAGGGTTTAGGGTTTAGGGTTTAGGGTTTAGGGTTTAGGGTTTAGGGTTTAGGGTTGAGTCCACCAAAGCGACTGCTTGAAGTTCAAACTCTGAGCTGAGTTCGCAGATCTTTTCAACCCCCACTACCGCAAGGCTGCCGCGCACCTCATCCTCACTTCCCTTTGGGAAGAGGAAGCAAAGTCAATCGCAGTCGAGCCTGGCGGGTTAGGGTTTTGGGTTTAGGGTTTAGGGTTTAGGGTTTAAGGTTTAGGGTTTAGGGTTCAGGGTCAAAAGCCGGATCTCTCTATTACAAACGCCTTAAATCCTTTTAACACACTGCCTCCCCCGCCGCCCCCCCCCCGCCCCCCGCCCCGCCCCCCCCCCCCGCCCCCCGGCCCCTCCCCCCCCCGCCCCCCCCCCCCCCCGCCCCCCCCCCCCCCCCCGCCCCGCCCCCCCCCCCCCCCCCCCCCCCCCCCGCCCCCCCCCCCCCCCCCCCCCCCCCCCCCCCCCCGCCCCCCCCCCCCCACCCCCGCCCCCCCCCCCGCCCCCCCCCCCGCCCCCCCCCCCCCCCCCCCCCCCCCCCCGAGAAACAAAAACTACTAGCCGCACAGATCCATGGTTTTTTGATGCTCGGGTTTTGGGTTCTCAAGTTTCAGAAGTCAACCCGAAACCCTAAACCCTAAAGTTTCGGGTTTAGGGCCTAAACCCTAAACCCTAACCACGAAGCAGCGGTGTTTGTCCACAATGGTCGTTACTTGCTACTTCTTGCTTAAGAACTCCCCCCCGCCAAAGAACATCTTCCTTATACGGGCAATATGGAGATTGAGGTTAAATCTGGGGCTATAGTCTTTCTCCCAAAGCTCGGAATGCCGATATTCCTTTCAACCCCCCAAGCCCTAAACCTCATCCTTCAAACCCCTTCGAAAGGTTTAGGCTTTAGGGTTAGGGTGTAGGGCTTAGGGTTTAGGGTTTAGGGCGTAGGGCCTAAGTTTAGGGTTTAGGCATTGGGCGGATGCTGTGATTCTCTGCGCGGTCGTCCATCTTGTGTCCTCCAAGTAGCCATCAGCCCAAAAAACCGCAAAGCCAACAAAGCAAAAAGCTCTGATTCAGCCAAGCTTCACCACCCAATCCGGACGCTCCACGGGTTTCCGAGCCTTCTCGAGGGTTTGGGGCTTCATTAGGGGTTTGGGTGTTTTCATGGGCGTTTCAACAATACAATTCCGCCGTACCGCACCGAACCGTTACCGTACCGCACCGAACCGTGCAGGAAGCTTACCGTACCGGACCGAACCGTGCAGGAGGCTTACCGTACCGCACCGAACCGTGAACCCACCCTCCAGCCACCCACCCCCCCACCCTGCCACCCACCCACCCCTTCCACCCACCCTCCAGCCGCCACTCCCCCCAGCCACCAAGCCTACCCCCTCCAACCTCCAGCCACAACCCCCTCCAGCCACCCAGCACACGGTTTAGGGTTTAGGGATCAGGGTTTAGGGCTCAGGGCTTTGGGTTTGCGGTGTTGTGTTTAGGGTTGTGGGTTTGGGGTTTTACGTGTTGGGTGGTCGGAGCGCTGTAGAGTGTGCATGGCTGGTGTGATGCCTGCAGGATGGCGGCTGGAGGGTGTGGTGGCTGGAGGTGGAGGGGGTGCGTGGCTGGAGGGTGCGTGGCTGGAGGGTGGGTGGCTGGGGCTGTTGGCTGGAGGGTGGGTGGCTGGAGGGGGGTGGTGGCTGGAGGGGTGGGCGGCTGGAGGGTGTGGGTGGCTGGACGGTGTGGGTGGCTGGAGGGGGTGGGTGGTTGGAGGGGGGTGGCTGGAGGGTGGGGTGGCTGGGTGGCTGGGAGGGTGGAGCGGGTGGCTGGAAGGGGTGTGGGTGGCTGGAGGTGGGTGGCTGGACGCTGGCCTGGAAAAAGGGTGGTGAGTGGGGGGTGGAGGGCACAGCTTGCAGGGTGCTTGGAGGTGCTTGGTGGGGAAGGGGGCCTGGGACCGCAGTACCGAACTACCGTACCGATATTAAACAGCCATGCAGGTTTTGTTTTTTGGCCAACCGCTCCGCTGAACTCAGACGGTTTGGGGTAAAAGGGTTCAGAAGGTTTCGCAGGCTTGTAGTACCTGTTCACCCACGTGAAGTGCTCCCCTAAACCCTAAACCCTAAACCCTAAACCCTAAACCCTATACTAACAGTCCCTAATTCCCCTAAACCTCAAGAGGGCGGCCCCTTGGCAATACCTGTAAGGTACCTCCTGGCTGCAATGCGCCCGCAAGAAAGAGGAGGAGGAGGGGCCAAGACGAAGCCCTGTAAACCCCACACCCTACACCCGTAGAAGCCCCAAAACCCGATACCCAAACACTTGTCACCCTAAACCCTAAACCCTAAACCCTAAACCCTAAACCCTAAACCCTAAACCCCACACCCTAAAGGCCAATGGCCTGTAAAGTCTCCATCCTTGGAGCAAGCACCCCCTTGCAAGTCGAAGCCCTGAGCCCCTGAACCCTTTTTGCATCTGGGCTGAGCCCTAAACCCTAAACCCTGAGCCCTAAACCCTAAACCCTAAACCCTAAACCCTAAACCCTAAACCCTGGCTCTAAACATGAAGTGTTCGGGGCTCCGACTCTCACACTCGCGGGCACGGGCGATGCTTCGGGGTTGAGGGCTTAAAGCTTAAAGCTTCTGGGCTTACGGTACGAGACGGCCTATTCTAACCCTAAACCCTAACCCCAACCCTAAACCCGAAACCCTAAACCCTCAACCCTAAACATATGCGTCTACACGCATCTTACGAACATCCGAGTACGGAATATCGGTACATGTGCTTCGATCCTGGAAGCATCGAACCCCAGCATCGGGATCACATACCCCAAGAGTACCAACCCTTCTCAAGGGTTCAGGGTTTAGGGTTTAGGGTTTAGGCTTTAGCAGAGGGTGGGACACCTCTATATAGACCAGAAAACCCTTGCGAAACGCTATCATGGGAATCATGGGAACTCTACCTTGGACCTCTCAGGTTTTACCCGTAGTGTTGGGTGCGAGGCGAGGGGTGGGGGGGGGGGGGGGGGGGCGGCCTTTTGAAAAGGTTGTTTAAGGGCTAGGGTAGATCCTTAGGGGTTGCGAGCCTTCATCCCTTGATGCTAAGGTTCACAGAGACAGCCCAACAAAAATAATATTTTTGAAGCGGGCAAGGGCTGACAAACCGCGGAGCCTGCTTGCCCTGTGAGCTCGCCCGCCCTGACGGCGGGGCCTCGGAACAAATCACCACATGCAACAAGAAACTCAATCGTTTGGGGCTATGTGGGTATGCGCTAGCGTTCTCGACCCCCCCTGCCCCATTACAGAAGGGGGAGAGGAAAACAGTAAACACTAAACCCAAACCACCTAACCCTAAACCCCAAAGCCGACAGCCGAACATCTACCATGAACCACCTGAACCCTGAACCTTTCACCGCGAACTGCCGACCTGGAGGGGAAAAGGGGGAGGAGGGAGGAGGGGAGGGTGAGAGCGTGGGTGAGGGGAGTAATGCTGGTGCATACCTACCCTAAACCCTAAACCCTAAACCCCAAACCCCAAAACCCAAACCCTAAACCCTAAACCTTAGTACCTTAGCTTCGAAAACCCCGAACTTGGGGGGGGGGGGGGGGTTCTCGGTTAGATTCTCAGGGGGTGCCTCGGGATGTTCGTCCTTCCTTGGGTTTCCATTTCGGCTTCGGCTTCGTAGGGCGTCCTAGGGTTTAGGGCTCAAGGTTTAGGGTTAGGGTTTAGGGTTTAGGGCTTAGGGCTTAGGGTTTAGGGTTTAGGGTGTAGGGCTCATGGTTTAGGGTTTTGGGTTTAGGAATTTGGGGTCCCGTTTTCTCGGGCTGAAGCGAGATGAACATTCCGATAAGCAAGGCACCACCCCAAGAAGTCCTCTTCTTCTCTCAACTATTCTGGGATGGGGGCCTTCAAACCCTCTTAAAACCATTCCTAAAGATGATCCTCTTAAACCCAGCAATAAGGGAACAAATATGAGACATGACATATCCCGAGGGCCTACACCTTCGTCGTATACCATTCCAAAACACCCTCCCAAACATACTGCCGGCCCGCAGCTACCAACCCCCGAAAGCGGCAAAGAGAGCGTGAGAGGGACACACAGGGAGAGCGGGGGGAGAGAAACCCAAAACCCACAAAGAGAAAGAAATACTGTCAAAGAGGGAGAAAGAGGAGGAAGGAGGCAGGGAGAGGGAGCCAAGAGAGACCCTGAACCCCCTTAAACCCCCCCCCCAAAAAAAAAAAAACCTTATATACATCCCTCTATGACCCCCCCCCCCCCCCCCCCCCCCCTGCCTGAATCCCCCTACACACCCCTGAATCCCCTAAAACACCCCTAAACCCTAAACCCTAAACCCTATACCCTAAACCCTAAACCTCCCTAAAACCCTCGAACCCACCCACTAGGCCTGGGAGTTGGGTCGGGACGACGCCTTGACGCTGGCTGCACCACCTAAGAGCCCACTTCAGTCTTTAGGGCTTGGGGTTTGTTTAAGGTTTAGGGTTTAGGGTTTAGGGTTTAGGGTTTAGGGTTTAGGGTTTAGGGTTTAGGGTTTAGGGTTTAGGGTTTAGGGTTTAGGGTTTAGGGTTCAGTTTTTAGGGTATAGGGCTTAAGGTCTAGAACACAGGGGTTTCTGATCCAGAGTGTGAGGGCTTCCCCTCCAGGTTTCCCAGGTTCGGGTTTAGAGTTCCGGGTTTAGGTTTTAGGGTTTAGGGTTTCGGGTTTGGGGTTTGGGGTTTCGGGTTTAGGGTTTGGGGTTCAGGCTTTTGTTGCCGCCCGCATGGCTCGCAGGGAATTGGCAATCAGAGAAGGAAAAACTTAAAGCAATCCGGCCAATAAGTCAAGCTTTCCTCAGCTTCAACACCCTTACATGCCCATAGGCACACTAGAAAAGCCCTAAATTCTAAAGGGTTTAGGGTTTAGGGTTTATGTTTTCGGGTTTAGGGAAAAAGCCTTTAAGCCCTCTAAGCCCTAGACCGTCACCACCCAAAATCTATCCGAACCCCTCAACTCAACTAGGACTCATAAAGGCTGACTGTCGCCCCCTCCTAAACCTCAGAGCCAATCTTTGGGGGGCGTGCTCGGGGTTGTTGGCTTTAAGTCTGTGCAGGATCCAGGCCATGTTTTTTTTAGGTTGCAGGGTGTAGGGTTTTTTGCCACCCGCCAAGCACTTGCGTACACTGCAAGGACGACTTCAAAGGACGAGGACCATCCCAAAGGGTCCATGTACCCATATAGTATATACTTGGGCCTTAAAGGGGTTCCTATGCAGTAGCTTTAGGGCCCCCAAATATGTACCTATATGGGTACATGGACCTTTAGGGGAAGCGGACCTTAGCGTCCCCTAAACCCTAAACCCCAAACCCTAAACCCTAAACCCTAAACCCTAAACCCTAAACCCTAAACCCCGTGCACAGACGCTGAGGTCCCGTCTCCCTATGGGACGGAGCTCGGATCTGAGTATCTCGGCTTCTCAGGGGTTTCTTGAGGGGTTTCATAAGCCATTTAGAGGGTTTAGGGTTTAGGGTTTAGGGTTTAGGGTTTAGCGAAATTAATTGGTTTGTGGAGTGAACTCATGGGGCAAGTCATGTAAGTAGGTGCCTTCTGAGAAAGGAACGCTCTGTGCTTTGATGTTTGCTGACATTTGGGCACTGTTGAGGTCGTTGCTATCCTCTTGAAGACTGTCTTCTTTGATTCTACCGATGAAGAGCCGCCCTTCCACTCACCCCGCCCCCCAACCGTCCACCCCCCCAGTTGTCCTTGGGGAGAAGTGCGCAAGTTGACGAAAAAACTTCCAACTTTTTCGGAGCACCCTCACGCCAACAGCTTGAGACTGGCACACCCGCCTGCCAACCAAAAGCTGAGCACGAGGTCCCTCCTACGTATCGGCCCCACACGTCCACCGCAAACCCTAAACCCTAAACCCTAAACCCTAAACCCTAAACCCTAAACCCTAAACCCTAAACCCTAAACCCTAAACCCTAAACCCTAAACCCTAAACCCTAAACCCTAAACCCTAAACCCTAAACCCTAACCCTAAACCCTGTACCTAGACCACGACTCCGCTCAGATTTCCAACTACGGATGCTCCAAGTGCTGCTTTCCCTTCCGTGAGCTGCAGCAGACACGGCGCAATGGACTCTATACGTACGAGTAGGGATTCAGGTGGTAGAGCTACCCGAAAACCCTGAACCCTGCCTAGAACCCCTAACCCTAAAAGCCTAAAGGTCCAAAACCCCTTAACCCTAAACAGCACCAAAGACAGGAAACCCTAAACCCTAAACCCTAAACCCTAAACCCTAAACCCTAAACCCAAAAAACCCTAAGGAGCCTGGGCCACGTCAGGCATGTCGGAGGTGTCACCTGGACGGGCAAGGCCCCGAAGGAGGTTTAGGGTTTAGGGTTTAGGGTTTAGGGTTTAGGGTTTAGGGTTTAGGGTTTAGGGTTGCTTGCCTGTTGGGTGCTAAGGGCTGGAACACGAGCTTTTCGGAAGCGTCCCTACAGTAGTTCGGGTTTAGGGTTTAGGGCTTAGGGTTTTGGGTTAACAGGCTGGCAGTCACCTGGCATATTTTCAAAACCCAAATGGGGTTTCCGAAATTTGGCGTACCCGATTGTGGTCCTGATTAGAAGTCTATATTGAGGGTCCCTGATTTTCGTGAACCCCCTCAAATGCGCCCCTAAGCTCAGGATTTCCGGATTCCTGCATCCTGCTGCCCAAGGTCGTGTGTAGGGTTTAGGGTTTAGGGTTTAGGGTTTAGGGTTTAGGGTTTAGGGTTTAGGGTTTAGGGTTTAGGGTTTAGGGTTTAACGTTCAGGGTTTAGGGTTTAGGGACATAACAAAGCCTATCATCATACTATGAAGGATGGAGTGTAGCTCAACTCATGCTTGCCGTGCTAAGGAGAGCTAAGCATAAAGTTTCTTCACTCAACCCTAAACCCGGAACCCTAAACCCTAAACCAGTTTTTACGCTGGACTTGCTGACAAACCTAAACCCTAAACCCTAAACCCTAAACCCTAAACCCTAAAACCCTAAACCCTAAACCCTAAACCCTAGCGCACCCATGCCTTGGGCCCCCAGCCTCGGACGCCCCAAATCGCCGGCTGAACGGCCCGCTCCCTGCTGGCGGCCGGGACGCGCAGCTGCGAGCCTGGGTAGGGTTTAGGGTTTAGGGTTTAGGGTTTAGGGCTTAGGGTTTAGGGTTCAGGGTTCAGGGTTCAGGGTTTAGGGTTTAGGGTTTCGGGTTTAGGGTTTAGGGTTTAGGGTTTAGGGTTTAGGGTTTAGGGTTTAGGGTCTAGGGTTTAGGGTTTTAGGGTTTGGGGTTTAGGGTTTAGCGTCTTCGCTCAGCAAACAGGAACTGGCCATATGGTACCTGATTGGGCACGACATCCTGCAAAGCCCTCTTAAATTAAGGTTCTGTAAGGTTGAGGGTTTAGGAATTGGGGCTTAGGGTTTAAGGTTCATGGTTAGGGTCTAGGGATGACTATCACATTGATATCAGGTCTTAATTTCGGAGCTCTGGAAAGCAAGCTCATCCTTACCTTGGGACTTCATGAACCCTAAAGGGGTTTAATGTCCAATTACACTACTAGGACTTAGCGTCGTAGAGGGTAAATGATCTCCCTCCAAAAATATCTTCCTGGACCCCCTAAACACTAAACCCGAAACCCTTTCAAGATGTCAAGGCAAAATTCGACTCCCCTAGAACGAACCTAAAAGAACTACATTGGAGCCATCCGGAAGGGCTTCCGGATTTTGTCCAGGGCTTGTAGGGTTCGCGGCCTTGAGGCTTCTAGGGCGCAAGGTTTAGGGTTTCGGGTTTAGGGACTAGGGTTAGGGTGTCGGGGCTACAGACAACTAAGGGCTTCAGGGTCTAGGGAAGCGAGATAGAAGCCCGAAAACCCTAAAACCTACTTGCCCCCCCCACCCCCCCACCCCTCACTGGTAGACTAACCCAAAGGGTCCATGTACCCATATAGTATATACTTGGGCCTTAAAGGGGTTCCTATACAGTAGCTTTAGGCCCAAATATGTACTTTGTAGGTACATGGATCCTTAGACTAAATGCCAACCATGGAAGGCCATGGTGTGAGTGTGTGTGTGAGATAACGACGCTTGCCATGCCTGGGGCCGGAAAGTGGCTAGGGTTTCGGCTGGTTTAGGGTTTAGGGTTTTGGTTTTGGGTTTAGGGTTTAGGGTTTAGGGTTTAGGGTTTAGGGTCTCGTCCGCTGCACTGTGGCAGAGGTGGCAGGATGCTCTCCGCTTAGAGGTTGGCTGGAGACCCTACACCCTAAACTCCCTAAACCCTAAACCCTAAACCCTAAACCCTAAAGCCTAAAGCCTAAAGCCTAAAGCCTAAAGCCTAAACCCTAAACCCTAAACCCTAAACCCTAAACCCTAAACCCTAAACCCTAAACCCCAACCCTAAACCCTAAAACCTAAACCCGGTGGGAGCCTACGTGGATATTGACGCTACTGGCGTACCGTACAGCGACTGCGGAGGCTTCGCGGATTTCTGTGTAAGTTGGGTGGGGCTTATGCAAATGGAGGTTGCAGCGCTACTCTATGACGTGTGCATGCCACAGGATGCCTGCGATATCTTGCTTCATCAACTTCATGTAACTCATCGTCTTTATGAACAGTTCGAAAAGGTTGTCTTGTATAACACAGTTTCAGATGCCGTCAATCGGCGGATGCGTGGTCTTGGCTGGCAGTGAAGCTGCTTACGTCCACTGGCACCAAATGCGGGGGAAGTGGCAAGCCTGTTCAAGAAGAAAGGGTTTTGCCTTCCATTCAGGGAGCCTCGGCGGGTTGGGCGTGCCCACAGACCTGCCTCCAAAGATTGCAGCTCCAGGGTGAAAGGGTGCGCGCTCACGTCTGGACATTTTCATTGTGGCATCCCTTTGACGTGTTGACTGTACTGCTAAACCCTAAACTTAAACTCTAAACCCTAAACCCTAAACTCTCAACCCTAAACACTAAACCCTAAACACTACTTAATCCTGAAACCCTGAAACCCTGAAACCCTGAAACCCTGAAACCCTAAACTCTAAAGCCTGAAACCCGAAGCGATTATTCCTGGCTCTGGGTGCCGGAACCCAAGACTTCGGAGGACAGCGCGCCGCCTGAGGGGCAGCTTGGGTCGGACCGTGGCGTTTAGGCCTTAAGTTCTTTTTTTTGGTTGAGTTTAGGGTTTAGGGTTTAGGGTTTGGGGTTTGGGGTTTAGGGTTTATTCCTTAGGGTTTAGGGTTTAGGGATTCAGGGTTTAGGTTTTAAGGCATGTTTGGTTGCCGCCCGCTAAGCAGGGTTTATCGTTGATGGTCGCCCGGGCAGACTCTCCGACAGCCCGTCGACAGCTCTCTTCAGGACCTTGGGGACTGGTGAAAACCTTCAACCCTCAACCCTAAACACCCTATAAACCCTGTAAGCCCTAAACGAACCCTAAAGGAGATATTCATGAACCGTAAAAGGCTCATAATTCCAGTAGCTTTGAGTTTCGGGGTTCAGCTAGTATAGGAAGTCACCCCAAGCTTTTTTTTCACATCCTAACCCCTTTTGGCCCTTTTGTGAGGAGGGACTGCAGTGCGATCTGCCCATAAACAACCCCTGTCCCCTAAATCCTTATGCACCAAAGCTCTCTCGAAGCCAATGCCCGAAACTCTAGACCCCAAGCCCTGATCCTAAAGGGGAGGCGATTAAACTCTATGACCCCTGGACCTGACGAAACCACCTCCTTATTCCTAGGAGCACCAGGGAAACTTGATGAGTGTCGAAGCGAACTGATAAAGGATCACGGATCTCGAGCCCAAACCCTGAACCCAAAACCCCCGGACCCCCCAACCCTAAAACCTGAAACCCTAATCCTTACTTTCCCCAAACCCTAAACCCTAAACCCTAAACCCTAAACCCTAAACCCTAAACCCTAAACCCTAAACCCTAAACCCTAAACCCTAAACCCTAAACCCTCCACCCCTACCTCCGAAGGATGTGGGGGCGGCGGTCGCCGCCCTCTTCGGGGCGCCTCTTTCAGCTTTCTGTTCGGATTGAGGCATTTGGGGTCCCTCAGCTAAACCCTGAACCCTGAACCCTGAACCCTAAACCCCTAAACCCTAAACCCCAAAACCCTAAACCCCAAACCCCAAACCCTAAACCCTAAACCCTAAACCCTAAACCCTAGACCCAAACCCTAAACTGGGATTTGCGGTTTTTGCTTGGTGGTGAATGAAGGTCCTTGGGTCGGGGCGTGACAATGGTCTTTGGCGCACGGTGTTGGGTTCAGGGGGGCTTATAATAATAATAGTAATAATAATGCTTATAATAATAATAATAATGCTAATAATAATAATAATAATGCTTATAATAATAATAATAATAATAAAAAAAAATAATAATAATAATAGGCTCCTGAGAATCCCGCAGCCTCTGGGGAAAAGGTCGAAAAGAGTGATCGTGAGTATCGCTAGGGTAGCTGCGACAGGTAGCCCTAAACCCTAAACCCTAAACCCTAAACCCTAAACCCTAAACCCTAAACCCTAAAGCCTAAACCCTAGTCGCAGCGTTTAGGGTTTTCTCAAGTCAAAGCTGTCCGTGGGGCTTAGGCCAAGGCTTAGGCACATTCAGCCGGAAGCTCAGCATTCCCAAAGAGCCCAATACCCCTAAATTACGGAATTTCCCGTAATTCCTATAGGGATCCTTCATGTGATTTAAGGTATGTTCCTTAAATAAGGGGTCTTGGTCTGTAGCCCTAAACCCCAAGGTTGTGGTGCAGGGTTTTGAGCTTAGGGCTATCACCGAAACACCAAAACTCCGTTGCCCCAAGACAAAACTTTTGTAAAACACTAGCAGACAGAACATGTTCATGTATATCCCTACACCCCTCTCCACACCCCAAAACCTCAAGCCCCACAACCTATCGAGGGTTCCTCTAACCCCCAAAAATCCTGTCGACTTCGGCAACATCTCTACAACCCAAAACGACCTACACACCCCACCACTCACCTCCCTAAGCCCTAATCCCCACACTCTGCATTATCGGCAGTGTCCCGTGCACTAGCCTCTGCGTCCATTTTGAGATCCTTGCCTGCGCAAGGGCGTCAAGGTTCACAGTTTACACCCTAGCACTTGCAGCTTCGGAGGCTGTCATAACCAGGGCTTGGGGTGTAGGGTTTAGGGTTTAGGGTTTAGGGTGTAGGGTTTAGGGTTTAGAGTTTAGGGTTTAGAAGTTTCGGGTTTAGGGTTCAAGGGGTACGGTTTAGGGGAAGGTAGGGCCATGAGAAAGCGAGGTTTGCAAAATGCTCCTTGAGCCACCTCCCTTGACCACTAGTTGCTTTGGAACACCCCAAAAAGCAAGAATCATTGTTCCTTAGAAGGGCAATATAAGGGGTTCTGATCCTCCATTTTTGTGCAGTTCTTACGCAAGTAGTAGTCTTAGTTGCTGAGTTCATAAGCCCCGAAAAAGTGTACACTTTCAGTTCTATAGAGGATTATAGTATCCCAAACAGTGTAAAGTGTGCTCACAACACAAGGTTTAGGGTTTAGGGGTTTTAGGGTTTAGGGCACCTAAGTTAACCCAAACACAGCATGAAATCTTGGGAAGTATCGTAAGGAGGGCTTAGGCTTAGGTGCAGCAACCCAAAGGACCTTTAAAAAACAAAACAAAAAAACAAAACCTTTTAGGGTTTAGGGTTTGGGGTTTAGGGGTGTAGGGGTGTAATCAGGGGTGTAGGGTTTAGGGCTGTAGGGTTTAGGGTTGCAGGGTTGAGGGGTTTCGGGTGGGTCAAAGTCAAAGTTGACGTTCCTGCCCGGCTTCCTGGCGCCCGAAACACTAAACCCTAAACCCTAAACCTTGACCCTAAACCCTAAACCCTAAACCCTAAACCCTAAACCCTAAACCCTAAACCCTAAACCCTAAACCCTAAACCCTAAACCCTAAACCCTAAACCCTATGGTAATGTTTAGGGCTGCCATGATGTCGGCGTCTTGTCTCGCACCACTGCAAGGGCTCAAGGCTTTTGGGTCCAGGGCTTCGGGCTTGAGACCCTGACTTCCTCAGAGGGTTTAGGGTTTAGGGCTAGGGTTTAGGGTTTAGGGTTTAGGGTTTAGGGTTTAGGGTTTAGGGTTTAGGGTTTAGGGCTTAGGGCTTAGGGCTTAGGGTTTAGGAGCCTTGAGGCTTCCCAGGCACCTCCGCCCTCGAAGCAAGAAGGCTCCCTTTTTCTTTGCTCCTTGCCTCCGAGATCTGTCGGCAGCTCAGATGCGTGAGTTGGTGCCGCTCTCTTCTAGGGTTCGTAAAGGGAGGGTTTAGGGTTTAGGGTCTAGGGTTTAGGGGTTTAGGGTTTAGGGTTTAGGGTCTAGGGTCTAGGGTTTAGGGTTTAGGGTTTAGAGTCTAGGGTTTAGGGTTTAGGGTCTAGAGTTTTAGGGTTTAGGGTTTAGGGTTCAGGAATTAGGGTTTAGGGTTTAGACTTGAGGGTTTGAGGGTTTTGTAGGGTCTTAAGGGAGGTCTCAAAGGGTGGGCATGGCACTCAAGCTTCCCTGATACTCCGCACTACTCCCTAAGGCTCCCTGAGCTTCTCTGAGGTTCCCTGGGTACCTACCCCGCAGGAACCCCCCAAAACCCTATAAACCCCAAAGCCTAAACCCTAAACCCTAAACCCTAAGCCCTAAGCCCTAAACCCTAAACCCTAAACCCTCCCTTAAGATCCCTGTGATCGCGAGAAGGGCTGATGCAAGCTGATCTTCTTTGGATTCTTTGGATCGCCTTGAAATCTCAAACTGGCACGCCTTTGCTTACTTCCCATATACCGATAGAGTTTAGGGTTCAGGGTTCAAGGTTCAGGGTTTAGGGGGGTTCAAGGGGGGTAGGTAGCTAAGGTCAAACTTTCAGAATAAAACTACTTCAGAAGAGGCCAAAAGTTGACCAGGTTGGGATTTGAACCGCTGAGTTTAAAGGTGGAAGAAGGACTTTTCAACTGGGGCCACCCCTAACAGCAAAACGATACATCCCGGAACATGTAGGGTTGAGGGGTTTGGGGGTCTAGGGTGTAGGGTTCTTGGGTTTAGGGTTCTTGGGTTTTGGGTTTTGGGTTTTGGGTTTAGGGGTACGGGCGGTTAAGGGTCAGGCCTCGCGTTTTGGGATTCGGAGGCTCTAAGCCTAGGCGCGCAAGCCGGGCTCCGGCCACTCTCCCCTCTTGAAAGCGTGGCCTCAAAGCGTGGCCCATCTGGAGGCTTCCGAAAATAGGGTTTAGGGTTTAGGGTTTAGGGTTTAGGGTTTAGGATTTAGGGTTGGGAGTGCGGGGCGACCACATCCGCTAAGGGGTCTGGGCCTAACCCCCATCTGGAATCTGGAGCCCTCCGTTGCTCTTTTCTTTTTAGGGTTTAGGGTTTAGGGTTTAGGGTTTAGGGTTTAGGGTTTAGGGTTTAGGGTTTAGGGTTTAGGGTTTAGGGTTTAGGGTTTAGGGTTTAGGGTTTAGGGTTTAGGGTTTAGGGTTTAGGGTTTGGGGGGGGTTTAGGGTTTAGGGTTTTTTTTTTTTTTTTGGGGGGGGGGTACTGTACACAACTTGATCGCTTCGTCTAGTATAGCAGAACCAATAACAGTCGGCACACCAGAACAACAAGCAACTGCAGTTGGGGGAGGAGGGGGTTCCCCAAAGAGCCCAATGCCCCTGAATTAAGGAATATAGCTTATATACCTTAAACCGTATTAAGCATCCCTAAACCCTAAACCCTAAACCCTAAACCCTAAAGGTGTCTTCCTGAACTAAGGGGGTGTTGGGCTCTTTGGGTCTGGGATCCTGCTGAGAATGCCGTCCCGGCTGGAAAGAGCTTCGAGAAATCGGACGCTGGCACGAGGGACTCACAGGTAGCTCTGATGACTGTTCGGGGTAGTTTAGGGTTTAGGGTTTAGGGTTTAGGGTTTAGGGTTTAGGGTTTAGGGCCTGGTGCTGCAATGCGAGAAGCTGTGTAATTGCTGAGGCAAGCTTCCACGCTCCTGGCCGCTGTGTCGGGGGAGTAGGCCCTAAGGAAGCTGGGCACGGCGTCAAGCCATACTTTGTTGACGCTCGTGCCGTGAGACGCAATGAGGCAGGCTCCACTGTCGGCGCGCACCTTTCTTCCCCTAAGGCCCTATAAGGACTCGTATTTTAGGATTTTTGGGCCCAAACGCCTTCTTACATAGGGCTTTTTGTGAGCCTGAGGGCCCTTCTGTGTTGACTTTGGTCTTGTTGCCCCAGTTCTTTGCATGTCTTGCTGTTGTCCCCAGTTCGCAAGCCTTGCTGTAAAGTACAAATTTGGCACCCAAGCTACACAGCTGTAGGCAGCCCCAATCTACAACCGGGCAATGTGCCTTCTTCATCAGACTGCGTAGCCGAATTTCACAACAGCTCGTGTCGGAATTTAGGGCTCATACTCGCCAAATCTCAATAAGTCTCCAAACCTTAAACTAACTTAAACCCTAAACCCTAAACCCTGTGGCTTCATCCGAAAGGATCGGCCGCTGAGGTGCCCTGCAAGGGATCTGAACAGACCTCCGGTTGTGCTGGCGTAGGGTTTACGGTTTAGGGTTTAGGGCAATGTAAACCTAAACACACACGCCAGGCAACAGGCCGAGAAGATGGCCCGTCTTGAGCCACGCGAACTTGCTGGTTCTGAGTAGGGAATGGGGGCATGAGGTACCCCATATCCCCCGATAGTTATACCCCCTTAGAGGAAATATGTAGGGTACCCTACATATTTCCCCCATGTACCCCTACATTTTCCCTCTGAGGGAATATGTAGGGTACCTAAGTTCCCCCATTCCCTTAAAGGAACCATACCCCCTAAAGGAATATGTAGGGTACCTAATTCCCCATTCCCTACTAAGAGCCAAGGGGGCGAAGGGCAAAAATAAACACAGCAACGGGGTCAGCTCTCCAGATGATCCTCACTTTGGGGCACCAAGAATGATGGAACAAAAACCGTGCTTATGGAAATTGCAACCCTTAAAATTCTAAATTCCTAGGCTGAAGCGAGCAGCGGCGAGCACGCGGGTGGCGACAGCCCCTGCGAGCTCCGGAGCTGTCGCGACAGTCGCAGCGAAGGAGCCCCGTTAGCTGCACCCGGAAGGTGCCGGCGCACGGCTCCGCGCGTGCTTGAACTGGAGCAGAGGGCTATGACCTCAAACCTTCACCCAGGTTCCTGCCTCCTCAGACTCAGGGTTTAGGGCTCAGGAATTGAGGGTCAGGGCCTTTCTAGGGCCAGGGGCCTTTCTGGGCTTCTAAGATTTAGGATTTGGGTAAAGGGGGCTTTCTGGCTAGTCATGCTTACTGAGATATGTTCTGATGATATGGTTGATAAGGTCAGGACGGTCCTTGAGTGGCCAGGAGTGCTGCTGTAAGGGAGGTCCTTAGCACCCGGCTGGCTGCAGAGACCTGGTTGCAAAAAAGGGTTCAGGGCCTTGCTGCGGCTGTTTGGATTTAGGGAAAACCTCGTTGGGGCGCCTGAAAGCTTCATGAGGGGGTTGCAGCTCCAAATGCTTCCGAAACCCATTTTGGGCAAGGCCACCTCCGCTTTCACGACCTACGTAGTTTCTATCAGGGGGGGGGGGGGGGGGGTCGTATTTTCCAGTTGTCGAGACAATGCTCGGAGACCCCCTTGGCCAAAACTCCGAACCCGCCCCCCTGAAACGGAAAGTTCACCCGTGGAGGGGTGGGTACCGATTCGGTCAATGGTGGCCGATTCCCGTGAAACTTTGCCAGGAATGTGCGGAAGTGCCTTTTCAAGTGTTTACCCTAAACACCAAAAAGGGGTCTTAGTTAGCTGTCAGCTCTCTAGGCTTCAGGGTGCACAAGGAGCCCAAGTGGCCACCGCTTGCGATCAAAGTATGCAAAGGAATTTGTTGCTGGCAGAAATGACACCCACATGTTACAGATTTTGGTTCTTGCAGCTTTTTTTGTGTATCGAAGAGCCCAACAGACATATTGAAAAACCCTCAACCCGACCAAGGTCAAAATTTGGGTGGGCGGGTTGGGAGAGAACGTGAACCTTTGTGCACACCCCACAACACACGTCTCGCGCGGTGGTATGCGCGGAGCATGTGACACACACCCTAAACCCTAAACTCCTAAACCTTCCTTCCCAAGCCCTAAACCCTAAACCATTGCCAAATGGGGGGCCCTTTTCTATCTGGGGTCCCCGGAAAGGGATCATCATCGAGAGAAACGAAGTGTCGCGGCAAAGGGTTGCCACCCGCATTGCAAGGTTCCCTTTGGGGGGTTTAAGGCTAAGGCTTAATTAAGGTTAAGGGTTTAGGATTTAGGGTTTAGGGTAGGTTAGGGTTTAGGGTTTGGGGTTTGGGGATTAGGGTTTAGGGCTAGGGTTTAGGGCCCGATCCAGGACGCTTCCTCCCGATCACTCCAGCGCAGCTGGCTCGACACCAACTCTGGGTGACACGGCAAACCTCAGCGGCGCGGGAGCAGGGGGGGGGGGGGGGGGTTTAAGGTTTAGGGTTTAGGGTTCAGGGTTTAGGGTTTAGGGTTTCGGGTGTAGTGTTTAGGGTTTAGGGTTTAGGGTTTAAAGGGACTCCGGGCTGCGGGAGGGGGAGGGGGGGTTCAGTTTAGGTTTAGGGCCTGGAGTTTAAGCTTTTGTGGCCTGGGGATCAAAGTTACAGACAGTTTCAACCAAACCCTAAACCCTAAACCCTAAAGATGGACTTGATATAGTATCATGCTTTACGAGACTTTCATTCCACAACATAAGCAAAGTGCTATTCCTGGCCTTCTCTCCTAAACTACAAAGCCGGCATTCCAATTCTCAGCACTACTCTCACAACAGCATGTTTCTATTCTTGTCGGTAACATTTAATTATGCTGGATGTCAGATATTTGTCCTGCTTATTTGATAGTCTTTGTGAGGCGATGTGTATCTGCAAACCCTAAACCCTAAACCCTAAACCCAAAACCCTAAACCCCTAAACCGCTTCTCCAGGGTCTAGAATGCTTGATGGATTGCCGTACTGAGGTTGTTCGTGCAACACCTGGCGGCCTGGCAAAGTACTGCTTGAAAAGAGTTGGAGGTGATGTGCACAACGCGAAACCCTGGGCCCTAAACCCCAAACCCCAAACCCCAAATCCCACATCCCAAACCCTAAGCCCTCAGCCCAACCCTCAACCCTAAACCCTAAACCCTAGACCCTAAACCCTAAACCCTAAACCCTAAACCCTAAACCCCAAACCCCAAACCCCAGACCCTAAACACGGATGTCCGCGGAAGTGGCTGGAGATGCTGCAACTCACAGCTGGGCAGGGTGTGGGGGGACCCCAAAGAGCCCAATACCCCTTGAAATAAGGAATATGCCTTCACATAGAACTATAAATAAACATACATAAACAAATGAATAAATATGTGTATATATATGTATATACACATACATATATATATATATATGAAAAAATATATACTTATTTATTTATTTAAATAGCGAAGCCCCAAACCCCCCCCCCCCCTAATTACACCGTAAACGCACCCGAAACCCTAAACCCTCTTAAGCCCTAGCCCGTTCTTGTGGGGGGATTCAAGGGTGCACATGCGAGTTGCTTCCGCTCCACGAAGGATTCGAAGAGCCTGCCAGGGGCAACCGATTCATCGAGCTCCGGGTTCAGGGGTTTAGGGCTTAAAGTTTAGGGTTTAGGGTTTACGGGTTTACGGGTTTAGGGTTTAGGGTCTGGGGTTCCGGGTTTACGGGTTTAGGGTTTAGGGTCTGGGGTTCAGGGATTTAGGGTTTACGGGTTTAGGGGTTAAGGGGTTTAAGGGCTTAGGGTGTAGGCTTGCGGAGAAGGGTTTGGGGTTTGGGTCCATTCTCCTTATGCGGCCCGTCTTGTTCTGAGGTGGCTTTTGAGCTATTGATCCCCTTTTAGGGCTCTCTTGGTGCAAATTCGGAGCCCATTAGGGCACCCCAAAACGGACCCAGTAGACGTCTGCCGTCTGCACGGCAGGCGGTTTTTCGCAACACAAGTATTGCGCTTTAGGGGCGCGCCCCAGAATTGGGCCCAGCATCACCATAAACAAACAAAACTTTAAACCCTGAACCCTGTGAGTGAAGAAGGGCCACAAAGCCTCTTAAGTGTTATATATATATATGTCTTTATTTATGTATATATACATATATATCTATATCTATTCTCCAAAGTTGGGGCTATAAAGGAAAGAACAAGAATCTCCAGCTGCTTTGACATCGAAACAGAAATTCTTCGAGCCTGCCAACAAAGCAACCCTAAACCCTAAACCCTAAACCCTAAACCCTAAACCCTAAACCCTAAACCCTAAACCCTAAACCCTAAACCCTAAACCCTTCTCTATAGGCCCAGGCCCCCAGAGCTGGCAGGGGCCTGTAAAGAATCTGCAGCAGGACCACGCCCACAATGCTAATCGCGACCCAGATTCCTCACGAGGTTGCAGCTGGATAGAGAGTTTAGGGTTTATAGGGTTTAGGGTTTAGGGCAAGGAGTGCCCCACTCAATCGTCGCACTATCCCTACAGTTCGGCATCGGGATGGGTTGGCTTAGCGAGTGCGTTTGGGGCTCCCCCTTATACAAACAGTCCTTCATAGCATACCCAAAGGCTCCTATGTAGTACCTTTTTCGGGTAGTATACTAGACCCGCACTCCCCCCCCCCCCCCCCCCCCCCCCCCCCCCCGCCCCCCCTAAACCCTAAAAACTAAACCCCAAACCGTTAAACCGTAAACACTAAACCCTAAACCCTAAACACTAAACCCTAAACCCTAAACCCTAAACCCATCCTCCCCCCACCCCCACTCCCCCACCCCTTCCCCCCACCCACAAAGAAAAAAAAAAGAAGACGCAAGGAAGTCATGTTCTCCTAATCACTAAACCCCAAACAGTTAAGCCGTAAACACTAAACCAGAAACCATAAACCCTAATAAAGGAAGTCATGTTCTCATGTACCCTAAACCCTAAACCCTAAACCCTAAACCCTAAACCCTAAACCCTAAACTCCCACAAAAAAAGACCCAAGGAAGTAATGTTCTCATGTTCTCATCCCCAAGCGTCCGATGAGCAGGCCCTGGTTCGAGGAGTGCAGCTCCTGAGGTGGCTTTTCTTTGGGGGTTGTGGGGGTTTGGGGTTTAGGGTTTAGGGTTTGGGGTTTGGGGTTTAGGTTTAGGGTTTAGGGTTTGGGGTTTGGGGTTTAGGTCTAGGGTTTAGGGTTTAAGGTTTGGGGTTTAGGGTTTGAGGGGTTTGAGGGGTTTTTGAGGGGGTTCATGTGTTCAGGGCGTTTGTCTTGCTTGGCCCGTGAAGCTCCGATAATGCCGTCTGAGGGGCCTTTGACAACCTCTAAACCCGAAACCCTACACCCTGAACCCTGAACCCTAAACCCTGAACCCTAAACCCTAAACCCTAAACCGCGTGTTGACAGCTGTTAGTTCTCGACTGCTTTTGCTAAGGGGTTACGGAGCCCTAATTCCCTCATTCCCCACTAGAACCAGGGTTTGGTTTTCGTTCAGGGGCTTGGTTTCTACGCGCCCCTCCCGTGGCAACTGTTTTGTTGTGCTCTGCCCAGCCCTTCCTTTAGGGAAGGTTTAGGGTTTAGGCAAACATTTACACATCCCAGCTTGGGCCAACAAAAAAAACTCGAATTACTTTATGAACCAGGCCCACACAGAAGTGCACGAAAATCCACTTGTGCCTAAACCCTAAACCCTAAACCCTAAACCCTAAACCCTAAACCCTATACCCTAGAAACCCAAAACCCGAAAGCAGAAGTCCTAAACCGTCCCGGTACCGAACCCCAGGGTAGGCAGTTGCGCTGAGCGACGCTGTTGTACGCCACGAGTGCCAGACCGATGTGCCAGACAAAAGCGGCCTGGCAAGGTTTAGGGTCCAGGGCCTTCACACTGTTTAGGGTTTAGGGTTTAGGGTTTAGGGTTTAGGGTTTAGGGTTTAGGGAATCCCCTATGACTAACCCCAAAGGAACTACATTGGATGGAGCCTTCAGGTAGGGTTTAGGGTTTAGGGTTTAGGGTTTAGGGTTTAGGGTTTAGGGTTTAGGGTTTAGGGTTCAGGGTTCAGGGTTGAGGGTTTAGGGTTTAGGGTTTAGGGTTTAGGGTTTTTTAGGGTTTAGGGTTTTTTAGGGTTTAGGGTTTAGAGTTTAGGGTTTAGGGCCTTAATTAGGGTTTATAGGGTTTAGGGTTACCTCTAACCTTAAACCCAAAACCCTCTTGCAACAGGAGCTTGCCACTCTCTCACGCTAAACCCTAGACCCTCAAAGGCACTGTGAAACACTGCCACAGGCGCAGGGGTGGGAGGGAGATCCCAGGCCAGCCCCCTGTTGGCCCCTTTGTTTAACACTTTTGAGAGGCAAACACAAGGACCCTCCGAAATCAGGGCTTGGGGGGGTTGGGGTTTGCTTCTATTTGTTTAAGAGCCCCCCCCCCCCCCCCCAAAAAAAAAAAAAAAAACGAATACTCTTCCTTGCAGGGGCAAGATAGGGATGATTATCTAGTAGTAGTAGTAGTAGTAGTAGTAGTAGTAGTAGTAGTAGTAGTAGTAGTAGTAGTAGTAGTAGTAGTAGTAGTTTAGGGCTCTTTGTGTCACCGGGGTTGAGGATTGTTCAGAGTTGAGAGGCTTCTGGAGAGCCCCACCTAAGACCGCAGCTCCCGAGGCAAGGGCTTTAGATTTGGGGCTTGTAAAGCCCCCCGAATCCTGATTTATAAACCCCAAAAACCAAACCAAACCCTAAACCCCAAACCCCAAACCCGAAACCCGAAACCCAAACCCTGTAGTATAAACCCTAAGGCCTAAACCCCAAAACCGTAAAACCTAAGCTCCGTGCCTGCACCACCCGTATGGCGAAGGTCTCCTGCAAGGCTCACTCGGATGCCAGAACCCCCTGAAATGAATTGGGATGGGATTCAGGATTGGGGCTATAGGGTTTTCTAGGGCTTAGGGACCACTGAACCCTGCAGTTGCGATTTCTACCCCCGTGCTACCGTAATCTTTCATGGGCAGGTATGGGCTGCAAGGATCACGGGTTGTTTCCAGCAGGGTAAAGTGGTGGTTTAGGGGGCTTGCAGGCTTAACGTCCGTCATAAGGATTAGGGTAGCTTCTTCTACCTAAACCCTAAACCCTAAACCCTAAACCCTAAACCCCTAAACTTGCCACTTCCCGGGTTTCTTGGTGGGTTCGGGGCTTCGGGTCAGGACTCTTCCGGTCCACTCAACTGAAGTACGTTTGAGCGTGCAAAGTTGGGGGTCAGGCCCCACACCTCAAATCCTGAAATGTTCGTCTCTTCCCTGGACCTGAAGGCCGAAGCCATGCATGAACGTCAAACTGCTAAACACAACGACCCGGACTTTCCGCATAATTTCGGAGACCCTCAGCTGTTGAACGCTGTGGAGTTCTTGGCGTTTAGTTTGTATAGGCAGGGTTGCCAGAAACGTTCATGTCCCTGCCCTCCCCCTCGCCCTCGCCCTCACCCCCTCACCTCACCCTCCCCCCTCCCCCCCTTCCTCCCTCTACCACAAAGGTTACAGGCTACTTATCACCTCAGCGCATGTAGGCTTGATCGCTGTAATGGAACGGTAGCCTTTGGAGTGGTACAGAATATAACCCATTTAAGACAGATGCGTGAGGTTCAGATTTCCTTCCTGGGCTCGTAACTAGACGTGCTGCGACAGCACTCTACAATTACCGAACGCAAGACATCTATGCCTCAACCCCAAGCCCCTAAACCCGAAGCCCCCAACCCACAAATCCCGAGCCCAACTAACCCCATGCGTCCTGTGTCGCGTGCACTAGGCGCGCATCCCGCGGGACGTTGCGACGCTTAACCTCGGGTTGAGGGTGTATTCTTGAGGCTTCGGAAGAAGTGTACTTGCTTTCCCTTATGGTCCTATATAACTATCCTATGCGAACCACCAAGCCCCTGCTCTAACGTTTAAGGCCCCTTTCGTACAGGGGTTGTACGACTTCAAGAACTGGGAGTGGGAGGAAGGCTCTTGGGCACTATCAAGGAAAGGAGGGACCCTTGTAAGGGGCCTGAAAGAAGTCATATAGAGCACGAAGCCCTACAAACCCCGTAAACCCCACCACAAAACTCCTATTCCACAACTATACAGGGGGTTACATGGCGGTAGTTACTTAGGCTCCTGCAACAACTCCCCACACTAAACCCTAAACCCTAAACTTTAAACCCTAAACCATAAACCCTAAGCCCGTCTCAGGACGAGGTTCCAGGAAAAGCTTTGGCAGCTTGAAACGGACTTCCAGCAAGCGAGCGCACAGCGTCGGCAGAACCTGGGTTTAGAGGCTAGGGTTAGAGGTTCAAGATTCGAAATTGGGGTTTAGGGTTTGGGGTTTGGGGTTTAGGGTTTGGGGTGGCCAAAAGCGCAGGTGTCCCCAGGGCACTTCACATGCGAAGCACGCGGCCACTGCAAGATGACATCCGCCGTGCTGATTGCGGTGGAGGATGGGTCCCAAGCCCTACCCTAAACCCCAAACTCGGCATCCTCCCTCTAAACCCGGTAACCTGCTTGCACTGGCTTGCCCAAACCCTAAACCCCAAACCCCAAACCCCAAACCCGAAACCCAAAACCCAAAACCCCAAACCCCAAACCCCAAATCCCAAACCCCAAACCCTAAACCCTAAACCCTCAACCTGCCGGATGTGTATCTTTGAGGCTTTTGCGAGGAGACCAAGGCCCTACACACCCTACAGGCTATGCATCGTTCAGGGTTTAGGGTTAAGGGCTAGAGGTTTAGGTTTAGGGTTTTGGGGTAGGTTCTCTAGAATTCGGGTCCCTGTTGGGGTCCTTCTCTTCTTAGGGGTGCCGTACTGCGTACACATATAAATAAAAAACTTAAAACATGTATACATATATAAGAAGTAAATGCATAAAAAAATAAATGAAATAAATATAAATATAAATATATGTATATATACACATCGGACACCGATCTGGGCTTTGCAGATATGTCGGACCCCTCCCGCCCCCGTCCCCCCCGACCCCGAAGCTCCCCTAAGCCCTAAGCCCTAAGCCCTAAGCTCTAAGCCCTGAACCCTAAACCCTAAGATCTCTGCGCCATAGGTTCATCCTCAGTTGCCCAAGTTGGGCATCGTGAACTACACCCTATAAACCTTCATGAACCCTAGAAACCCTATAGACCCTGCAAACCATATAAACCCTACAAGCCCCCTAAACCCAAACCTAAACCCTAACCCCCCCCCCCCCCCCCCAAAAAAAAAAAAAAAACTAAACCCTAAACCCTAAACCCTAAACCCTAAACCAAGTTTGAAGCCATCGGCTTCGCTTGTGCAGCAAAAGCGTCGAGGATGGGCTGTATCGGTGCGAAGAGCATCACAAAGAGGAAGCTAAGCCTTGGGCGGGTCGTGGCTTAGGGTTTAGGGTTTAGGGTTTAGGGTTTAGGGTTTAGGGTTTGGGGTTTAGGGTTTAGGGTTTAGGGTTTAGGGCTTAGGGCTTAGGGTTTAGGCTTAGATTTTTTTCACGCTCCCGCATAGCTGGACGTTTAGGGGCTTAAGGTTTTGGTGGGTACACTTCTCGGTTTTTGTGTGTGCCATCCTATTTTTAAATGTTTATGCTTTGAGGTTTTAGGGCTCATATAGGCTGAGCAAAAACAGCGAATGCAGGTTCTTCTTTGGGTGTTCTTGGGGTTTTTGTTTCCCAGCACAAAGGTAAAAGGTCACCTGCTGAACACTTCAGGGCTTTGGCTGTTTGGCTGTTTGGTTTAGGGTTTAGGGTTTAGGGTTTTGGGGATAGAGGTTTCTGGGCTTCTGGGGGCTTCAGGGTTTTAGGGTTTTGGGGGTATAGGCGGTTTAGGGGCTTCGGGCTCAGGGGTCTTAGGATGTTGGCGGGTTTCTAGGATTCAGGGTTTTAAGGGTTTCGGGGGTAGAGGTTTAGGGTTTTAGGGTGTGGAAAGGGGTCTTAGGATTTTTATTTTTTCTTTTTTTTGTTTTTTGGGGGGGGGGGTTTCGGGCTTCGGGTTACACTGTTTGTAGCGGCATAATGAGACGCCCTAAACCCTAAACCCTGACACCTGAACCCTAAACCCTAGATAGGCTTCTGAGTTTAACCCTAAACCCTAAACCCCAAACCCTGAAACCTAAACCCTGAAACCTAAACCCGAAACCCGAAACCCTAAACCCTAAACCAGGCCAGGAGGCTTCAGCTCCTTGAGGCCCTCCAGGGCGTCAAACTCACGACGCAAGACCTCCCCGGCTCGGCTGGGGTTTAGGGTTTTGGGTTTGGGGTTTCGGGTTTAGGGTTCAGGGTTTGGGGTTTAGGGTTTGGGGTTTAGGGTTTGGGGTTTAGGGTTTGGGGTTTAGGGGTGTCTATGTAGGTTTAAGGGCTTCAGGGTTTCTTGCTAAAGTGGGTGGACGGGTGCTTTTTCAGGCTTCCTTGGTGTTTTTGGGGGAGTTTTTTTTGTGTCCAAGACTCCACCCTAAACCCTGAACCCCAAACCCCAAACCCTGAACCCTAAACCCCAAGCCCTTAACCTTCCTAAGCTGCACTCCCAACCCTCGTCCTGCCTGTTCCAACGCGCCATCGCAGTTGTCAGCGGCATCGTCTTCATCCTCGTAAGCTCAGTAGGAGTTTAGGGCTTCAAGGCTTAAGGTTTAGGACCCTAAACCCTAAACCCTAAACCCTAAACCCTAAACCCTAAACCCTAAACCCTAAACCCTAAACCCTAAGCCCTAAGCCCTAAACCCCAAACCCTAAACCCTAACTCTCGTTGAGGATTTGTCCCCTGGAAGAAAAGGGGCTGAGCACCTTAAAACCGATCGCGCGGCTACCTGTAGAGGGCGAGCCCGGGGCTTGCAAGCGAACCAAGCCCCCCCAAAGCTTACTTCGCCAAGAACCAAACAATCAAGGTTTAGGGTTTAGGGTTTAGGTTTTAGGGTTTAGGGTTTAGGGTTTAGGGTATCTACTCCTACACAAAGAGGAAACCCCAAAGGTCTAGAGTTCAACTGCCGACTAAGGAAGTAAGTGAACCTCGGGGACTACATGAACCGTAGAAGGGTTTCTGGCACCACCTACCTTGCTTATTTGGGGCTATAGAGGTACAACCGTAAACCCTAAACCCTAAACCCTAAACCCTAAACCCTAAACCCTAAACCCTATAAACCTTAAACCCAATGGGCCCAAAAGGCTCGTCGGGTCCCTCAGGTAGCTATTGCCCTGTGGGTTTCCTAAGTTTCCTATGATTGTATACCCTTAGGCTCTAGCCCATAAAACCCTTTGATAACAAGGCCTTTGGGCCCAGAAACCTCGCAACAAGAGTCCCTGGAGCCTTAGGGTTTAGGGTTTAGGGTTTCGGGTTTAGGGTTTAGGGCCTTTAGGGTTTAGGGTTTCGGGCGCGGGTGAATTCCGCCCGGTCTAGGGGGGGCTGTTTTTGAGTCTTGCCTTCGAGGTGCCAGTAAATTACAGTAGTATTAAAATGTGACCCCTCTTATATATAGGGGGGCCCTAAACCCCAAGCCCTAAGCTGCATTTTTTTTGGTTACCCCCCAAAAGGGACCATAATTTACAGAACTCACTGAAACAAATCCCCTCCTCACCGCCTCGGTGTGGGGAGGGAGAGGCGGGGTTTAGGGTTTAGGGTTTAGGGCGGGGTTTGGAGCATGTGGGGCTTGGGAGCCTGGGCCAGGAGGCCCTAAAGCCTGAACCCCAAAACTTAGCCCTACACCCTAACCTTCTTAGGGCTTACTTGGAGGTTCAGAGTACTCGTAACCCCAATTAACACTGTACTGATGAGCCCCCCTAAGTCCTCTAAGTAGGCTTTAAGTAGACTTATAATAAAAGGGTTACAAGCACCCACGAACCTCCAAGTAGGGTTTCGGATGGCGTGCCCCAGGGAGATCTGAGGATCCGACGTCTGCATCGTTCTCATGCCAGATGTGGCATGGGCCAAACGTGGAGCCCAAGCAAACGTAGCCTTGCGGGAGTCTAGGCTTGAGGGTTCAGGGTCCCGGGTAAAGGGTTCAGGGTCCAGGGTTGGCTAGGGGTTTAGGGTTTAGGATGTGCGGACCGCATCCGGGATGCCATACTCCCCACAGTAACTTCCGCCTTCCGAAACCTGTGCAAAGCCAGACCGCAGCGCTTCACGTACTCGGCCCGAAAATTTTATTTACTCTTGCTGTCTGTGAGGATTGCATTGCATATTTCAATGTCGCATCACTGGTGTGGTTGACTCAGGTGCATGGGTATTCTGCTTGGACGAGCATCGCATCCGCCGACGTGGCTTAGGAATGGAAGGGACAAAAACAACCCAACATCCTGAACCCAAAGCCCGACGTCTGGTGTGGGGTTGGGGACCCTGCAGAAAAAAAACCCTTTTCTACGGCTTTTGTTTGGTCGGTAGAACTTCAGACCCAAACATCTTCGTCCTGAGACATACACACCTGTTGCTTGAGGACGCAAAAACACACATTTCTGCCCTGCCACGTTACAGTGGGAACAGGGTTCCGGGCACTACTATAGCAGAAAGCCCCACGTTCATTGTTCATCTGGTCTCCAAGGTCTTGCGGGGCTTGATCGGTTTGTTGGTGTTCTGTTTCGCGCGTGCTATAGATCCTTTTGGGGTTAGTTCTAGGGGACTCTAATTTACTACCACAAAAAGATACTAGATAGCAGCCTTTGGGTAGACCCTGTTGTTGAGGCACGGTGCTGGGCTGAGGCCGGTGTGAACAACCCAAAACAGGCAGACGAAGCACAAGCTGCGGGCGCGCGGCTAAAATAAGCCCAAGCCCCCCACCCAAAGAGCCCAATATCCCTTAATTGCGGAGTATACCTTACCTTATAAAGGGATCCTTGCTAGGATTTATATTATTCCTTCCCTAAGGGCCCAAGACCCCATTCTTTAAGGCCTTTTACTTGTTTTGGAACCCAAAGGCCTTCTTATTCGGGGTCTTGGGCCCTTAGGGCTTAATTAAGGGGCATTGGGCTCTTTGGGCACAAGCCCCCGAACTGACGGGTTCAAGAGGCGCAAGCCGCAGACTTCCTTGGCTGTGCAGAAGACATGAAGGGTTTAGGGTTTAGGGTTTAGGGTTGAGGGTTGAGGGTTTAGGGTTGGTTTGTTTTTGGGACCAGATGAAACCTCGAGTCCCATTTTTGCCCAGTCTAGGGCCCTACTAGCCCCAAACCCTAAGCCCTTATGTTGACGAGGCCTATGTGGGGGTTTTGAAACCTTTTTGGTCGGCTTGAGGGGGGCCTACAGACAAGATCAGGCCTTGTCAGGGTCCCTTGCATCTCCAACCCTTCGGCCTCCCTAAAACCTTCCCCCCCCACACCCTCTTCCGCGGCCCTGAAAACAAAAAATCATGTAGCCAATGGCTTAAACCCAAACCCTATACACCCAAACCCAGAGCCTTTATGGGTTTGGGGCATATGGAATTTGGGGGTGTGCAGGGTGGCTTGAAGGATCAGTATCATGAAGCCTAGAGAAAGCAAAAGCATACGGGTCCCGAATATACCCGGCAAGAGTGTAATCCTTGTTATCTACAGGAACCCCAGAACAAGGGTCCGGCTGTTTTCACCCTAAACCCTAAACTCTAAACATCCCTAAACCCCATATGGTCCACTCCCCCTTTTTCTCCAAGGCCTCCTGGCTAAGCTGCGCCGGATCACCGTATTCGGCGCCGGATCACACGCAGTTTGGAGTGTGGAGTATAATGGGGGGGGTTAGGGTTTAGGGTTTAGGGTTTAGGGTTTAGGGTTTAGGGTTTAGGGTTTAGGGTTTAGGGTTTAGGGTTTAGGTTTGTTTAGCTGCCACGCAGGCCACATTGCAGGGAACAATATCAGTTTCATAGGAAGAAAAGGAGAAACTCGTGCCCATAACAGAAATGTGCCTGAGGATGAGGGTTTCAAGCAAACTTAGGCTGGCTTAGGGTTTAGGTTCACAAATTTGGGGTACCTATTTCTGATTAGGCTTACTACTCTTTCGGGGGTGTTAACAGGGTACCCGTCTATTGGATAACGTCAACCTCAAGCAACCAGTTGAATGCGGGCTTAAGCCCGACCCCGAGAACTTCAACAGCTACTTTTGTGTAGGTCCCGAACACCTGCTCATGTTCCTCGGTTCAGCACCTGGGGTGGGGGGAAAAATGGCGCCCCTCCTGTGCGAAACAGGGTTTCCGCAAGGGTAGCACCCTATACTGCTGGGCATTCCGAGTTTCAGGTACTTAAGGGTGTATATCTACGATCAAATCAACATACCCCAAAACCCATACCCCTTAATCTACAAAAGGGGAGAGTACAAACAAGCATTTTGCCATCCCCCATATCTTCAATTTCTTATAAGGGGTATGCCCAGGGGGCTTCTTGGTTTGGGGCGCAACTCCCAAACACGTGAAAGATCTCCATGCAACATCCACCGACGTTTGGGCGGAGGGACTGGCAGACTCCCTGTAAATCAACACTTGAAAGCTTAGGGTTCAGGGTTCAGGGTTCAGGGTTTCTGCTTGCCCAAACGGACCTGTTTTATGTAAGGAGCCCGCCAGTTGGGTGAAACTGCACTGGCGTTTCCCACCCGTGACCTTCAGCGCCTGGGCCGGGTGCGACGGAACCACGACTGTTTAGGGTTTAGGGTTAGGGTTTAGGGTTTAGGGTTTTTAGGGTTTGGGGTTTAGGGTTGGGGGTTTGGGGTTCGGGGTTCGGGTTTGGGGTTTGGGGTTTGGGGTTTGGGGTTTGGGGTTTGGGGTTTGGGGTTTGGGGTTTGGTTGGGGTTTTTGGGGTTTGGTTTAGGCTTTAGGGTTAAGGCTTTAGGGTTTCGGGTCTGCGCCTTAGTGTGTGGGCTGCAAGGTTTTGGCGAGGCTCACGTCCCACACCCCTTGAAGCCAACAACTACGGAAAACACAGTTGAAATAGCCAATGGACTACCTGAAAGCTCTATATATACCAAGAGCACTCTCAAGGTTTTGGAACCCAAGCGTCTATAGCCTGGACCATACATCAAAACCCTAATTAGTTTGGGGTTCCTTGTAAAAAATGGTTCGCATTCAATCTAGCAACATTTTACCGAAACTCAAAAACATCGAAATAAGGAAATCTGTCCCCCCCCCATCACAAGATCTAAAGCTTGGGACGTTACCCCCTATACTCACTGTCCATAGTAGGGAGTATCATAGGGAGGTACTATAATGGGGACTGTTCTACTCTACATACCAGTATGATGCTTCCAACCAAACCCGCGCTCACCGATTCACTTGGCACTGCTACTTAACCGTGAATGACTGTTACGAGTTATCAAGGGGGTGCCCTTTCTTCCATCTTCTTGTAGGCTAACGCCTCAGATGTTAGGGGGTTAGAGTTAAGGGTTGGGGATTAGGGCGATTGTCAGGTAACCTTCGCGAGGTTTTCGAGCTCTTAGAGGGCATGGACTAAAAGGATAACCTTTCGCATGAACAACTTCAGGGCTTCTTAAATGGTTGACAGTGACTCCAAAGCGAAGAGACAAAAACCAAGAGCCCTGAAAACATCGGTTTGCTTAAGAACCGCAAAAAAGATTCTTCCCTACAAGGGTGGTAAAGGATTATTCTTTGTGTTTTTCATTTATTCTCGTTTTTAATTTATCATGTTTTTTTTGGGGGGGGTCTTAAGCAACCAGTAGGCAACACCTGCCTGAAACCCCGTGGATTGAACGATTCACACCCCCACCCTGGCACAATGCTGGCCTCATGTCAAGAAGTCATACTGTGACGCTGCCGACCTGCCAGGGCTCAGGGTGGTTTGGGTTTAGGGTTTTCGGGTTTCGGGTTGAGGGTTGTTTTTTGGCACCCGACTAGCCAAGGCATGGCGGGGTGGTTTCGGGCTTGGGGTTTAGGGTTTAGGGTTTAGCTCTCGGGTTTAGGGTTTAGGGTTATAGCAGTTTCATCGACAGACGTAACTTCGGGGACTGGAAAGCTTTGGGGCCATTGGGGCACAGATTTTGGAGCCTTTGGTTGCCCCAAAAAGGGTAACCCTAAACCCTAAACCCTTTGAACTATGGTCCCTTTTTGGGTACCCTCAACAATATGGGCCGCCTTCTAACACGGACCGCAAAAAGGGACTAGATAGTAGAGAAGTGAATCAATGGGTAAACCAGGTTGGAGCCACTTCCCCAACAAAGCGCATGCCCCCAAAGAACCCCCGGCAAAAGAAAGGTAGGCATTGAGGAGCATCCCTGCCCAGCAAACGAAAAGCAGTCATAAGAATGAGTTCGCCTGGGCGTCGCCATAGATGGTTCTGACCGGACGCTGAGGTCCTTTCCAAGGAGGGGCCCCCTAGTTATAAGTAGAGTTCTAAGAGCCCTAAATTGGGTTAAAGGGATTAGGGATTAGGCTATAAGTCCCTTAACTACAGTTAGTATAGTAACGGGGCCCCTCCTTGCTCCCAAGGAGGGATTGCGAGCATGGCTGCGGGGGCCTAGATGTTCAAGGGCTTGATGGCCCAGTTAGTTGCCCACACAATGACCGTGTTTCTCCGGGTGCAGGGAAACCTTGCTAGCCCAGTAGCCATATAACAATAAGGGCACCCTTCTTTGGGTTGGTTTCTTTATAAGGGAACCTAAACCCTAAACCCTAAACCCTAAACCCTAAACCCTAAACCCTATACCGAAAAAAAAAGGGTGAAGGGTACCACTGGGCTTCCACGGAGCCGAATCGCAGGGCCCCAGCAAAGGGAACATCATTCTACAAGGGACCTTCTACGACACCTTAGGGGTTCGTTTTGGGGGCTACTTAGGTATGTAGGGACTATGTTATACCATCTAAGGTATACAAGGGTGTATATATATATATATATATATGAGTTTTTGTATATAGCGGCTATATATTGGGATATATAGGGAAGTAAGGTTTTTTAAAGGGTCCCTTCTCAAGGGCCCCTCCTCCTTATACCCCTTACAACATACAGCTCGCTGACCATGACAAGGGCTGAAAACTGGACACCGAAGGCTGAAGGCTGAAGACCTCAACGCCTCAAGGGGGCTCTTAAGTTGAGGGGTTTAGGGTTTATGTAGGTTGTTGAGAGCATGTCTTATGGTTTTTACCTGTTCTCTGAGTGTGGGGCCTTACAAGGGGACCCTGTTCATATCATATGCTCTTTATATACCCTATAAAAAAATCCCAAGGACCCGGACTTCAGAGCCCTTTACAGACCGCAAGGGAGGATATTCAGGGCCGAACCTACGCACCCTTAGATCTCCAATGCCCGTGACCTCGCACCCACCAAACTGAAGCCCAGAACCCTGGAGCGGATGTGTCCGTGCTGCTGGGGCAAGCGGAGACCTGGCACGCAGGGGACAATTCCGGGCTGTTATATTGGGGGGTTTTTAAGCCCTAAATTAGGGCTTTGGTTGCCCCACAGAGCTCAGGGGGGGTAGGGCTGAACGGGAATGGCAGTACCCCAGTTTAAGAGCGCATTTGGTCCTGAAGCTTGGGCGCCCACTCAGGCTTTTTGTTGCTTGCTTCGCCCTGAAAATGTGTGGGATTGCCGACAAAATGAGCCAATAGTATGCCGAAAGTGAAGTACCTAAACCCTAAAGCCTACAATGTGATGCCCTCTAGTTACAGGGCATGTTATATCTTGTGTAACATAACTTATAACATCATTTATAAGATATGTTGTCAGAGTTATAAATCGAGCAACTTGGATAACTGGACGGTATCAGTTATAACTAAGTCATGCCAGTTAGCTAACTTGGATAACTAAAAACTGCTGTGTTTTGTAAGGTTTCAGTCACATGGATGTCGAGGGCTATGTTTCATATACTTTTTAAGAAAGAGCTGGAGTAGCGTGGAAACTACAGGATGTCACATGTCTTTGTTAGAAACATGTCACGTAAAGAAATATGATAGAGGTCTTTTGGTATGTTTGGAGCTGAATACCGAGCAAGTTATATAGACTATGTGTGCCCAGAGCAAAGCGAAGGTCGACACTTCCTTTTGGGCCAGCTGCAAGGGGAGGCGACCGGACCACACGCGGATCACAAGGGGACAACAAGCGTACCACAAGCAAATCCTCGAGACATCCCACGAAACCGACCCGTACCACAAGCAAAAACGGCCTACCCGGACCACAAGAAAACCACAGGGGACCACAAGAGAATATACAGAAAAAGCATCCACAAAAAGAACGTGTCCATTTTTTCCGGAAGGGAAGCCCAATCCACCAGAAGATGCATACCGAAGAAGATAAGTATATATTATGTATCTATACGAAACACTGTGTGTCAACTATACATCTATGTAAAAAACATCCAAAACATGCAGATCAATATATCTCTCTCATTAATGCCGCGATTTTTGCACTTATGTCGCCTAACAAAGTCAGGTTTGTTTTAGTATACTTTTGAGGCTAACTTCCCTAACTGAGATACAACTTACTTGTATCTGGTCTTACTAAGTTATAACTGAAGGGCATCACATTGTAAGGCCAAAAGAGCTGTGAGATCCCCCGCTAAGCAAACCTGAAAGGCCGGCCGTGGCGATGTAGGGGTACTTATGCATATTTAGACTACACAAGATGTTTTTTTCTTGTAATTCCATATAAGGGTTCGTTTGGTGAATAAGATTCAGGTCACCAGGTCCCTCCTTTTGGATCACATGGGCGGGGGGCGGGGGGGGGGGGGGGGGGGTGGGGGCGGTCCCTTAGGAACAACTACATCCCCCCAACTGGGTTGACATACGGGTCCTGAAAAGGGAAAACATATGCCTATCTAGCCCCTCAAAGGTTCTAAAGGGAACATACGATATCTAATTCCCTATTTCCCCCTAAGCTCTAATCCATAAAAGTCATTCCCTTTGAAGGTAGACTATGGACCATCAGTCCTCTCAGGGCTGCCTAAACCCTAAACCCTAAACCCTAAACGCTCCGACCGCGCGTTAAGCCGCGCCCAGAAGCTTTTCTGCGGAGTGCCAGCGCTGTTTCTATCGCGCCTGCCACGCTTTTGGAGCTTGGCAAGCGGCTGAGCGGCAACCATTGCGCAACTTAAAAATCTTGGAATTTTAAGTTGCGGGAAGCGGTGGAAGGTAGAGACAAGACAGGAGTTGTCGGCAGGAAGTGCTGAGCGTCCCACGCAGGGTAGTACGGGATGATAAGTGGCAGTCTGGGATGCATGCAGTGGGGAAGAGCTAGATGCAGCGTTTTTGGGCACTATAAATTCAGCGAATCTTTGAGGGTTCGAGGGATCTAAAGTTCCAGCAACTCCCAAGGCCGATCTTCCGTGAGTTGATCATAAGGGTCCACACTCAAACGATCAACGTTCCACGCTTGGTATGTCCTGAAGGCTTGGAGAAGATTCAGGAGGCCTGGTCTGTGCAGGGACCATTGCGCGGCCAAAAACGATTTGGAGACTGTCTTAGCAGCGTCTCGACCAAGACGATTGACACGCCGAAGTTGATTCTTCGCCTGGCTGAACACAGCCTCGGCGGGGTTATCCCCCCCGAGGACCTGAAACGTGTGGCTGGTTTCGTGGACCGTCTTCTGGCCACCTTTGCCTTTGGCAAACTTACGAAACGTCTTGAGGTGCTCGGGTGAAAGGTTCTTCTTGCGCAGGCTCAGCAAGGGCGTGAACTCCTCGCGGCTATGGCACGCCGCGCTGGCCATGGCCCCAACTGCTGCCGCCCCTGACTGCAGCGCGGGTCCGGAGTCGGCTCCCAGAAAGCAGCTGCTGTGGATGTTGTCCAACATCGGCTGCAGCACCTCAGCTGTCCACTCGCACGCACTGGTACCACGGACGTTCTCATCGTGCGGGCATGGATGCTCTGGCCACTCGCACGCACTCCTACCACGGACGTTCTCATCGTGAGGGCATGGATGCTCTGGCCACTCGCACGCACTGGTACCACGGACGTTCTCATCGTGCGGGCATGGATGCTCTGGCCACTCGCACGCACTGGTACCACGGACGTTCTTCTCATCGTGCGGGCATGGATGCTCTGGCCACTCGCACGCACTGGTACCACGGACGTTCTCATCCTGCGGGCATGGATGCTCTGGCCATTCGCACGCACTGGTAACACGGACGTTCTCATCCTGCGGGCATGGATGCTCTGGCCACTCGCACGCACTCCTACCACGGACGTTCTCATCGTGCGGGCATGGATGCTCTGGCCACTCGCACGCACTGGTACCACGGACGTTCTCATCGTGCGGGCATGGATGCTCTGGCCACTCGCACGCACTGGTACCACGGACGTTCTCATCCTGCGGGCATGGATGCTCTGGCCACTCGCACGCACTGGTACCACGGACGTTCTCATCGTGCGGGCATGGATGCTCTGGCCACTCGCACGCACTGGTACCACGGACGTTCTCATCCTGCGGGCATGGATGCTCTGGCCACTCGCACGCACTGGTAACACGGACGTTCTCATCGTGCGGGCATGGATGCTCTGGCCACTCGCACGCACTGGTACCACGGACGTTCTCATCCTGCGGGCATGGATGCTCTGGCCACTCGCACGCACTGGTACCACGGACGTTCTCATCGTGCGGGCATGGATGCTCTGGCCACTCGCACGCACTGGTACCACGGACGTTCTCATCGTGCGGGCATGGATGCTCTGGCCACTCGCACGCACTGGTACCACGGACGTTCTCATCCTGCGGGCATGGATGCTCTGGCCACTCGCACGCACTGGTACCACGGACGTTCTCATCCTGCGGGCATGGATGCTCTGGCCACTCGCACGCACTGGTACCACGGACGTTCTCATCCTGCGGGCATGGATGCTCTGGCCACTCGCACGCACTGGTACCACGGACGTTCTCATCGTGCGGGCATGGATGCTCTGGCCACTCGCACGCACTGGTACCACGGACGTTCTCATCGTGAGGGCCATTCGCATACCCCCCACCCCCACAAACCAAGTGCTTTGAGCGGCTGTACATGTCCGAATCGTGAGGGCCATTCGCATACCCCCCACCCCCACAAACCAAGTGCTTTGAGCGGCTGTACATGTCCGAACCAAGCGCTTTCAGCGGCTCGACATGTCCCAAACCAAGCGTTTTGTGCGGCTTTACGTGTGGTCGGAAGGCTAAACCCTAAACCCTAAACCCTAAACCCTAAACCCTAAACCCTAAACCCTAAACCCTAAACCCTAAACCCTAAACCCTAAACCCTAAACCTAAACCCTAAACCCTAAACCCTAAACCCTAACCCCTAAACCCTAAACCCCAAGCTCGTTTCGTCCCCAAGGTGCCACCGGTGAGTGTCACTCCAAGAAGCCGATGCCGATCAGAACCGCCAAGAATCTGCCGATGAAATCCCAAATCAAAACCATGTAAGGGTTTAGGGTTTAGGGTTTAGGGTTTAGGGTTTAGGGATGTCAGGTCGGTTCCCTACATGCTAGGGTTTAGGGTTCCCCCGGCCGTTTCAGGTATCTATTCAAAAATCGTGGCATGTATTCAAAAATCGTGGCCCCTCTACTTCTGGTGAACCCAAAAAAACCCTGCAAAAGGCTCCACAAGTCCCTCCACAAGGACGACACAAACCTCAAGCAAGCTCGTCGGGAGTGGCGGGGCGCACGGAGATGAGGGATGCCAAGCTAGAGGCCGCATCATGCGGCTGGCCTTGTTGGGGGAGAGGGGGTTGGGGGGGGGTTTGGGGGGAGGGGGGTTTGGGGGGGAGGTGGAGGGGGGGGGCAGGTGGAGGCGGGGGAGGTGGAGGGGTAGTAGATGGGTTTAGGGTTTAGGGATGAGGGTTTACGGGGGCGGCGGGGGGACCAACTAACTGAAATCCTGAAGGGTTTGTGGCACATGTGATCTCAGCTGATCTCATAGGAGCCAGAGTAATTGGCTGATGAATGTCTGATCTTTACGAAAATGGGGGACCCCCAATATAGCGAAAAGGAGCTGGATTCTGAGCTGGATATTTTCAAAACCACTGATCCCCAAATCGTAGGATTCCCTTAGAAGAAGGACCCCAAAAAGGTACCCCCTAATTTCGGAAACCCCCGTTTAAAGGGGCCCCAGACCCTAAAGCCTGCAAACCCTACCCCCTTGTGGCCTTGGGGGGGTAAAGAGGTTTAGCCTAAACCCTAAACCCTAAACCCTATGCCCGAGGCGCAAAGCTCCGAAGGCTTCCGCAGCGTATAGGAATTGTAGGTTTACTGGGAGGGGTTGGGGTTTTGGGAGACTGACGCTGGGTGGGAGGAGAGATGTCACATCTAATTAAAGGGTTTCTAGTTGCTTCTGTCCTAGGGTTCGTGAGGGCTTAGTTGCTTAGTTGGCTAGTTGTTTAGTGTTACGGCCTAGGGTTTACTTGGCTGCACTAAGCTATAAATTAAACTTTTAGCTGCCTTACTTGGAAACCCAATAAACCCCAAAAGGCTAAGGATCTAAAGTTTTTAGGGTTTGCAAGCCCTTTTGCAGCAGGCTTGCAGAAGGTCCTCGCCTGGATGATGCCAGCCCTAACCCTAAACCCTGAACCCTGAACCCTTGAAGCCCTAAACCCAAACCCGTCCCGCCTCGCTTGATCTTGTTGGCCGCATCCGCCACCTGGGGTCTCGCATTCTAGCAAGGATTGGTTGGTTTAGGGTTTAGGGTTTAGGGTTTAGGGTTTAGGGTTTAGGGTTTAGGGTTTAGGGTTTAGGGTTTAGGGTTTAGGGTTTAGGGTTTAGGGTTTAGGGTTTAGAGTTTAGGGTTTAGGGTTTAGGGGTTCAGGGGCATAACTTAACTCTGCAGGTTTTGAGGCGGAATCGTACACACAAGGCAAGCCAGACAGGCGCAGATCAGATAAACGGCTACTTCAAGAAAAGTATCTATCCCTCGACCCAACCCTGAACCCTAGACCTTCAACCCTAAACCTTTAGCAGAAAGGAAGGAGTCGGTCGATGCTGCTCCACTTTCGAAGAGAACTGCCGCAACTTTGTGGTAGCTACTTCAGCAGATGAAAGATAACAGGGCTTCACAGGGTTTAGGATTTAGGGTTTAGGGTTTAGGGTTTAGGGTTTAGGGCAAACCAAATGGAAAACCTGGGACCTTTTCCTGCCGGGCTGTTTCAGGAGCCGCGGGGAGTTCCGAGGAGATCGACTTTCGACCCTCCCAGCAAAACCTTAGGCCTGAAGCCCAGGGGTTTAGGATTTTGGGTTTAGGGTTCGGGGTTTAGGGTTTAGGGGAATCTGGGATAAAAAATGTGTACCCTGTACCATTGTGTCCCCGGCGATATGGGGACTCCTTGTAAGGTGCCTACCAGTACTTCCCGTAATTGTGCCTACCAGGAGGGGCCCCCTTACTATACTAACTGTAGTTAAGGGACCTATTACCTAATTTAGGATCCTTATAACCCAATTGAGGGCTCTTATAACTCTACTTATAACTAGGGGGCCCCTCCTTGTACCAGTACTTCCCCACAATTCCCCATTAATGAACTCGCAAGCTCCACCACTAATCCTGCTGTCATAAGGGTGCCGAAGGGTGCCCTGTTTTGGGGTTGCTTTATATAAGGAACCTTGAGCCAAAAAAACCCTGAACCCTGAACCCCAAACCCTAAACATCCCTAAACCCTAAACCCTAAACCCTAAACCCTGAACCCTGAACCCTGAACCCTGAACCCTAAACCCTAAACCCTAAACCCTAAACCCTAAACCCTAAACCCTAAACCCTAAACCCTAAACCCTAAACCCTAAACCCTAAACCCTAAACCCTAAACCCTACCCAGTCCATTTCAGCCCAAGCCGCCGAGACAGCCATTTGCTGCCGAAGTCGTCGGGCGATTCCCACAGAGCCGTAGCCATACGCCTTTTGAGAACGCACTAAACCCTAAACCCTAAACCCTGAACCCTAAAACCAACACCCTAAACCCTAAACCCTAAACACTAGCCCCTAAACCCTGATTCATGGGCTACAAGGAGGTGCCCCCTTACAATACTAACTGTAGCTAAGGAACTTATAAGCTAATTTAGGATCCTTACAACCAAAATTTAGGGCCTCTTGCAACTAGGGGATCCTCCTTGTATAAGCAGGGGCCCCTATATGAGGGACCCTTGTATAATCTTCTTCACCTATATAACCCCTATACGTACCTTATATAGTCCCTGCATACCTAACCGAAGTAGCATATAAATAACCCCTAAATAACCACAAAGGTCCCTTATAAGGGTTACTATTGGCTGATGGAAGGGAGCTGGGGAATTCTAGACACCCTCAAAATTCCTTTAAACAGGCTATATTATATAGAAGGAGGGGGTCAGAAGTCATTCCCTCACACTTTGACATAATAAGCTTCCTGCCTGGTGTGGTACGAGTATTACCCTAAACCCTAAACCCGAAACTCTAAACCCTAAACCCTAAACCGGAGGCCTTTGTTGATGGGGCGTGCTGGCCTGCGCCAGGGGCACATAGCGGCGTCGCCGGCGTTTCTCCTGGGAGCAAGTGGACTCAGAAGAAAAGAAAAGACTAAGGGCTAGGATGCTGAGCCACCCTAAACCCTAAACCCTAAACCCCAAACCCATGTAAGGTTTAGCCGTCTAGCTGACAGCCCGACTACTGGCACTGGTCATTCCTTTCGCGGTCATCGCTGGCAGAGTTCCAATCATGCACACGCTTAGGTCCATTGAGTCTTTCATGGCTGGTCTTTGTGCTCGTCTCTCAAGAGTTTCGTAAGCATGAAGTTGAGAGGGATGTCAGGTCAAGAACGGTGTTCGTCACACGTGCCATGATGTTATCTGTTGTTTCATGGGTGTATGTAATTCTGCATGTAGCCATGACATACCAGTACCAGACATCCCATGAACTTCAGGACGTGGGGCGGATCCTTAAGACAATGCAGCCGGCTATCCGGGCATCATGCAAAAAAAAACAAAGACGACTCCAGCCGCACGTCCTTCCGTCAGGCAAGCGTCCAAACACACATGCGACAACAAATCGAACAGAAGCAAGTACACAACAAGACGTAGGCGCAGACATGAACAACAAGCACGCGCCCACCAATCCAGCAACTAACCGCGACCGTGATCACCAAGCAAAAGCAAGCAAAGCAAAGCAGGCAAGCCCTAAACCCTAAACCCTAAACCCTAAACCCTAAACCCTAAAGGGTCAAACAAGCTCCTCGGTGTCTTCCGGCGGCTCCGGCAACATCACCTGTCTGAACGCTTGGCCCTGAACCCTGCGTGAACCGCAAGTAGAGGAACTTTTGCCTTAAAGAAGGGTAGTGTACCCTTCATTATTGGGACAAATACCACTTGTTTGCATACAAAGGTTACTCTAGAGGTATATGTACAAAGCCTTAGACTTAAGCCCTGCAAAACAAAACAGCCCTTCACCCCTCCCCTGAACCCTGAACCCAAACCCCTCCCTAGCCCAAACCCTGAACCCCCTGATCGGGTTTGTGGAAGGCTCCGGGTGGAGGAAGTGTACAGCCGCGCAAGGGGTCCGGCGTGCTGGGGGTTTAGGGTTTAGGGTTTCAGGTTGCGCTGGGGTTTGGAGTGTAAGGTTTAGGCTTTAGACCTATGTGCCATTTATGGTATACACCTTGAAGCGGGATTCTACTCGTATATGGGCTCCCGCTCGCAGTCGCTTGAAACATTCAGTCCCCCCCCCAGTGAGGCCTATCAGACCACGAACTTCTTGTGAGCATTGCTTGGGGCTTGAAAAGGGGGTTTACGAATAAGATGAAGGGTCCCTTCTAGGGGTCCCTCCTTGTACCAGTGAAGTATTGGGGTTTAGTGTTGCGTCCTTACCTTGGGCGCTACCAAGTCGACAGAGAGCGTCGTGCATCGGTGGGTGCACGTACCCCGAGAGTCCACTAAACCTTTTTTGTGCCCTACTAGGGCCGAATTGAATCTACCTTCAAACTTCTAGGGGTCTCGTTCTGCATGAAATGCAGCCAAAAGCGGACCATGATTTTGCGAACTGACCACGATGTGCACCAACCTGGGTAAAGGATCCCAAATAGAGAGTGCATTTAGTCCCAAGGAGTGACCACCCAACGAAACCCTAAACCCTAAACCCTAAACCCTAAACCCTAAACCCTAAACCCTAAACCCTAAACCCTAAACCCTAAACCCTAAACCCTAACCCCAAAACACAACCGAAACTGCCGGATGTTGGCAGGATGCATGTCAGGTTGATAGGCGGTGTTTTGCGGTTCGTATAATCTGACAAGATATGTGGCACCTCCCTAATAAGGAACCCAGCAGGAGGGTCTAGGCATACACCAAAAAGGTGGTTTCCGAGTTTAGGGGTACCTTAAGGGGGTCCTGATTTTGGGGAGAATCCTCCTTTAGGGGTCCCCTACACTAAACCCTAAAAGAGGACATGCTTTGAGCCGTTAGAAAGTCCGGCCTCCTCACCATAGTAGTCCTGCGCGCACACATGTCAGAGGATTCCAGGTTCCAGTGCGGTTATTAGGATTTAGGGGTTTGGGGTTTAGGGGTTTAGGGTTTAGGGTTAGGGGTTGAGGGTTTGGGGTATAGGGTTTAGTGGTTTAAGGCTTACTCCTGAAACTCGTTTGGGGGTTAAGCTTCAGAGCTTCATGCGATCTGCAAAATAACAACCGTAAACCCGAAGCACTAAACAAAGCCAGAAACCCGAACCTAAAGCCCAAAACCTGAAGCCCTCGAGCCACAAAAGGTCAGGGTTTGGTGTCGAAGATCTTGTCTAGGGTATAAGCTCTAGGTTTTTGTGGATATAAAAGGGGTTTAGAACCAACAAATGTACTGTCAGAAATCCCTTCCTTTTGTAAATAAAAAAGATACAAGTATGAAAAGATGACTACGGGTCAGGGTTTGCGGTGCGGGGTACCCTAAACCCTAAACCCTGAAGCCTAAACCCGAAACCCCAAGCCCTCAAACCAAGAAGAAAAGGCTCAGGACCAAGAACTTTTTCTGCGGCACGCGCACGCGTGTTGAGGTGCCCTCAGCCTTGGGGACTGAACGAACCTCGAAAGGGTTCATGATCCATATAGGTTTAGGGTTTAGGGTTTACCCTAAACCCTAAACCCTAAACCCTAAACCCTAAACCCTAAACCCTAAACCCTAAACCCGAGCTAATCCCTTCGGCACAGGAAGTAGTCTTCAATGGCCGACTTGCGCAGCGGCCCGGTCCAACGAGCGTCGGTTCGGCATCGTGCCTTGCGGACTCAGGGGGTTGAGGGTTTAGGGCTACCCCTAAACCCTAAACCCTAAACCCTAAACCCTAAACCCTAAACCCTAAACCCTAAACCCTAAACCCTAAACCCTAAACCCTAAACCCAAATTGAAAACACTGTCGGGTTCAGAAGGAGGGCCACCCCCGAGTTTATCAGCAGAGGCATTAGAGACCGAAGTGGGGCTAGAAGTATCATTACTCAGCTTGCAAGTTTAGGGTTTAGGGTTTAGGGTTTAGGGTTTAGGGTTTAAGTGCCCTTTCCTAGCATAAACAACAAAAAACACATTCTAGTCGTCTGGGGTATCTGATCCACGTCTTTGGCGCTGCATTTAGCCAGCACAAATGGTGGGTTCTTGTTTCGATTTCCGTGGGGAATAGAAGAACCCTAACAGGGTTCGGAGTCCAAAAACCTTAACCGGGATTACAATAGCATAGGGTATCTGAACCAAAACCCTAAACCCTGAACCTTAAACCCCTAAACCCTTTTGAACCCTAACCCCAAACCCCCAAACCCTGGTGTTCCTTTGCTGCCCCGAGGAACATCCTTCTTGATCTGGTAACCCGCGTCGCGGAAGAGTTTCAGATACTCCGTCGGGGTGCAGTTCCTGAGACGGGAGGGTTTAGGGTTCAGGGTTGAGGGTTTAGTGTTTAGAACACCTAAGCCCTATAAACCCAAAGCCCCTGGAGCCTTAGACCCTAAGCCCCTTTCACTAAACATCAAAATCTGTTCTCGGTAGCAGCTCCCGCGTCTGCATTTCGCCCCAAACTTCGCTCTGTATGAGGCGCGGCCTCCGCGTCGGCTCGGGATGAGTATACACCCTATCCCTAGGGGGCCCATGGGGGCCCAAACACCCTTTTTTAACAGGCTTCTGTCTATCCGCCGCCCGGAAGTTCCGCACCTGTCCTGAACCCAAAATCCTTAACCCTATGCCCCAAGCCCAATGCATCCTACTAACCCTATGATCGAAACCCTACAAACCCCATAGTTTCGAGTTTCGGCCCATTTGGGGGGGGTTCCGAAATAGGGTGCCCTTGTTGGGGTGTCTCTTGAAAGGGACCCTAAAGTCTGGGGACTTATTGTGCACATCGGGCTTAGGCCACTGTGTCACCAGGAAGCCTGTAATACCCTCAAGTGTTCTAAACTGGCTGGCTCTTAGTAGGGCAGGAAGGAATGAGGTAACCTACATCCCCCTAAATATATATACACCTTTAAGGGCTTATACAGGGTACCTCGTTCCCCTATTGCCTACTAAGAACCAAGTGTTCTAAACCTGGGCCTCTGCTTCAGGAGCTCGCGTGCGCCCCGCCAGACATGGCACTCGAAGCCCTCGACGTCCACTTTCACGAAGCCGACCTGCTGGTCGGCGAACTTGAGCTTAGGAAGCTCCTCGTCCAGCACTTTCCTTGACTTCATAAAAGCCTTGGAGCCCTGGATCATAGGACCTCAAACCTTACTGAGTCACCCTAAACCCTAAACCCTAAACCCTAAACCCTAAACGCTGTAATCCTTACTGCAAACCTCCCAAAGAAGCTTTGTCATTCGAGCTGGGCGCGAAACAGCTCCAGAAGCTTGGGCTTTAGAGAAGCAGATCTCGATTGATATTGCTGTAGCTCCACATAAGTACTAGTACTAGTACTAGTCGTAGTAGTATCAGTCGCAGTAGTAGGCATAGTCGTCGCAGTCGTCGTATTCATACGTCATCGTCATAGTATTTAGTATCCGAACGCGTACCTAAACCTCAACCCTCCTGTGCCCAGCTGAACCCTAAAACCCTTTTTTTGCAACGCTAAGGAGCCCCAAAACCCTAAAACTCCATAGACCCATAATCACCCTAAACCCTGAACCCTAAACCCTCATCCCTAAACCCTAAATCCCTCCACCCTGCTGAAGCCCTAATTCAAGCCCTAACTAGGCCGAAATCCCACTACATCCCAATGACCCTATACCCTGGACCACCTAAACCCTAAACCCTAAGCCCTAGACCATAGACCCTAGACCCTAGACCCTAAACCCTAAACCCTAAACCCTACCCCCTAACTCTCCAACCCGAGTCTCATCTCAAAGCTGCCGCGCACAACGAAGTGATGCCCACGCTGGTGGACCACGTTCTCCCCACGGCACATCACAGTTCCATCACCTCCAGGGTTTAGGGTTTAGGGTTAGGGTTTAGGGTTTAGGGTTTAGGGTTTAGGGTTTAGGGTTTAGGGTTTTGGGTTTAGGGTTTAGGGTTTTGGGTTTAGGGTTTAGGGTTTAGGGTTGAGGGTTGAGGGTTGAGGGTGTAGGGTTTAGGGTGTAAGTTTCGGGAGGGCCACTGGGGATCGGGAGCCATATGCCTTCCCCCCAGAACAAGGACGCCTAGCCCAGCCGAGGGTCGCCGCACAGCGCTGACAAGAAAGTCTAAAGTCTATACGCTACAACCTTCAACCCGACTGGATCACAACTCAGCGTCTTTCAGTGTTGTTGTTGAAAGGGTTCGGGGTTGAGGGTTATAGGATCTCGCCCTATAAACCTCAGGGAGCTGACCTGTATTGGTCCGGTCAGACACCATCCGACAGGTCTCGGCGACGTCGGACAGGCCGGCTTCATGCAAGTCGATCCGGGGCGCAACTTCAGAGTTGGCGCAGAGGCTAGCCTAGGGTGTAGAGCTTAGCGCTTCGGGGTTCCAGGACTTAGCAAAGCCAACTATGCACAACTGCCCTTCCTTCCTGCGTCAAAGCCAAAACTTCCACCCGCCTAGACCCCCCCCCACCCTAAAACCCGAACCCTGCACCCTGGTTTAGGGTCTACAGGGCCCAAAGGGCTCAGGGCTTCATTGTAAGAATAACATAACCCAAACAAAAGTTAAATACATAAGGAAATAAAAAAACAAATATGAATATAAACAATTATAAATAAATAAATAAATATATATATATATATATATATTACACATAGGGCTTAGGGCTTAAATATACATGTAAACATAGATATAAATATGAACCTATATATATATATTATATACACCATATACATATATATATATATATACATATATATATATATCTGCATGGGAAGCTTCGGACTTCCAGAGGGCCCGAAAGGCCGCCCAGTTGCGCGGAGGAGCTTCAGGTTGGCGGGCATTGGCTCCCAGGTCGTCACGTTCCATCCCGCCTTGGCCAAGGAACGCGAGTAGCCCTAAACCCTAAACCCTAAACCCTAAACCCTAAACCGGAAACCCTAAACCCTAAACCCTAAACCCTAAACCCTGAACCCTAAACCCTAAACCCTAAACCCTAAACCCTAAACCCTAAACCCGAAACCCTAGCCCTAAACCCGAAACTCTAAACCCTGAACGCTTTCGGCCTTGGCCAAGGACAGCGAGTAGATGCCGAGGTTGCCGCCGATGTCCATGGCGTGCCCGGGCCTAGTATAGGATGGGCCTTAAAACCCTCTGAACAAGATCCCTTCAAGCTACGCATGTAAGATATCGGCTACGCTGATTTGCGTGCATCGTTTAAGTATGTCTTTTGGATCAGTAGTATGTCGCAAACTATATCCCTAAGGGCCCAAGACCCCAAGTAAGAAGGCCTTTGGGACCCCAAAACAAGTGAAAGGCCTCAAATCATGGGGCCTTGGGCCTTTACTTGGAGGAGGTTCATGAGTACGTATAACCCCAATTATAAGTCTACTAAGAACCTACTTATAGGGGACCTATAAGTACAGGTATAATTGGGGATATAAGTGATAAGTACCCCTGAAACTCCAAGTAGGATATCTGCGGAGCTGTGGAGGTTTAGGGCACCGGGTAAGGTTCGGTCATTGTTCCTGCCTGCCGTAGACAGCCGGATCGGCCATCTCCCAGCGGTGAACTGTCCTGAGCTTTTTGTGGGTTTAGGGTTTAGGGTTTTAGGGTTTTAGGGGTTTAGGGTTTAGGGTTTAGGGTTTAGGGTCTAGGGTTTAGGGTTTAGGGTGAGCCGTCCTGAGCTTCTCGCTCACAACGTCGTGCATGGCATACACTGCCATGGGGAAAGGCGGTAGCCCCCGGAGCTCCACGGTGGCCCAACGACCACCTGCCTTGAGGGGTTTAGGGTTTAGGGTTTGGGGTTTAGGGTTTAGGGTTTAGGGCCTGCCTTGAGGCCAAGTGCGCACAACAACTAAAAAATCTACCCAAACCCAAACCCAGTACCATCGGGTTTAGGGTTTAGGGAAATCCCAAACCTACCACGTTGACCCTAAAGCCTCTTTTTTGCTGTGTGGGGGGGGGGGGGGGGGGGGGGGAGGGGTTAATTTGTTGCCCCGAGGTGCCGGTAGACCACACCTGTCTCTTGCACGCGAGGTGGAGACCGGGGTTGTGGACGGCCAAGTCCGAGCAAGTGACCTAGGCCCAGGAGTAACCTAGGAATAACTAGGGTACCTTTTTTGGTTTCAAGGGGATTGTAAGGAAACCTAAACCCTAAACCCTAAACCCTAAACCCTAAACCCTAAACCCTAAACCCTAAACCCCCCCAAAAAACAACCTACTCTGGGTCCCATTGGCGCATGCTTCCGTGGCCCAGTTGTCTCGACCACACCTGTGGTCCAGGTGTCTGCCTCAGGGACAAAGAAGGGCCCGAAAAAGGGCTTAGGGTTTAGGGGTTAGGGTTGAGGGTTTAGGGTTTAGGGTTTAGGGTTTAGGGCTTAGGGTTTAAGGTTTACCTTATCTACCTGAAGGCTCCAATGTAGTTCCTTTTGGTTTAGTTAAAGGGGATTCTAGTAGAGTTTAGAGGTTTCGACTCAAGGTTTAGGAGGTTCAACCGTATTTCGTATTAGCATCACGTAGGCGACCCCAGTGTCAGGGTTCACTCGGCCGCCCAAAAGCCGCATACCATACTAAGTCTTAATAGAATAGATCGACGACCCCAGTTTCAGGGTTCAGTTGGCCGCCCCTCTAAAAGCCCACATCCCAAACCGCCTTAAAAACCAGAGGTTTCTTTGCCTCGGGATGAACTGACTTCGTCCCGGAGCTTGATGACGGCTGCTGCCCGATCCCTGGGCACGCGAAGGCTCATATGTGGAGGCTTTATGTCGGGTTTATAGTTTAGGGCGTTTGGGGTGTAGGGTTTAGGGTTTAGGGTTTAGGGCGTTTGGGGTGTAGGGTTTAGGGTTCAGCCCATGAGCCTTCAGGCAAGGGCTGGCCGGAAGAGTGCACAGGGAGCTGCCCATCGCCCAGCAAGACAAACAGAACGCAGCCAGTCACGCCAGCCAGAACCACCGCCAAGGACAGGGCGCGACGCTTGTGGCACACCATGGGCAGGGCATGGCATCCCTAAAGCCTAAACCCTCTACAACTCCAGACCCTAAACCCTAAACTCTAAACCCCGGGTCAGGGCTTTTTGGAGGACTTCGGGCCGCTTGCATCTTGGGACAGGCTTCTGGGCTTAGGGTTTTTTGGGGCTTGTAAGGCTAATACCCGAAACCCTAAACCCTAAACCCTAAACCCTAAACCCTAAACCCTAAACCCTAAACCCTAAACCCTAAACCCTAAACCCTAAACCCTAAACCCTAAGCCGGCCTTGCAGGGTTTAGTTTGGGGGTTATAGACACAGAGCTTGGGCGTTATAGAGTGTAGGGTTACAGGGTTGGCATCTGAACCTTGGTTGCTGAGTTCATAAGCCCCCAAAAAAGTGTACACTTTCAGTTATATAGGGGTTATCGTATCCCAAAAAAGTGAACCCTAAACCCTAAAACCCAAAACCCTAAACCCTCTTAGTAAAATATACTCACTCAGCTACTAAGGAACGAAGCTTGGTTTAGGAGCTTGGGCTGCCGTTCTAATAGGGTTTACTCCGCGCTGTCTCTGAGTCTGAGCAACTTAGCGGGACTGCACTGTGAACCAGCACATCATCGGGACCACCCCCGCAGCATTTTCTAATGGGTTTAGGTTTAGGGTTTACGGTTTAGGGTTTCGGGTTTAGGGTTTAGGGTTTAGGGATTTAGAGTTCCGGATCCTCGACTTTCAGGGGCCCTGGGCGTAGCGCGTTGGGTAAAGGGCTTGCAGTTTAGTCTGAACCCTGAACCCTGAACCCTACCTAAAACCTAAGCCTAAACCCTAAACCCTAACCCTAAACCCTAAACCCCTAAAGTGGTTGCAAACTTCCGGCAGTCCTTCCCCAACTCCCTGGCCAGCTTGTCTGCTGCAACACCTTTGGTGCGGGGAGTGCCTCAAATCCTGAAACCCCAAACCCAAAACCCAAAACCCTAAACCTAAATCTCCACTGAAAACCCTTAAGGGCTTGAGGACGTTTGTATAAAGGGTTTAGGTTTTAGGGTTTAGAGTTTAGGGTTTAGGGCTGAGAGGGCCCTAACTTTGCAAGTTCCTCAGAATCTAAATAGCCCAAAGTAGGGTCCAGGGTTTAGGGCTTGCATCTGTAGGAGATACCGCTTAAGCTTTTGGCAATGGAGACGGTTCAGGCAGATTCGCCCAACCAAGAGATGAAATGATCGTTCGGAGTCGTGTCGAGACTCTTAGGCGGCCCCTAAACCCTAAACCCTAAACCCTGAACCCTAAACCCTAAACCCTAAACCCTAAACCCTAAACCCTACAGACCCTAGATGTTCCTTGCACTTTGCAGCTGTCGAAGAACTCTTCAACATACCCCACTGGGCAGACCCTCAAGAGAAAACAAGGCGTGTGGAAAAATCATTCCGGGAAGTCTCCTTTTATAGGTCAAGGGGTATGGGTTTGGGGGGGGGGGGGGGGGGGGGTATATTTACCTATTCTTGGAAGCTGGTTTCGGTGCCGAAGGGGCCGATACCAGCGATGGCGGTGAGGGCCACATCTTCCATGCGAATGGCATGACCTGGTCCTTTCAACCCTAAACCCTAAACCCTGAACCCTGAACCCTCAACCCTAAACTAGGCCCAAAAGACCTTCTGAATCGAGTTTTCCATCGATGATAGTCCGAAAACCAGGTGTTTTCTGGATCGAATGGGCATTAGAGTCGCAGGTGCTCTGGGACTCCAAAGAACAGGAACTGAAGTTGGGTTTCGGGTTTAGGGTTAAGGGGTCTAGGGTTTCGGGCTTAGGGTTAAGGGGTTTAGGTTTGAGGTTTTTAGGGCATAGAGTAGTTTAGGGCTTTTAAGGTTGTAGGGGGTTTCAGGCTTCAAAACGAGGGTCCCCAGTCCCAAAGCGTCCTGGCCGCTTGCCAAAGGCGCAAAATCGCAGGAGCGCCTGTCACGTGGCTGGGGGGGGGGGTCCCACTGTCGGGGTTTAGGGTTTAGGGTTTAGGGTTTAGGGTTTAGGGTTTAGGGTTTAGGGGGATTTCCTTGTCCCGAACTTGTTGGTGACTTGTTCGGGAAGGGCGGGCACTGTACTGTATTTGGGGTTTAGGGTTTAGGGTTGCCGGCACCCCCGTGCGGTTCGGAAACGCCCGCTTAAGAGCTCGAAGAACCTGGTAAGTACTTTACCCCATCACTATCAGGACACTCGACCGTGAAATCCTAGCGGTACTTGCAACCCATGCTTACCCTAAACCCTAATTTAGGGTTTAAAACCCTTTTAAACCCAGGGCCACGTGCACACGAGCTCCACTCAATGTGCAACAGGGACATCCATGAAACATGAATCTTGCTATACACTGCTTGCCTGAGGGGTTAAAAACCAAAAACCGCACCCTAAAGCCTGAACCATAAGCCCTCAAACCTGCCCTACTCCGCTGCCCTGGCCCTCAAGTATGGAAGCAACTAGAGCCGCCGCAGCTAGATAGTTTGTAAACGATATGCCTAAACCCTAAACCCTAAACCCTAAACCCTAAACCCTAACCCTAATCCCTAAACCCCAAACCTTCTGGCCTCGCAGGAAGCCACGGAGAGGCCGAAGATCCGCAACACCTGCTGCAGGTCCTCTGGGCCATGGGGCGGCTGAGGGGCTGGGTAGGTTGATGGGCGGCTGTTCATAGTTAGGGTTTAGGGTTTAGGGTTTAGGGTTTAGGGTTTGTATTCAGTGTGACTGGAATTTCTGGGTTTAGGGTTTAGGGGGTTCATTTAGGGTTCACCAAGGCTACAGCACCCGTGTGAACCCAAAAGTCCTACCTAGGGTTTAGGGTTTGGGGCTTAGGCCGTACGATCCCCATACTCAACCCGATAAAGGGCAACCCTAAACCCTAGACCCTAGACCCTAAACCCTAAACCCTAAACCCAAAACCCAAAACCCAAAACCCTGGCATAATGATGCTGCCATCCTGGTGCACCCATCTAAGCCCAAAAAACACCCCCTGATTTCAACCCCTCCGGTCCACGGCTGCGATCGAGGCGACGTCGTCACCTTTGGACGACACCTTTGTGGCTTTTGCGGTTTAGGGTCTAAGGTTTAGGGTTTAGGGTTTTTTCGCTCTCGCATAGCTGGGTTTAGGGTTTAGGGTTTAGGGTTTAGGGTTTTTTGCTTGCACATCAGGCTGCGAACCGAGAATTTGGTTTTAGCTTGGGCTGGGGCGTGTTGGAGTATAACTTCCAAAATGCCTCCACTTCAAGAAGTCCGAGGTACCCTAAACCCTGAACCCTAAACCCTAGCCCTAAACCCTAAACCCTAAACCCCAAACCCTAAACCCTAAACCCTAAACCCGAAACCCACCCTGAGTCGCTCCACTTAAAACCCCAAAGGCAGAACTCCACCACCAACTAGGACCTAGGAGTCACCTAGGAATGAAACGGGTGCCCTGTTTCTTTCAAAGGGGCTTATAAGGGACCCCCGAACCCTAAAACACGCACTTGAGGGCCTACTCTGGGTCCTAGTAGCCCTAAACCCTAAACCCTAAACCCTAAACAATGTCCTAGAACAGAAAGTGCTGGGAATCTTCAGGACCGCCGGTGCCTGGGCGCTTTGCTTCTTCGCCAGCCTTTCCAACAAAGGCCAGGGATGAAGACTCGTGCCATGAGTTTAGGGTTTAGGGTTTAGGGTTTAGGGTTTAGGGTTTAGGGTTTAGGGTTTAGGGTTATGCTCCTAATATGGCCCTAAAACTGGGTTCATGCTCCCCTAGGGATCTTAATATAAAAGTGTCTCCAAATCCCAAGGGTACAACCTTCCAAGGGTCCAAGGTATGTCCCGTAGACAAAGGCAAGCGCTGGGATGGGGCATGAGGTGTTGAGCGGGTTTAGGGTTTGGGGTTTAGCGAGTGGGTAAAACCTAAATCCTAAAGCCCTAAACCTTGGGATGTTCCCCCTTTTCCTAACAGTCCTTAATAGGAATCAACATAAAGGGGGTTTAATAATCCCGATTCAGGACTGTTAGTATAAAGAGAATCACCCCAACCTAACCCCCAAAACCCTGA
>CAJNDS010002106.1:267500-412500 GCA_905221605.1 Symbiodinium natans
TTTGGTCACCAAGGTAGTAGCGCAGGGTTTTCTGAAGCCAAAAACCCTAAACCCTAAACCCTAAACCCTAAACTCTAAACCCTAAACCCTAAACCCGGGTTCACTTGGCGCCTCAAAGAGCTCTTTAACACTTCCTGCGGGACCAAGTGCCGCATCTCTGCTTCGTCGAATGCAACGGCCAAGGATCCAAAGCGAAGCTCTAGCCGAGAGCCTGAGTTGTTTTTTTTTGTTTTTCTTCACGGTTTAGGGTTTAGGGTTTAGGGTTTTGGGTTTAGGGTTTGTGTGTGTGCCAGCCGCCTATAGCCATGCAAGTGCGGGGCACGCTGTAGGAAGGACAGAGCTCAGAAAGTGGAAACTCGGGCTTGAGGGTGGATAGTTTTGAGGCTTCGGGTTTCGGAATTTGGGCTTCTTAGGGTGTAGAAGTTTTAGGGTTTAGGGCTTTAGGTGTCTACGTTTCTCGTGCTTATGGCTTTAGACTTTAAAGGTTCAGGGTTGGACACGTGTCCCTGCAGTCTGCAAGGTCTTTAGGGTTTAGGGTTTAGGGTTTTCTGCTGGGGGTTAGGATTCAGGGTTCAGGGCTTGTAGCAGCCCAAAGGTAAAATGCTCCCTAGTCAGCACTCAAGTAGTTGATTTGGGTACTAGATGTACACGAGACTTGGGATCATCAGTTTCTGTCTACTAGGATCCCTATCAGGTACGCGGACTCTGAACCATCTTAGAAGCTTGCTGGTCATCGTTGGAAGTTCATAGTTGCTTTATGCGTACCCCCAAGGCCTCCAATTGTAGTTCCGTTTTTGAGGTGCTGACGTGCATTGTCAGCATGATCAAATTCAACCACAAAAGGTAACCACCTGGAAAAAGAACTACAGCTGAGTCGCTATATGCTACGAGCCCATTTTTAACAGCAGGCCACGGTTCACAGCAGGCCCCCGGTTCCAGCATCACAACACGAAACCCGCCGCCTGAACCCTAAAGCCCAAGAGAGCCTCTGGGTCAGCCGAAGGGGAAATCCTGAAAGGCAGTGCCAAGAATGCTTCAGGGATCTTAAGTGGTCGTGATGTGATGCCTTGGAAGGATCTAGGCTGCACTCAAGCTTGGGGTCACATAACCTCTGCGATTATAACCCCTTTTTTTCTGGTATATGGAACATAAACCCCTTCAGGGCTCATTTAGTCCCCAAGGCACTTTCTTGGAAGCTCTTTTGACTTAGTAAGTCTACTTAGTTCCCCCTAGAAACCCTATTATAACCCCCAGAACCCACCTTACTAACTCCATGTACTACGTTAAAAGGGCTTCCAAGTTGGTCTAGGGTGTAGGCCGGCGCCGGTTGCCAAGGAACGAAGTGCCCTCAGGCTGTTGATCGGGGAGGCAAAAGCCATTGCGCGGGCAAAGTCGTGCTTGTACCTCCCATACTTGGAGATTCATGGTACTTAGTAATCCAACCCAATTATAACTCTATTGGGGTACTTAAGGGGCTTTTTTTTGGGTTATAACTGCACTGACAATGGGTTACTAAGTACCCTGAACCTCGCTGCTACAGACGGCACTGGCTTTCTACCTGTCCAAAGTATCATGACCCACCCCCCCCCCCCCCCCCCCCCCCCCCCCCCGCCCCGAGCGGGAAAGGTGCAGGAATCATCCCAACACTAATCAAGTCGGCCCTGGGCTCCCAATTTGTGGGGGTTTAGGGTTGGTCCAAACCCTGCCGAAAATGGCCAGAACCTAGAACCCTAAACCCTCGACCCGTTCCATCAGCCGAGGTGCAGCACGCCTGTGTCCTTTCACGCGTTTGGGGGCGACGAGGGTTTTTGGGTTGAGGGGACCCTTCAACAATCAACCCTCAACATCCCGAAGCACTATGGTCGCCCTAAGCCCAATGCCTCAACCCAAGGCTACCCTCCAAAGAATTTGGGTTCTGTGCCGACCCTAAGCCCTGAACCCTATAAAGCCCATAATTATCTGTCTGAAGCCTGCACCACCCTAAACTCCAAGTCCTCAGCCCAGCAAAAAACAAGAGGAGCGGGCAGAAACCTGGCCACCAAACTCGCCAAAGCGCGCGGACCCAACTCCACGAAGCTGTTGCACGATTGGAGCATGTAGGTGGGGGTTTACGAAAATAGGAGACCCCCAAAATAGACCCCCCCAATGAGTAGGATCCCCTTTAATAAGCACCCCAAAGGGGCGCCCAGGAGGGGTACACCTAATTTCGGAAACCCCAAGGTAGCTAAACCCGGGGAGCATTGTGCACAAACCCATCAAGCAAAGTTCCGTTTCTAAGGGCTTGGCCAACAGGAAACTTGCAGCGAAATGCCCAACAGGTCACAGCTGCAAGCTGCAGGAAGTCTGCCCGACTCTGAACGAAAGCAGCCTCCAAACCAAAGCTAAGAACCGCATGTTCTAGCTAAGCCTGCTGAAAAGTCACTTATCACGCTAACTCCTGAAGACCTACGCCCTAGACCCTATACACCCTAAACCCCAAACCCTAAATTGTTCGGCCTCTGAATCTTGCAAACCAGGTACAGCAGTGGGACGGTTTTCCCTCACCCTAAACCCCCAAACCCTGGACCCTAAGCCCTAAACCCTAAACCATAAACCCGAAAATGCCCTAAAACCCTGAACCCTAAACCCGCTGTCCTCATCATCAGGGAGGCCGAGGAGGCTGCAGGACAGCTGCCAGACCACGCTGGCCAACTCCAAATCCTTCGGGACATTATGTTTTAACGCTAAACCCTAAACCCCAAACCCCAAACCCTAAACCCTAAACCCGGCTAGTTCTGAGGTTCAGGCAGTTCCTCACACCGCAGACGTCCCAAGTTCACCATCCCCGAAGAGGGCACACCGCAGAGTCTAGGGTTTAGGGTTCAGGGTTCAGGGTTTAGGGTGTTTAGGGTTTGGGGTTTAGGGTTCAGGCTTGAGGGTAGTGAGCTGGCCATGCTAACGTCTGAGTGCAGCAGGGCGTCGAATCCAATCTGTGCACAGAGCCTGCCTCGGCAGCGTTCCAGAGGCTGACAGGAGGCATCCCCACAAGACCCGACCCCTCAACCCTGTCCTTGAGAATCCCCTAACCCCTAAACCCTAAACCCTAAACCCTAAACCCTAAACCCTAACCCCTAAGACCCCAAACCTACTTCTTCGGTAGGCTCTTATGATCAAAACCCTTATTACGGGGCCTCAGGCAAACCTACAAACAACTAGGCTTCGGGTTTCTTAAGGTCCACCCCAAAAAAAACCGCAGAGCTTCAGCGGGGTTTAGGGTTTAGGGTTTAGGGTTTAGGGTTTAGGGTTTAGGGTTTAGGGTTTAGGGTTTAGGGTTTAGGGTTTAGGGTTTAGGGTTTAGGGTTTAGGGTTTAGCCTGAAGTCGCCATTCCCAAGTTGTCGTCTCAGGGCCGCTACCTGGAAGTTCTTTGGACTTAGTAAGTCTACTTAGTATCCCCTAGAAACCCTATTGCAACCCCCAGTAACCCACCTCACTAACCCTACTTACTAAGTCAACAGGCACAGGGATCCCCAAGTACTGTCCCTAAACCCTCAAACACCCTTTTGCCGCTAAACACCTAAACACTCTAAACCCCTACGTAGGCCTGAGGCTTCAATAGTAAGGCAGACGCCCCTGAGGATCCTCCTGCAATCTTTTCCCTGGACCTTCCTTGGGGACGAAATGAAGGTTTGGGTTTTCGGGTTTAGGGTTTAGGGTTTAGGGTCTAGGGTTTAGGGTTTAGGGTTTAGGGTCACATAGCCTATGCTGCTCTATCCCCGTTTGAGTCCTTTAGTCCCCAAGGTAAGATCCCAAAGCCTCCCTTTTTGCAGGTTCTCAGTCTCTCTCCCCTTATATGGTGTGCGGAGGCATCCTGCAGCAATCTAGGCTTTGGGTTCGCGAGGAGATAGTCTTGTCTCCTCTACCCCGACATACTCAACAGAACCATCGTAGCACATTGTGGGTCATGCTAGGGGAGGGGATGAACTTCCTAGTGCTTAGAGGCTACCCCGACCCTAAGCATGCCCTAAAGGTCCATAAGCAGCTGTATGCTCACATAGGGTTCCCAAACCCTAAACCCTAAACCCTAAACCCTAAACCCTAAACCCAAAATACTTGGAGGGGTACCGTAAGAACTCAGTACATATGGTAGCCGAACCCAACTTGAGAATACCTAAACCGAGTGGAGCACGCTTTGGGGTGTCCATTCTGCCTCTGGGCCCTAACCCCCGGTGTAGGGTTTAGGGTTTAGGGTGTACCCTCCCCCAAAAAAAAGAAAACCAAAAACCAAAAACAACTATATACATATGTATATATATATAAAGAAATCCCAATGCATGAAGTCAAGTTGCAGAAGAGGTCGAAGGACATCGGCTCCAGCGGGTTTGCGACGGTTTGGGCAAATGCCTTGCAGAGGCTGCTGGCTACCCCGCGCCCAATGCTCTAACAAACAAGGGTTTACCCCGACACGCTCCCTAGAACCCTAGAACCCTAGAACCTTAAACCCTGAACCGCCTAAACCCTAAACCCTAAACCCTAAACCCTACACAAAAAAACCTTCAACCCAAGCTCTGGACAGGGCCTAAACCCCTAAACCCCATAAACCCTTATCCTAAACCCTAAACCCTAAGCCCTAAACCCAAAACCCAAAACCAATCGACGTCGGACCTCGGGAGGTGAAGCGAAGCGGCGCAACAGTCTCCAGCGAAAAGCCCTGAAGCGCTTTGGGGGTTAAGGGTTTAGGGTGTAGGGTGTAAGGTTTGGTGTTTGGGGTTATGGATTTAGGGCGTGTGGGGTGGGTGGGGGGGGGGGGGGGTTAGCGAACGCGCGATAGTTACGTGATCGCGAATCACGGCACTTACTGATACGGTAAACACCTAGTATGGTATTCAGTATCTGGTCGCTTGGGCTGCAGCTTCCATGTCATTGCTTATTACAGTGGCGATCATACACAACATGTAATTCGCTGTTGTTCATGGATAGTTTATGCTTTCGCGCAGATCAGCTGATGGTTCAGTGTCTTGACGCATGGCCACATAACCCACGGTGAAATTAGTTGGTATGGCTTGCCATCGTTGATTGGACTTCCATTATCCGAACAAATCGTGGGTGTAACCCTAAACCCTAAACCCTAAACCCTAAACCCTAAACGTAATCCCAACTAGTTGCCGGCCCCTAGGTGTGATTGACCATGAACAACCCACTGCTTGACGATTACGCAGCCACTCAGCGCCAAATAAGAATCCCTCACTAATCCCTTCTCAATAAGAAACACCCCCTTGAAAACCATTATTTGGCATTGAATCTATTCATTTTGAGGCATGTCCAAGAGGGAGTTTGATATCAAGATGATGGGGATGAAGAAATCTCTCGTTCCCACTGTGTCACCTGAGCCAATCTGCGCTGACCCTGAAACTCTAAACCCTAAACCCTAAACCCTAAAGCCTAAACCCGGAATACCTTGTAGGGGCTCAGGAGTCAGCTCCATGGGGATGTCACCATCAGCATGGTGATTATAATCAGTAAGTGATTGGAACCATCAATGCTAGCTGGTTATAGGCATCAATATATTGGTGAGATCCCGGTTGCAGGTGATGGTTCAACACAAAAATCATGAATAGATCAGATATAACCACAGAGAATGAGAATTGCAACCATCAACACGAGGGATCTAACCCTCAATTGCCGGGATGTAACCATTAACACTACGGATACAACCAACAATAGTGGGGAATTGACCAACAATGGTAGGAATATCACCACAAACTATAGGGACATTCACCAAACATAATGGGGAGCCATTAATTTGTACCCTAAACCCTAAACCCTAAACCCCTAATCCTTTTTCGAGGCAACCGGCTTCGGGGCAGCCGGCCCAGCCCTACTAGATAGGGGTGTAGGGTTTTGGGCCTGGGCCTTGGGATTTTAGGGTTAACCCTAAACCCTAAACCCTAAACCTGGGGTTTGGGCGTTTGGAGCTGCAGGCGGCTAGGTCATAGGGATCAGCCTTCTGCCGCAATCACTACGTTCAGGTCCTTTCGTTGGGCACCCACTGGCTTGTCACATCTTCTCTGGCATAGCCCTAAACCCTAAAGCCTGAACCTCAAAAGTAGTTGTAGAGTCCAGTTTGAGGGTTTAGGGTTTAGGGTTTAGGGTTCAGCATCTCAAGTCCGAGCATTCACTACCAACAAGTGTTGAAAGGATGTAAGGAGCGGATATAAGGAGCGGTCGTATAGGTCCCACATTGCTTCCGATTGGTGTTTCAGCTGGTTTTTGATGGATCCCAAACCAAAGCGCAAACATCCAAACAGGTACCGATGCAATGACGCTACGTGAAAGAGACGGTTTTTCTTGCATGCATGTCGGGCAAAATGGTCCATTTTCCACGCATGTGTTTTTTTATGCCCCCCAGGAAGATCTATATATATAGATATACATGTGTGCATGCATACACATATAAATAAATATGTACATATACACACACATATACATATATACATATATACAGATACAAAACCACACATGCATGTCTGTATGCCCAGGGGGGGGGGGGGGGGGGGGGGGGCAGGGCGGACAAAAAACTCAGCCGGAGCCATTTCCGCCGCCGTCAGGCTATAAGCCATGGGACATATTAATGCCAGTAGAGGTTTGCAGGATCGATTGCATCTAACAGCATGGCCGGAAACAAGAAACATGCACGCACATTGCGACTAATATTCCAACACCTTTGGTTCATGCATGCATGTGTATATTCGGCGCCAGATGGCCTGGAGCTCAGAATATCTTCTCGGCGCCAGGTATATATAACAGTTCAGATGAATGATCCTCCCAGGTGCCGTGGCCAGCTCGTAGCCTCAGATGGCAGGTGCGCCCAGACCCCCACTGTGTGCATGCATTTAAATACAACATATATGTATAAAGAAATTATATATATATATACATATAGATTCGGGCAGCTGAATGTGCATGATTTATTTGGCTCAATCATCCGCCAGGTCCAGCTTTGAAATTCACATGCTGCCATTCAAGAAGCATGCACTTACACGCATGATATCTTTGTTTGAACCAGTGCTGGACCATGAAGCCAAAATGCCGTCGCCTGCAGCAGCAGCAGAAGAGGCGGCAAAATTCGGAATTAGTTTTTGCATATCTGCACAAATATTTCAGCAATCCTGAGCAAGACCATCTGGACCGAGCTGCCCGTACTGGCGAGCTCTTTCCCAGAGGAAATTTAAAGAAGGCAGGCTTGAGACATCTCATGTGCTTTGCTGCCTCCAAGGCATGTTCAGGTCGATTTTTTACGCAGCGCTTGTGCCGTGTTATAATTAAAAAGTTGCTTTCGGCTTTTGACTTGCACCCTGCCAATGATCCGAAGGAATCCAGGCAGGCATATATAACCAGGCAGGCCACGCGCTTGCAACTATTGTGTTGCAGGGCCAAGCGTGCACGTAGCTCAGTGCCTGAGAGTAGCATGGACGCTCTGGAAACGCAAGTCATGGAACCTGGCGTCGCTGATGCCATTGCTGTTCCTAAACTGCATTTATATGTACAAGGGGTCTTATCATGCATGTAAGTGTGCAAGGTTCACACATCGATCCCCACAGCATGCATGTGTGCGTGAGGAAGAGATGATCCGGAAGTCCAAGGACATTTCGCTGGCGCAGGAAATTTGCACGGCTCATTTCGTTTATATGTATATGTAAAATATATTGTATATATTTGCCAGGAACCCGTGACTCCTGAATCTCAGCTCTCTGGGCATGGCTTCAACAGCAAGGAGTCATGGTTGAAGGCTGTGTACTCTTCACAACATTTATCACCACGCATGCATGCATGCATGCATGGATACACGCATGCATTCAGGCTCCGACCGCGGTTCTTGGTGAGGCGCCACTTGTGTCGTAGAATTCCTCGCAGAGACATGCACATGTGTGAAAGGACTCCGAATCCGATATGCTCTTGTGGAGCCATGCTGACTGGAAGAAGTACTTGCTGGATCCTGCTTGCTTGTATCGGATTGTATCGGGTGTACCCACTTCAACTATAATTCCCCCCCCCCCCCCCCCCCCCCCCCGGACCTTAAAAAACAAATTAATGCATGGATCAGGACGGCCAGCTCACCGAAGACGAAGCAGATTGGTGGCTGCTATGGCAGGACCGATGACCGTGCGTTTGGTACTTCCATAGTGAGCACCCTCAGGTGTAAAAACGTTATGCTAATCTATTTTTCCCAGGATCTTGGGCGGCCAAAGAGCTGGGACGAATGGGCGACGGCTACAGTGCGAAACGTCAGCCTCGCATCCATATAATAGATATATATATATATATGTCAATTCTATATGCATGCATGAATGCATGCATTATATTTTTCAGCACGTGCGCTCACACGGCAGGTCCGTGATGATTCCTGGCTGTGGGCAGCGTGGCTTTTATTATTAATGAAATATACATGCATGAGCCACAGAGAGAGAGAGAGAGAGAGAGAGAGAGAGAGAGAGAGAGAGAGAGAGAGAGAGAGAGAGAGAGAGAGACAGAGAGAGAGAGAGAGAGAGAGAGAAACTATAGAAAAGAGAGAGTGAGAGAGAGATATGTAGAGAGAAAGAAAGAGCGAGAGAGAAAGAGACAGAGCGAGAGAGGGAGAGAGAGAGAGAGAGAGAGAGAGAGAGAGAGAGAGAGAGAGAGAGAGATCCTCGAGGGGAGAGATCAGAAGACAAAGCGCGTTCAAGGACTGGAGTTGGCAATCCGACTCGGACGCTGACGCGTGGTCTTGCTTCGAGGTCGACAATACAGAGAGAGAGAGAGAGAGAGAGAGAGAGATACATATATGTCTACATATATATATATATAGATATACCCTTTTCACCCTTAACCCCAGCTGACCCTCAACTTGCCCTCAACCCTTAACCCTCAACCTTATAAAACCCTATAAACCCTATAAACCCTCAACCCCCAAAAAAACTCAAAACATTTGCGTGTAGTATCTACATAGGAGCCGGCCGCCAATGCTGCTGCAGCCGGCCGGCGTCTGTCGTTGTCTTCAGAGTCTGGACGCAAGGTTTCATCAGCTGTGTGCGTGCATACATAAAAAATCCAATTACCTATAGATTTAGTTTTTTTGTATTTCGTCCATTCTGCGGAGGCAGAAGAGACGTCGTCATGCACGAAAAGCCAAGGCGAACCCCAGATATCGATCAGCATGCATTGTATATTATACGATCTCGAGGTCAGGATGCGCATGGTCTCTCTGCATCCCCCGCTGCGAATCTTAAGGCCTGAATTGCAGTTTCAAAGTGCTATTCATATATACATACATATATATATATGCATATATATATATAATACATCGATCTGCTAGATGTCACGCAGGTCACCTGGGCTGAGCCTGTGGCACGGCAACTGCAGCAGCCTCATATATTGTATTCTATATATCATGTATAAACCCTAAACCCTCAGCCTGCTTACTGCACGCATGCTCCAGGTTTCCGGACACCGATGTCATGAAAATGGACAAGCCACTTCAACCCATGGCGCAGCAGCAGGTAAAGCTAGCGAAGAAAGCTGCTGCCCAGGCATGCGCTAAGATAAGAGAGTCGACATGCAGAGAGATCGAGAGACAGAGTCGACAGCATGCATAGACGCATACATGCATAGGAGAAAAAGCACAAGCCGGTAGAGGCGAAAGGAGCCGCGAAGAAAAAGACAGAGAAGCCCAAGAAGGCCATTTGTTTGTGCGTGCGTGCAGATCCAGTAATTTCGCAGAATAGAATACACGCATGCGCTGTCTATATAGATCCGTGCATGTGCCACAGGCTGCAAAGAGCTCGAACTGCAAAAAGGTGGAATGCTCACCACGTGTGGTAATATTGTATTACATATTATATACACATTTAACATGCATCTTCGCCAGGAGAAAGCAAAAGCTGGCAAGCCAACGCCCAAAGAGAGGAAGAACAGCGCCTATGGGGAGGCCAAAAAGATCTTCGAGCAGAAGCCCCTAGCATGCATGCGTATAGAGACGACGCCCCCTTCTAGGTTTGTAGGGTATAGGGTTTATGGTGTCTGAATTCAATAGCTGCGTATCAGCCCGGCCTCTCAGGTGGAGCTGGGATGGTACTGGTTCCAAAGCTGCAGCGCTCAATGCTGCCTGGAATGCCTCACAGGAGCGGTACGAGGTTGTGGCTGCTATGTCCCTGTCTGAACGATCGAAGAGGCGCTTGGAGTTGTAGTTTTTTTTTCTGCATGGCGTGCAGACACGCACGCAAATTTGCAATTTGCGCACCATGTGGATGATCAGCATCCATTTATAATTAATATAGCTCTCTGAGCGTTCTGTTTCGGAGCGTTCTGTTTTGGACTGCGCCTGGATGGCTCCCATGCATGCATGCATGCGTTAACATGGACCGGCGCTAGCACGCATGTCGTACATGCACGCATGCATGCATCATGCATGTGCACGCAAGTGTCTGTTTCGCGCAGCCTTGATATTTTGCTCGGGTTCCTGCATGCTGGGGGGATACTCATCGATCCTCTCGATGCAAAGAATTAAGAACAACTTTTTGAATCCTATACCACAGACTGTAACCCCCAACTGGACAATCCAAACATATTTCGGGCTTAATCGGTTTCGGTTCTGTGGTCTACGATGAAGTACAGCTGCCTTGCCGCCATAGTTCTGTCGCTGCTGGGTACCTTCGGCGAGTACAGCGGCGAGCCATTCAGCTTTCAAGAAGAATGTGCAGGCGTGCATGCATGCAAGGTAGCATATATATATATATATAATATATCAAAAACCATTCAGCTCACATGATATTGCATGCACGCATGCTTATATATGCTCTAGATAAATTTGCACGCAGGCCATCATCGGCTTTCTACGGGCGTTGCCCGCTGGGGCTTGAGGGCAAGTGCCCGCGACGAGACTCGATCGTATTATAATAATTATTATTATATATATATATATATATAAATATGTATATATATATACATGCACGCATGCATGCATGAGCGCCCGTGTCGAAATACCCAGATCGCCTACCACGCCAGCTACGATTTACTTACTGGAGTGGGATTGCTCGTGGCGCTTCAAGGAGTCGTGGACCTAGATATTTATGCGCATCATAGTCATGCAACCACCGTGCATGTGCCCAGGTCAGAAGGATGCACCCAGGACATTTGCACTCATCTGCACTTTCAAGACAGACAACATGTGCACGCATTCGCAGGAGCACTACTGTGGCTTGCCCCGCCCTGCGGGAGCTGGGTCTTCATGGCCCGTGGATCCACTGGCAGAAGTCGCAGCCGTGTACGTGGCTCACGGAAGTTTGAGTCCGTCAAGGCTGCAAACCGACTCTGCAGAAGGATCCTTTATCTGGCAGCTTACGCCAGAAAGAAGGGAGTCGACTTCTGCTTGGAGCAACCGTATTCAAGCCTGATGCCTTTGTATGCGCCGCTGCAAAGGATGCTGAGGCGAACTGGAGCGATCTCCATAATCGTTCCTTTGGGCGAGTACGGCGCCAAGTGTGAGCCACTAGCCTTCGAACATTACAAGGACATGCATGCATGCAGATCGAGAGATAAACTATATTATATGTATACATGAACAGAAAGGCGAAGCGAAATATGTATATAGGATGACTTAAGAGAGAGAGAGAGAGAGAGAGAGAGAGAGAGAGAGAGAGAGAGAGACAGAGAGAGAGAGAGAGAGATGGACAAAGCAAACACAACACGAAATAATTGCATAGAGGGTCGACTCATGCCACGCATGCTCAGGAAGCGGGTGGTCCTTCACACCAGCGCAACCTGGCTGGAACCGCTCGGGGTGAAGCTCGACCCTTTACGCAGGCGAGCATGCATGTACAACATTCATATTATATATATATATATGAATATATATATATATACATTTTAAAATATTGATATTTATGGATCTTTACATGCACAGCATGCATGTGTCAATGTGATACTTTGCAAATAATTATCTATATAAGAGAAGATAAATTAATACATATATCAATAAATATATTTTTATTTTTTATTTATGTATAGAGATAGATATTGTTCTACATGAATTAATATTTTCATTCAATCTTCATGCATGCTTGTATATATATATATATGCTTGTATTATTCCTTCTGTGGATCATGCATGCATATATATAGACATGCATGTACACACATGAAAGTTCAGATATCAACTTCGAAGCCCGGCCTGGAAGGGAAGAACTCCGACGTCTGCGAAGTCACCTGCGCTTTCAGACTGTGAAGCGGTCTGTGAACAAGTCGACAGGAAAACGGGCAGTGGCGTCTTCCCCAGTGCTCCAAACAACATATGCAATATATATATATATATATATATACATATATGTATTGTGTTTTTTTGGGTTTCGAAGTCTACATTATAATTCAGGCGGGCACGAAGCTGCTCAAGAGGACACAAGTTTATCCGGTGGGCCTGGGACTTCAGGCACTGCATGCACCACAGTCACGCATACATGTTTTGTATATTTCGCACCGATATTCCATGTCTCAGCAGGTCGGACAAATGCTTCACGAAAGCCTGCAAGGGCGCCCTCCGCCAGCTGTTCTCCCGGATGGGGGCCTCGAGTTTTCGGACGATGAAACCGACTCGTCGGACTCGGGTCTGGAGGACATCCTCAACTAGCCTCTACCCTGGATGTCCTGCACGATCATGTTACATTTGATCACGCATGGCTTATAAACAAAACCGAGGTCCTGCATTTTGCCTTCACGTGTGCGGTACGTGGCCAGAAGCTCGATCGATGTGCAAGCAAATCACGCGTGTGCTTTGGAACTCAGAGGCATGCATGCCTGCAGTCCTGCCCAGGATGTGTCTTGAAACATATAGGCTCGAGCGTTTAGATCCGGGGAGAAATATAGCCCTGGAATAAACGCAGGCGTGGCAGCTGCAAACAATGCATGCGCATGTGTGCATATAGTCTAATAGGGTTTAAAAATTGCAAACAATGCATGCGCATGTGTGCATATAGTCTAATAGGGTTTAGGGTATATGGGGTTGAAGATCATATCTGCACATATCATGCCCTGCGGCGCCTGCCGATGACCGACAATGACGGTGAGGCCCGGGAAGCTGTTCTAGCCTCGCATCGATAAGTCAATATTGGGTGCGATGACAGGATCGTGCCGCGCAACATGGTCGTCACACGCATGTTCTACCTTGCATGCATATTGTATAGCACAATTAGCACCCACATGGCAGCTGCTGGCGAGGCCGGTGTTACTCTTAAATTCTGCACATGCGCATATGTGTCTCTATATATATAATGCATGATCGAGTGTATATTTATATATGCTCGCAGGCCGCTCGGAGCCTCCCCGACGGTCTGGACAGAAGAGAGGAGGACACGATTTATGTGTGCAAATATATAAATATCGCATGTATATATCGGTTGTTCTTATAAGGGTATAGAGCCCAATACCCCTCAATGAAGTCACACATATACCTAACCTATATTATTTTCTATGTATATACATATACAGTAACCTACATCACAGTCAGATATCTTACCAAAACATTACTTATATGTATGTATATCTATATATATATATACACATAAGAATATATGTGTGTATATATATATATGTATGGTATGTCTGTCAGGACAGAGAAGAAACAGACGAGGACTGGTATACAGTACAGGAGCGAACGATATACGTATCTGTGCATATGACTATAGTCATATATTATATGTTTGTGAGGCCAATGGGCCGCCACCTGAAGGCCACGGAGCCGACGAGGACCTGGACATGCATTGCTGTAAGACTTGATAACTTTCTCAGGCCTGTAACCTGTGCAAAAACTGCAAAGCTTGGACTAAATATGTATATAGTTATCTTATCAGGACAATGGCCTGCCGCCCGAAAGGGACACCGCCAACGAGGATGCTCACACATGCATGTCTGGGTCTGCTGTATATAATAATAATATATATATATATATATATCTGATATCTTATCAGGACAATGGCCGGCCAGCTGCAAGAGACCCCGCCAACGAGGATGGTGGCGCATGTCTGGGTCTGCTGTATATAATATCTAATAGATTTATATATGTATATATATATGTATATGTACACATATGCATGGATGTATACATATATATATATATGTACAGCTATCAGGACACTGGCCTGCCACCTGAAAGAGACACCGCCAACGAGGATGGTCACACATGTCAGGGTCTGCTGTGTATAATATCCGATATATATATATATATATATATATAGGAGTATGCATGCATTTATACATATATATATATATATTTATTTATTGTCAGGACCCAGGCCTGCAACCTGAAACAGACACCGCCAACGAGGATGGTCACATATTGTCTGGGTCGGCTGAATATAATATCGAATATATATATATATATATACAACATAACTACGCAGGCCACTGCACCCAAGGCCGAGCCCCACACGCGCGCCATCGCTGGGAAGGCCTCGACAGTGAAAACACACTTGCATTGACCCTAAACCCTACAAACCCTAAACCATTAAACCTCAAACCCTGGATCGAGGCCACTTCTGAGGTGCCCACATCGGCACATGGAGATGGGGAGGCCTCCACACTTGCAAGCGTTGACCCTAAACCCTATAAACCCGAAACCATTAAACCTTAAACCCTGGATCGAGGCCACTTCGCCAAAGCCTGAGGTGCCGACATCGGCACATGGAGATGAGGAGGCCTCCACACTTGCAAGCGTTGACCCTAAACCCTATAAACCCGAAACCATTAAACCTTATACTGGATCGAGGCCACTTCGCCGAAGCCTGAGGCGTCGACATCGCCACATGGAGATGGGGAGGCCTCCAGTGTCAGGCTGTGTGACAATGAGTGTAGCGTAAAAATGTTCTATGATAGCAAGGATGATTCCGGCAATGCGGCCGGAAGTTCTTTCGTAAAGAAGATGCTCCAGGAGGCCTTTAACCCGCTTGCTCATGACTTTACTGTGCTCATTCTACTCGAGCATGCTTCGACAGGCCCGCATGCTGCAGGAGGACGCTCTGCTTTTCATGCTGATCGATATGCTACACACGCACAATTTATGTATATATAATATATATATATATATATCAGTATACCTATAAACGCTAAACCCAAGACCCTTATATAACCCTAAACCCTATATGTGAAAAGGAGCAACGACGAGGGCAGAAACGGGAGCTCTCAGCAGCTGCCTTAAAGAATTTAACTGCATGCATGTTTTACATAGAATGTAAATCTCGATGGAGGCAGAGGACCTCGGCCAGCTCCAGCATCTTCGCAAGAAGCTGAAGGCTATCCTTGAATGGGAGGCTGGACATTTAATTTGGCTGGTGTATATATGTAATAAATAAATAAATATATATATATATATATATTATACACACTTTCTATTTTATTGTTAGCGTTTATAAGACTATAGGGCTGTATAGTTATATATATATATATAGACATATACATTAATCATAATTTGGCTGTGTCAATACACGCATGCATGGCCAGCAACTGACAGGTGCATGGGAAGCCACACAAACCACGGAGGGCGAGGACAGCGCCGTAATCCGAGTCGCACACATGCATGCATGCACGTCGATCTTAATACTCGGTCTATAGCACGCATGAGATGCATGCATTGATCCACCTAGGCCCTTGCAGCCGCCGGTGCCTGCAGCGCCCCAGGAGCCGCCCAGCACCGCAGCTCCTGCAGCCTCCCAGGCTGCAGCGCCCCAAGAGGGGCCACCCAGCACCGCTGCTGCTGCACCCTCCCAGGCTGCGGCCCCAGAGCCGCCAAGGGTGCCAGACCCTGCTGCACCAGCAATGGCCCCGGAAGGCTTGATGCCAGCAGCCCCGCCAGAAGTGCCCCCTGCCGGCCCAGAAACGGGGCTCCCTGCCCCAGAAGGGCCCACCGGCCCAGAAGGAGGGCCCAGCCCAGAAGGGCACAGCGCCAAGGCAGCCGGGCCCCCGGCCAAGCCGGCGCTGCCGAAGAAGGCCCGGCCCAAGGTGCCCAGCACCACCAATGCCCGCACTCGTGCTGCTCTTGCAAGGGGGAGTCAGCTTGCAAAGCCGGCGGCGGGCTTCAAGCCACCACCCGCCAAAAGGAAGGCTCCCGAGTTCCATCGCCTGACGGTGGACCCAAGCAAGCACGCCAAGCACGAGCCGGCCCAGAACTACGTCGAGCGCAAGGAGAAGACGTACCTGGAGATATTGCAGTTTAAGCACGCATGCAAGCAGCTTGTGGACTCGCTTACTGCAATCAAGGGCTCCCAGGCGGGCATGCACGAGGCCACGCATGGCACGCATGAGGCCCAGCCACCTGAGGCGGGTTCGGGGCCGGCTGCTGCTCAGCCTCCTGAGCCACCTGCGCCGCCCAAAGCTGCACTTGGGCCACGGCCTGCAGGGCCACCGCCACCGCCAGGGCCACAGCCGCCTCCAGGGCCTCCCACGGCTGCAGCTGCCGAGCCAGCCCTTGGCCCACCACTGCCCAAAGCCTCAGGGCCACAGCCGCCTCCAGGGCCACCTCCCACAGCTGGCAGCAACCGGCAGGCCACAGCAGCCTCCGGGGCCACCTTCCACAGCTGGCAGCAAGCCAGCCCACGGGCCACAGCAGCCTCCGGGGCCACCTCCCACAGCAGCAGCGGAGCCAGCCCAGCCACCAGCGCCGGCGCGGGGGTGGGGGGTCGTGATCCTCCCACCCAAAAGGCCTCTGGCACCGCCCCCCCGGACGCCGCCCAAGCCCCCGCCAGCAAACCACATCCCGTGGAAGCCCAACCCACCTCCGCCCCCGGCGAAGTGATCTCGATGGCATGGTCGCGTGTGCAAAAGAGTGCGAGCGCGGCAGTGCTGGCCATGCATGCATGTATAATTGCTAATATCGATCTCGGATCTCTCTCTTTCTTTCATCTGCACGCATGCACGGATTGCCTAAGGTACATGGCTACGTTCGCAGGCACCTCAGATCGTTCATGCATGCGCATTCATGCATGCATGCATGCGTGCAAATATGATCCCCATATAGGGTTTACTAGGGTTTAGGGTCTTAGGGTGGTAAAACGTACCCCAAAACCCCATATTTATATATTTATATATCTATATATATATATATATATATATATATGACAACCTGGACCCCAAAGTTGTTCTTGATATCATTCACGTGTACAGTCTATATAGGCCTATATATATATATATATATATATATATATATATATATATATATATATACCCTAAACCCTCAACCCTCAACCCAAACCCCCCTAAACACTCAACCCTATAAACCTTAAACCCGAAACCCTAAACCCTTAACCCGGGTTCACAGGGATATTAATTCCAGCTCGGTTTTCGAGGTCTTTTCAGGCAACGTTCCGTGAATTTCAGGGCTATTTTCTGCGAAATTCGCCGCGACCTCCCCCGAACTTCTGAGCGTGAAATTCCGTGAAATTCTGTGCGCATTACGCGTAACTCCCAAGAAGTCAGCGTGAAATTCCGTGAAATTCCGTGAAATTCTGTGCAGTACCCCAGAAATCAGCGTGAAATTGCGTGAAATATGCGTGAAATTGCGTGAAATTGCGTGAAATTGCCGCAACACCACGGTCTTTCGCAAATCGGCCAAGACAGGCCCGGCGTGAAATTCCGTGAAATTGCGTGAAATTCACCCCATGGGGTGTCCTATACAACCGGTTGGGCGTGAAATTCCGTGAAATTCGCGAAACTGGATTTACACCGAAATCTTCACACCCCCGCAGCTTTTTCATGACATTTCAACCCCCCTGGGCGTGAAATTCGCGAAACCCTCTGGGGAACTCAATCGTGAACTTCCCAAGCTGTATCCCCACGCCCCCTTGCTTAGCTTTTCTTCCCCTTTGCCAGAAAACACAATATTGCCTGTATGTATATCCCTGGACACCAGATAGCTTCTCTTGAATCTTGATTGATAACAATATGGTATAGATATATAGGGATGCCTTTCGATGTGGAAATGCCTGGATTTATGCATGTAATTATACATGCATACTATGTATATATCTATATATGTGTGTGTATATACATAGAGACATACATATAAATATATATATATATATATATATATAATTATATATATATACATATATATGATATATGTGCTTAGGATTTAGGGTTAAGGGTCACGGGTTTAGGGTTCAGGGTTTATGAGGGTTAAGGGTTAAGGCTTAAGGGTTGAGGGGTTGGGGTTCAGGGTTTTGGGTTCAGAGTTTAGGGTTGAGGCTTTAGGGTTTAGGGTTGAGGGTTTGGGGTACTGTGTATGTATATATATATATATTAAGGGTTGAGGGGTTGGGGTTCAGGGTTTTGGGTTCAGAGTTTAGGGTTGAGGCTTTAGGGTTTAGGGTTGAGGGTTTGGGGTACTGTGTATGTATATATATATGTATAATACACATGCATACGTTGTATAAAGGATCCATACAAGAACATGTGTATATATATATATATACATGTTCATGTATATATACACATGTGGAATCGCTCTGTGCATACATGCATATATATATATATATACACCCTAAACCCTAAACCCTAAACCCTAAACCCTAAACCCTCAACACGCATATCCGTATCATGAATAAATAAATAAATAAATATATATATATATATAGAGACACAAATGCACGCACGCACACACACATGTCTGTTTAATGATGCTATATATATATATATAATTAAATACATGTGTATAAAAATGGAAGATATATATATATATATATATATATATATATACAATATACACGCATGGTGGAAGCTGTTGTGTGAACTGGATTGCATGCCTCTTTGCTGAGGCCCGGGCTGATCAGGGGTGCAGCGTACGATGCTGCCTTGGAGAAAAGCACACTGGACGCTCAAGTGGGCCTTAAACCCTTTTTACTTCTAAACCCTAATCCCTCGAAAGGCCAAAAAGAAACCTAATTTAAACCCTAACTGCCTTGCACACACAAGATTGTATCGCTTGCACGCAGGCACGCATGAGGCAACATCGATCATCTTGCACGCACGCATGCTTGGATCAAAGATTGTGGGCCCATGGATGTTAGGCATTCTTGAGCGGGATGATGAGTACACAACCTCACATGTCAATTTAAGCGCAGGATAGATTCCTGGGACTGTCTGCTAGATGTTGAACAATTCCAAGCCCTTCCATTTTTCCCGGCGATTTTGTTGGAGCCATGTCTGAAGCCAAAGCCAAGATGGATGCACTATTGGTTGCAATGAAAGGTACGGATCCGGTATTATATATATATATATATATACATACCCGATACATGTGTGATCCTAAACCCTAAGCCCTATATACTTTACACCCTTTACTTTATGAACCCTAAACCCTAAACCCTAAACCCTGAACTGCCCCTAAACCAGCTTGCGTGCAGGAAAAGGAAAAGGAAAAGGAAAAGGAAAAGTACGGTCACCGGGCAAAGGAGATGGATCGCCACAAGAGCCCGTGCCCGCCGTGCCCGCCATCACTGACATCCCGGACACACAAGTGGATGAAGATGACACAAAGCCAGCGATGAAAAAACCCTCAATGGCGCCAGCTGCGCCTGGCCGAGGCCGTGGCGGAACAAGAGTCCAAGGACGTGGCAAGGGCTCACAGGAAAAGAAAGACAAGGAGGAAGACGAGCAGGTAGACCACCATGAAGAAGAGCAGGAAGTAGAGGAGGAAGCACAGGAGGAGGAAACAGAGGAAGAACAGGAGGAGGAAGAAGAGGAGGAAAAACAGGATGAGGAGCCCAACAATGCCAAGAAAGCCGCAAAGGCAAAGGCCACACCAAAGACGAAGGCGAAGGCAAAGGCGCAGCAGAACAGCCAAAAACGTGCCAAGGGGAAGCAAGGAGTCAAGGAAGAGGAGCAACAGGAGGCAGAAGAAGAAAAAGAAACACAAGGGCAGCCGGACGAAGAGGAGCAAGAGCAGCAAGAGGCAGAGGAGCAAGAGGAAGAGGAGCAAGAGGAAGAGGAGCCAGAGGAAGAGCAGCAAGAGGAAGAGCAGCAAGAGGAAGAGCAGCAAGAGGAAGAGCACCAAGAGGAAGAGGACGAGGCGAGCAACAAGCAAGCAACGTCGCCGGCCAGCAACAAGGAAGCCACGACAGCAAAGGCGAGAGAGGACGACGCGAGCAACAAGCAAGCAACGTCGCCGGCCAGCAACAAGAAAGCCACGACAGCAAAGGCGAGCAACAAGAAAGCCCTCAAGCCGGCAACCAAGAAAGCCGCAACGCCCAAGAGCAGCAGCAAGAAAACGCCACAGCCGAAGGAAGCTGAGAAGCCAGCCAAGAGGAAGGCAGAGGAGGTGGTTAAGACGCCTAAGGGAAAGGGCAAGCTTAAGGGCAAAGGGCCTTCGACCTCGACACCGCGGGAGGAGGTTAAAGGCAAGGGCAAGGAGGATCCTTCGACTTCGACACCGCGGGAGGAGGTAAAAGGCAAGGGCAAGCTTAAGGGCAAGGAGGATCCTTCGAGGCTAGGGCGTTCGCCGAGTGCCCTTCCGCCGTGAGGGCCTCGACTGAGCGTGCATGTTTTCTTGAAAATAAATAATGCACATAACAAAAAGCTAATAATTATATACATGCCCAAGGAAAGCGCCGAACCGTGGCCTGACCTCCATCACCTTGGACCAGGAGTCTGCTCCACAGAGAAAGAGCGTAAGAGAAAGAGAGAAAGAGAAAGAGAGAACGAGAGAAAAAGAAAGAGAAAGAAAGAGAGAGAGAGAGAGAGAGAGAGCCAGAGAAAGAGAAATAGAAAGAGATATAGAGAGAAAGAGAGAGAAAGATAGAGAAAGAGAAAAAAAGAGATAAAGATTGAGATAAATAGAGAAAAAGAGAATGAGATAAAGAGAGAAAGATAGAGAAAGATAAAGAGAAAAAGATAATGACATAAAGAGAGACAAAGAGAGAGAAAGAGAGAGAAAGAAAGACGAAAGAGAAAGAAAGCGAGAGAGAGAAAGAACGAGGGAGAAAGAGAGAGAGAGAGAGAGAGAGAGAGAGAGAAAGGGAAGCAGTGAAAAAGAAAGAGAGAGAGAGAGAGGAGATAAAGATACAGAAAGAATGAGAAAAAGAGAAAAAGAGAGAAAGACAAGGAGAAAGAGAAAGAAAGCGATAAAGAAAGATGAAGAGAGAAAGATGGAAAGAGAAAAGGAGAGAAACAGCGAGAGAAAGAGAGAGAGAGAGAGAGGAAAAAGAGATAAGAAAAAAGAGATAGAGAGAGAGAGAGAGAGATAGATAAGGAGAGAGAAAGAGAGAGAACAAGAGTGAAAAAGACAGAGCGAAAGACGGAGAGAGAGAGAGAGAGAGAGAGAGAGAGACAGAGAGAGAAAAAAAAAAAGAGAGAGAGAGAGAGAGGGAGAGAGAGAGAGAGAGAGAGAAGGAGAGAGAGAAACTTAAACCCGACACCCTAAACCCTAAACCCTGAACATATGAGCCGTGTAAACGTGCGTGCATGCATGCATGCATGCATGCATGCAACATGTGTTTTCGCAAAGGTCCAACATGCATGCATGCATGTGTGAAGTCCCAGGGCTCCAACGAACTGCCCAATCAGGATGGTGACAAAGGCAATATCACGATCAGCGGCCTCACAACGAGAGATGAACAGGGACGTGTCCAGCGAGCAACCCTGCCTGTATATGTACGCATGAGGTATATATTTGTTATATACTGCTACATGCATGTGTATGCTTACATGCATGTATATACTCCTTGCATGTCATGACGCATCAGGTCAAGATGCTGAACGATGCCCAGAAAGAACTGGTGAAAGCACTCCAGTCGCCGGCAGACCTGCCAGTGCAGGAACGACGGGCCCACTATCGGGCCATGGATAGGTTCTTCGAGGGCCCCGACGTGGACCCTGCCCTGTTGCAGAAGTATCAAGCAGCCAGTGGGTCACACAGAAAAAAGCTGCTTGGCCATGCATGCGTGTCAGTACCATGGCACGCACAATAACTCTATAGATCGATCTGTATACCTCCCCTGAGACTACAACCCAACCCCTCCACACCCTCAATTACAAACGGCGCTAGCCACGCATGTGAATGCATGATTAATATATCTTTCCAAAGTATCAGACATCGACATTCATTCACTTCAAACCCTAGACCCTGCATGCATGGTGGGTATATACTTGAAAAGAAACACACTCATAAATATATATATATATATATATAACAAAACATCGATGGTTGTATTAACTGTATTTATGTACCTTCCCGAAACACTGAAGCTTTTAAACCCTCAACCCTAGCTTTCCAGGTTTGAGCTGCTCAAGGAGTTCCTGCTGGATCCAACGATGTCATGGCCTTATTCTTCACCTGGTCCTCTCAACGCTGTAGATATCTTCTCCAGAAAAATGTGTATACAAAGGTCCAATGTTCACATCGAGGCGACCTTCCGAGAGTTCCTTGGACGTCGATGAATCGATCTGCGTGTGCCTAAAGTAAATATGTGTGCAAATGAGGAAGAGCTCCACGTCCTCCAACAATCAAGAAGTGGAACTTCCCTACTACGAGTTGGAGCGACTCTACGCGAACACTCCAGCTGGTCGCCAGTTTTTGGAAGACATCAAGAAGACTAAGGGGTCTCCGCATCCGAATCCAAAGGCCGAATTCGAAACATTAAATGGTGCATGCATGGCCTGTGTGAATATTGTCCATGTGTGTACGCCAGCACCGCAACGACCCGAACTACCGCGTGTACCGGGTCTGGCAGCAGCGCAAGTTGTCAGGCAGGCCACTACGTCATACACACATCGAATATATATATATATATATAATATATATATATATATATATGCATGTCGACATTCTGGCCCTGCCCAGACAAGAACGAGAAGAGCCACGAGAATGCCGTCACGGGCGCGGCTGCTGTCAGCATGCAGGACGAGGCCTCGAGGCTGGCCGTTGGTGAGGCCATCGAGCGGATTGCCCCGAAGACGAGCAAGGGAGGATCCAAGCGCAAGACGGGTTCTGACGAAGAGGGATCCGCCTCGGAAGACAAGAAGAAAAGAAAGACAAAGGCAAAGAAAGAGAAAAAAGAAAGCAAGGCTGTGTAGCTTTCACACACATGCACATGAAAGAAAAATTTAAATGAACTCAAGAAAAATCAAAATTTGAATATATATATATATATTCATATATAAGTATATATATTTATTTACATTAATATTTTGATGCATATATGTGTACACATATATACATACATAAGTACATGATAATTCTGCTACATAAAAAAAAGTGTACATGAATAACCCTGGATGTATATGTATATATATATATATACATATAGGATATATTCACGAGGAGGAACTGGAAGAGGCGAACGCGGACAAGGCTATCAAGATCGACATCAACAAGGACCTGAACGCGTGACTTGCTTGAAAACAAGATTCACGCATGCATGCATGCATACATGTGTGCGCATGAAAGCTATATATATATATAGTGCCTAGTGAATCTTAAGGGCTGCTGACTGTAAGTGTATATATTATAATATATACACGCATGCGTGTCACATCCTCCGAAGGTGGAAGCGCCTCGCCAAGAAAGCTCGGGATGCTGGCAACGAGCTGGCCAGTGTACCCAATCAGAAGGAGCAGCACCTGTGTTGAGTACTTTAAAGATATGCATGCTAACATGCAATCGCAGGCCAACCAAAAGGCGGCCAAGACCATCTTCACAAAGCTGACAGAGCTGGCCAACAGGCAGAAGCATGCATGTGTATGGTAGTATCTCTTATTAGTATACAGTGTATTGTCAGTCCCATTTATATATATATATATATATAACTAACTTGCTCTCTCACCCTAAACCCTAAACCCTAAACCCTAAACTGTAAACCCTAAACCCTAAACCCTAAACCCTAAACCCTAAACCCTAAACCCTAAACCCTAAATCCTAAAAACCTTAAACCGCAAACCCTCTAACCCTAAACCTTATAAACCCTAAACCCTATAAACCCTAAACCCTCAACCTAAACAGCAGGTACGACGAGAACCTTGCCGAGGGAGGGCGACCTAGTGAAGTCGCAGCAGAGATGGACAAGCACAAGAAACAAATCGAGGCTGCTGATATGTTGAGCACACATCCACGGTTGTTGCGTATACTTCGATCCCTATATATAGGCGTACGAGGACGAGATCGAGAGCATGAACGGCATGGTGCGGGCACACAAAGCACGCTGGGACCTAAGGCATATAATACTGGGCGGGTCTACCTGTCTACCTTTGAAATTGCATGTGCATGCATGTGCGAGGTGAGAAGAAGAAGGCGAAGGTGGCCAAAGGGGATGAGGAGGCGAATGCTAGCCGGACCTGGTCGAAAGAGGAGTGGGATGAGTACCTGAAAACGGGTCAGCCGGCTGAGAGCTGAAATATCACACGCATGTATATCAGCATGTTTATAGAGTCACATGATACACATATATATGATACATCATGCACTTTCTGTTGTTATAGCTTCAGTAGATCGATTTTAAGAGTGCGCCCAGCACTCGCTCTTCTTGGGGATCTGAATCCATGGACCACGACGTTCTCTCAACGTGCACATGGAGAAAAGTGTGTCGCATCTTGCAAATTTGGCATCCGAGGCACGTGCATGCATTCACGCATTTTTTTTATGTGTTCCCGCGCAGGTGAGCAACCAGATCCCAAACGCCGTAAACATCATGGGGTGCAGATCATGGTGAAGAGTTTTCTGGACATGGTGATGAAGGGCGAGGAGGGTGTGCATGCTTGTATGGCAGTCTTAGAATGCATGTACGAGAGCAGTTTGAGCTGCTGCAGGGCTCAATGAAACGATTGCGTGAGAACGTGGCAGCAATTATGGAGCTTCCGCACTACTTGATTCCGTCCCCACGCATGCATTCAGGAGTATATATTATCGTTTATAGGACATTTTCATGTTGCTAGTATATAATATATATATATATACATATATAGATCGATCTATCATGCTCTGTCCAATCCAAACTTCTTGCGCAGGCAGCAAGTGCTGAATTTGGGTGACGCCTTCGACAACTCTGGTGGGTGGGGTCTGGAGCGAGCTTTCCATAAATGGGCCAGCCAACTGGAATGTCGGCAGTGTCTGCCGGAAGTATTCGAGTTCCTGGGCTGCGTGTATCTGACAGGACTATAGATAGATAGCAGAAAGACACATGCATGCACAGTCGAGACCAAGGATGGAGTGTGATCGAGCCACGGGCCTATATATATATACACTGCAAGCACTTTCCCAAAAAGTACATGTCGTGCATGTGTCTCGCTGCTTCTCATGCACGCTTGAGGTCCCACTTCTTCCAGGCTCCCGGATGGAAAAAGTTCGGGTTGGAGTTTTACTACCTCATGAAATCTTCTCCTCGCTGTACCACTACAAGAATGGTCAGATTTTCCATTCCATATTGACTGGCACTCCTGATGCAACGTGGTCAGCAACAGAAGAGATGATCAAAGAAGATGAATCTTAATTAGTTGAAATCCTTGTGTTTGGCAATCTACATGTTTGTAGGCTTGAGCATTTCAGGATCTGAAGCAGTTTTGGAACGTGCACGCTTCCTTGGCTGATGACCTTGTGCGTGATTGGGGGCATGAGGCACAGATCAAAGAGACACAGAGAAAGAGAGTGAGAGTTAGAGAGAGAGAGAGAGAGAGAGAGAGAGAGAGAGAGAGAGAGACAGAAAGAGAGAGAGTCGAGAGAGAGAAAGAGAGAGAGAGAGAGAGAGAGAGAGACGGAGAGAGAAGAGAGATAGAGAGAGAGAGATCAACTTGCAAAGCGAGAGTGACAACAATCGTGCGAGAGAGCAGGAGCGAGAGGAAGAGACCTATATATTTGACATATATATATATATAATCTATATATATATATATGTAAATGCATATATATATATATATAATGACACATATATTTTCCCAAATATTTTTACAAATATATTTCTATATGGCCTGCGTGTGACTGTGCAGGTGAACTTTGCGCAAGTCGTCCCCTGGCGCCTCTATGGCGATGGAGCGGAGGCGTTCAGCTGCGGCCTTAGTTTTAAAATTCTACAGTCGACGCATTATAACACGCACGCCTTCAGGCACTCAGAACTTTGAGCTGTTAAGCCTGGTTGCGGTGGCCACCCAGCGCAGCTCAACCCTGGATACCAGAATTCCGCCCCTAGACTGCACACGCTAAAGTGCTTGTAACATATTATACATGACCCTAATCCCTAGACCCGGCGCCGGAAACCCCAAACACCCTGCAACAAAAAAGAAACACATGCAAACACGAAAATTCAGGATCGCTTGTCGATTTACTACCATGACTGACGAGGCGCGTGAAAGTTCTGTGCATGCAGAATGTTCGGCCACTGATCGGATGGATGCATGTACCTGCAGGCAATGCGAGAAAAGCTCCTGGAGATCATTGCATGGTCCTTCCGTTGCTTAGGCGACTTTGAGAAAATATATATGTATCATGATAAAAATAATATTAATATATATATATATATATATTATCCACCAATGAATTTCATTGTGCACTCATGCATGCAAGGAGAAGGAAAATGGCCGCGCTGTGACGCCTTCGGAACACCCTTCTCAGAGCAGTACCACCCTCAACGTGCATCAATGGCGGGCAAAGACCTTGCCAATGGGTGGAAAGCCGCGTTAGCGGGCTTCCAAGGCGACCAGGACTTCCTTCACAAAATATTCAAGTTCAAGAGTGACCTGACTACATCATGCATGTCCCTCACATCCTGTAGACAACGTAACTATGTCTTGCCTTGAACCTGAGAAGCGAATGAAAGGATCATGGCACTCGAAAAGGGAGTTCTGTTGCCACTATTGCCAGGCCAGATGTGTTTCTGTGCACGTTATATAATGTCTATACAATATATTTCCTGACGCAGGCCACCCAGTTCGTCACAGAGGGATCCAGTGAGGAGTTCCTCTATACGGAGTTCGGACCCAATGCTGCTCATAGATCAACGTCCACTGGCTCGGACACGCAAGCAACACTCACATAGAAAAATGTCTCGTCGTATAAATAATAAGATCGATATATTTAAAGATATATATTTGGGCACGCAGGTGCATCACTACAAGAGAAGAGTGGGTGCAAGTCCACGGCGAGAACGTGCTCACTAACATGGCTGGGTTTTGCCCAACAAGTGTCTTGCAAGTATATTGTTTAGCATGTGCATGCAATGCATGCACATGGTACATTTCAGGCGTGCACGCATTAAATGTGTTTATACCGCTGATCCTGGCTTCCAGCCTCTGTGACGTCAGGGATCTTCCCAGACATCCTCCACGTGTTGGACCTTCAAATCTCTCCAGACTGCATTTGTAGCTGCTTGCTTGACTGGAGCGATGGGGCTCGTGCGAGAGACACCGCGCTCCTCGCTCTTAGCAATGAATATTTCACCTGGTGCCATGAAGAAGGACACCAGAATCCCCAAAAGCCTCCAATCGTGCATTTATAATGCATGCGGTGTCCATGTATGGTCTTTACATTGTATATATATATATATTACATGTATATATATATATCTATATATTGTCATATTTGTTGTAATTCTCTTGGCCTGACGAGGACTCCATGGAAGCTTGCGGGCCCACCACAAGTTGTTCACCTCCAAAATCTTGCACGACGCTAATGCTTACACGCATGTGAGCCAAAAGATCTTGAAGGCTGCTGCCAGCAGGTTTCTTGTCTACTGGATGCTGCACAAAGCCCGGGACCGTTGTGCACATGCGCCTCATGACGAAGTGGAAGCAGTTCGTGAAAAACTTTTCGCTGCCCTGGCATCGCTCTTGACTGTACTCGCGGAAAACGGGCACCTCGAATGCATTTTGTTTTTTTTCTGTTGTCACTTGTACGTTATAACCGTATAACAGATCGATACCTTTCAGGCGATACTTTAATTGGCCTGGGGAGGACCTGGAACAGCATCCGGAATGTGTGGCCCAACGGGCCTACCTCCAGTACCGTGCAGCGTACGACTTCATGGCTAAATGGGCCATCAGCAAGCTCTATCTGCGCTATGCCTTGCGACCGAAGATGCACCAAATGGAACACATGTCACTTGGAGTGTCATTATAACCTTCACTACAATAGCCTATATAGAACTGGAAGGACATGCGTGGAAGCTTATAGTCCTGCTAAGGATACTGGACACAATGCCGCGGTATGGAAATCCTCGCCATTATGCGTGCTACCTGGACGAGGACATGATTTCCAGACTTAAGCGTCATGCATGCAAATATATTATATTGAGTGGCATTATGATCTTTAAGCGTCCATATTGGCTTTAAAGACTGAGGAAGATCGTGGAGCATACGCACCCGAGAACTGCGTCTCTGCGAACCTTGCAGCACTACTGCCTGATGGCCAGCCTTAGATGGACTGACAGTGACCTGCAAGAGTAAAACGCGCTTGCATTTTCACTCTTGCATTGCGTGCTTATAATGGAAAGATACAAGTATAAATCATATATATATATTATATATATAGAGCCCATGTATGGTATCATTATATATAGCAGGATATGCCATGCAAGACCCATACGTGCTGGATGTATTGTATACACACATGTATATATATATATACACACACGATATGATTTAAGTACTCTGCTGCAACTGTACATGCAGGTATCATGAGTGTTATACGTCTCTTCCTGGGGGCATGCATGTACACAGTCCTTGCTAATGGGCCAAAGTGCGATCTCAGTTAAATTTTGGTTCATGCCATTTTCAACATGTACACGCTTAGAAAAATGGTGTCACTGTCACACTTTTTTGGCGGCCTTCTTTGCAACCCCAAAAGTGCCTATACTACCGATTGCCGCAAGGGACGTCCTATACATCCTTTCAACACCCGTTGGTAGTCAAGCAGCTTGTCAAGCGTTGGAAAAAAACCCACCCACCCAAGAAACCCATAACATTGAGAAAATATAAAGTTCACTCAATACATCCCCAGTAGTTTTTTTAACGGACCCAAAACCCGAAATCCAATCTAAGGCCCACAATAGGCCCTTTATGCTCTTAGGGCCTTAAAGCCCCTATCGGTGAAGGCTCGGTTTTGGTCAAAAACCCAGAAAACGAGAGGCCACCCAGAACCGTCGCTTTCAGTACTAAAAAACCGCATTTTTAATCGGGACCCAGGCCGATCCTGGGGCCCCCCTCATTTGGGGTGTTTTTGGAGGCAAACTTTCCCTCCCAAGGGGGGGGTCGGAGTTTGAGGCAAGGGGGGGTCTCCGAAGACTATTTTGCTTTTAAAATTGAAAAATGCGACCCCCCCCCCCCCCTTGACCAAAACTAGGCTGTGACAAGGTCGCGGGGGCGGCCCTTCATCAGAATTGAGGGTTAAAAGCCCTGAAACATCCTGAAAAACATTGAAAACTCGGGGAAAAGGAAATTCACCATGGCCCACTTTTGAAGCCGAAATTCACCGTTGCCCACTTTTGAGGCCAGGAAAGTCACCGTTGCCCACTTTTGAGGCCAGGAAAGTCACCGTTGCCCACTTTTGAAGCCAGGAAAATCACCGTTGCCCACTTTTGAGGCCAGGAAAGTCACCGTTGCCCACTTTTGAGGCCAGGAAAATCACCGTTGCCCACTTTTGAGGCCAGGAAAGTCACCGTTGCAGGAAAGTCACCGTTGCCCACTTTTGAGGCCAGGAAAGTCACCGTTGCCCACTTTTGAGGCTGCCCACGTTTGAGGCCGAAAATCACCGTTGCCCACTTTTGAATTAGGGTTTAAATTCATTATGATAGAGAGGTTTAGGGTTTGGGTTCTAGACCACTGGTGTAAGGTGATTGCCGGTACAGCTAGAGGCTACAGGTCTGGGGTTCAGGGTAGTTCAGGGTTGAACCACAGGGTCCTGATCTTCAAGGCGTTCAAGTTCTCAGGTACCCCTAGCACCCAAACCCTAAGCCCTAAAACCTAAACCCCCCTTTGCTGAGTTGAGGGATTCCCTTTTGAAACCCTAACTGGCCTTAACTAAACCCTAAACCCTAAACCCTAAACCTTAGAGCCCAAAGCTGCAAAACGCGAAGCCCTGCCTGAGATGATGCAATCCCATGCCCATTTCCTCAGAGGCATCCTCCAGACCTCCCGAAGACACCTCCGGGGCTTGTTAGGGTTTAGGGTTTAGGGTTTAGGGTTTAGGGTTTAGGGTTTAGGGTTTGGGGTTTAGGGTTTAGGGTTTAGGGTTTAGGGTTTAGGGTTTAGGGTTTAGGGTTTAGGGTTTAGGGTTTAGGGTTTAGGGTTAAGGGTTAGGGTTTAGGGTTTAGGGTTTAGGGTTTAGGGTTTAGGGTTTAGGGTTTAGGGTTTAGGGTCTAGTGGGGATTCAAGGGGTTTTCAGGGGCTCCAAGAACCTGTCAGGGTTTTTGAGGGGCTTACACGCCTTTCAGGGGCTTACAGGGGCTTTCAGGGGCTTAAAGAACCTAAACCCTAAACCCTAAACCCTAAACCCTAAACCCTAAACCCTAAACCCTAAACCCTAAACCCTAAACCCTAAACCCTAAGCAGGGTTTAAAGGGTTTGAAGGTTTGAAGGTTTGAGGGCTCAGAGTTCAGGGTTCAGCCAAAAGAGCAGCCCAGGATTCAACAGGTCAAGGGGCAAAAGGAGGGACCCTTATAACTTACTGGCCCAAAACCCAAGGAAATAGAAGTTGAAACTTTCAGAATAAACTACCTTGTAAGAAGCCCAAAAGGACCCTAAGGTCCCTCATGGGGTTGATTTAGGGGTTATTTCGGTATCTAGAGACTAAATAAGGTAGATATAGGGGTTATAGAGGGGAACAAGATTCAGGGTCCCTTTTAGGGTCTCCCCTGATACCCTAAACGCTAACCCCCAAACCCTAAACCCTAAACCCTAAACCTTAAGACAGTACTCTTTTGGGTTAAAGAGGCTTCGAACGGAACCCAAACCTCAAAAAAAAGGGAACGAGGGCCTACTCTGGATCCAAAGGGTTTAATGGGTTGCAATCTGACACCCTTGTAGCCCTAAACCCTAAACCTTAAACCCCTAAATCCTTCTGGGTGTGAGACCCCAGGCCCGTGCCTCTGAGACCCGGGATGTGCTTGAGGTGTCCTTAACTCGCTGGAGTCTCTCTCAGATTGCGTTCAAAGGAAGGCGGGGGGTTTAGGGTTTAGGGTTTATAGGGTTTAGGGTTTAGGAATAGGGTTTAGGGAGTCTAATGTTTGCGGGAAAGAAACCCTAAAGTCTTTAAACCCTTTGACCCTAAACCCTAAACCCTAAATTGCTTGGGTTTTAGGGTTTAGTGTTTAGGGTTTGGGCCCCTCCCTTTCCGCCCGCCCCCCCCCCCCCCCCCCCCGCCGCCAAACCATAAACCCGAAAGCCCAAACCTAAACCTAAACCGGGGGGGGGGGGGGGGGGGGGTTCCTAAGCCTCGGAGCCTTACACCCAGAGTGCGACGCCCTAAACTTCAACAACCTAAGCCCCCAACACTTATATACATCCCCCCAAACCCAAACTCCAGAAAACACAAACTTCAAGCCTAAAGTCCTAAAACGATGCGCTGCTCCAGCCTAAACTTTACACCCTGAACCCTGAACCCGAGATCCTCATTGAACCAGGAAAATGATTCATGCCAGGACTCGGCACCTAAACTCTAAACCCTAACCCTCTCTCTCCCTCTCTCCCTCTCTCTCTCTCTCTCTCTCTCTCTCTCTCTCTCTCTCTCTCTCTCTCTCTCTCTCTCTCTCTCTCTCTCTCTCTCTCTCTCTCTCTCTCTCTCTGGCACTCGAAGCGCTAAACCCGATACCCCAAATCCTAATCCTAAAAGCCCCTAAAGTCCCCCCCAAAAAAAAAGAAGCTAAAGGCTTAAAACCCCAGAACCACGAAACAAAAACTGAGCACTGAGCCTTGGAACCTCAAAGTTCAAAAGCTCTCCAAGTCCAAACGTTTTCCCAAATACTAAGAAACCCTACTCCCCTTAGAGCCTTACTAAAAAATATTATTTTTAAATATCCTCTTGGGTTTTATATAAACGAAAATATGTATATTAACAAAACCTCCATTTCTGATATTGTTATTATTCACGCTCAATGTACCTGTTAATATTAATCATCTTTGTGACGATATTTTCAGGGTTTTATAATAGTGTGGATTTATTGCAATCGCAGTTTCTTCTAACCACGAAGACAACGACTGGTCCTCCATGCAAACTTTATTAAATAACCAATTGATAGCAAGTCCATTCATACTATTAATCGGCAGTGACGATGAACTACCTGGTGCTCGTACACAAAATACATTTTCAAAATATCAAAATCCAGTATAACCGCATCAATATGAACATTCTAGGATTGAAAAAACATGAAGTTTATGAATTCCAAAGTGGGATATAGGAAACCCTAAAGATCTTTCAAAACCCCTAAGCTTGGGATGTTCCTCCTTAGACTAACAGTCCTTGGTAGGCATTCTAGTACCCCCCCCCCCCCACCCCACCCCCATGAGAATCCCTACTAAGGACTGTTCGTCTTAGGGCGAACATCCCAACCCTGAGCCCTCAAAACCCTGCCCTAAACCCTAAGCCCTAAGCCCTAAACCCTCAACCCTGAAGCCCTAAATTTTCCACAGCAAAGGCGCCGAGCTGTCAGAGTCAGACTCCGAAGAAGAGGAGGACTCGACGATACTTCGGATGGAGTGGTAGCCGTGCCCTGAGGGGTTTTATGGTTTTAGGTTTAGGGGTTTTAGGGTTTGGGGTTTTAGGGTTGAGGGTTTGGGGGGGTTGACCAAGGGTAGCGTAGTTTTGGGCTCAGTTCAACTTCGGGGCTGAACACCCTAGCCTAAACAAGGTCGACCTTTTTGTTTGTCATAGGACTACGTATAGCCAAAAAGGTTAGTTAACTACCCTAAACCCTATACCCTAAACCCTAAGTCAAAGCTTTCCTTTGGGTTGGACTTAGGCAGGTTGTGGGGCTAAGGTCGTTGCGTCTGAGGGCTGCTTCGGCTGGCTGTTGGGATTCGTGGAACTGGGTTTAGGGTTTAGGGTTTAGGGTTTAGGGCTTTCTGCAGGCCAGGCTGCGCAGCTCCACTCCATGGTTGATCAGGACGCAGTCCTGGGCGTGAATTGGCTCAGGGAGGTGATCGGGGGGTTCATCCACACTGCAAATCTGCCAGGGAGAAAGGTGGGCAACGGCTGATACAAAGTCCCAAAATTTGACAGGGTATGCCCTATGCCTCTAAGCCCTAAACCCTGAAGCCTAAAGGAAGCCAAGGGGAGTCCTGAGCCTTCTCCCCAACACCCCTTCCCCAGTCAATGGCCGGCCAGCAGCCATTGCGTGATGGCGGTCGATCGCCTTTGCCTTCCAGGAAAGCCCTGAAAACTATGAACAGGCCCTTAACATCTCAAAGCCCTAATGACCTAAACCCTTGAAACCGTTGAAACCCCTTGCCCTAAACCCTCAATCCTTGAAACCCTGCAAACCCTTGAAAGCCTTGAAACGCGTAAAAGCCTTGAAGCGCTTGAAGCGCTTGAAGCGCTTGAAACCCTTGAAACCCTTGAAACCCTTGAGCCTTCGGGGCTCGAAGTTCAAAGCTGTGTAGTCTCGGCTAGAGGCTCCAGGAACTAAACCAGATCAAAGGAAAGGAAGCAGTGACAGCACTGATTAAGAAATCATTGGATTAAGAAACGAGCATGCTCGCGGCTGGATCCCGGACAAAAAAAAGCGAAAATTGAGAGCAGGACTAAATTAAGAAACCGAGGGTACCCTCATCCTATCCTGGGCCCTAAATTTCTTAAATTCGGTTGTTTTGGGCAACCGCCCCTCAGTTTCTAGACATAAAACAATTCAAGAATTCCAGCCCCCCCCCCCCCCCCCCCCCCCGAATGAAAAGTCTCCCCCCCCCTCAAATAAGAAACTCAGCCCCTCAATTTCTTAAATTTAAGAAATCCAGCCCCTCGATTTCTTAAATTTAAGAAATCCAGCCCCTCGATATCTTAAATTTAAGAAATCCAGCCCCTCGATTTCCCAAATTTCAGACATCCAGCCCCTCGATTTCTCAAATCCAGGCCCCCTCCTCAAGGCCCGCACCAAGGACCTGTGTAGCCACTGTCTTTGGCTGGATTTCTTATGTAGAGGGGAGGGGGGGGATGAATTAATTATTTCAGGGGCTGGATTTCTTAATTTGAGGGAGGGGGGGAGGGCTCGAATTAAGAAATCGAGAGGCCGGATTGCCGATTTGAGGGGAGCACCAATTAAGAACTTGAGCGATCAGCCTAATGGATAAGGCGTCACCTTACTAATTCAAACGTTGCCAGTTCGAATCCCACTAAGAAATTCGTTAAGAAATCGAGGGTACCCTCAAAAGTGTGGAGGCTATAATTCCGGACATTGAGTGGGCTTCATAATTAAGAAATCGAGGGTACCCTCGCCAAAACTTAGAGGTTTCTTATCCAGCGCTGTCACTGTACCCTTTATTGGATAATCCTAATCTGCTTTCTAAATCCTAAACCATAAACCGCAAGAACCCTATAGGCTTTCTCGAAAAAACGGTGCCCTTTCTGTCGGGTTCCTGAAGTAGGGATTCTGGTCTTTGGCCGTGCCAGAAACAAGGGGAATTCCACCGATTTTGGAGAATTGCCCAAATCTACAAACAATAGCCCTAAACCCTAAACCCTAAACCCTAAACCCTAAACCCTAAACCCTAAACCCCAAATCCGACAACAAGCCTTCCCTCGGCGCAAGGAAGAGGCGGGCGGCGACGCGGAGCGGGGACTCCTAGTCAAGGGCAGGGAGTAGGGTTTAGGGTTTTAGGGCTTTAGGGCTTTAGGGCTTTAGGGCTTTAGGGCTTTAGGGTTTGGGTTTAGGGTTTAGGGTCTAGGGTCTAGGGTCTAGGGTTTAGGGTTTAGGTTTTAAGTTTGTTTTTTAGGGTTTAGGGTTTAGGCCTTTAGAGTTTGTTCGGGCTTCGGGATATGAATTTAAGCCCCTCTCCTACGAGTCCCACATGCCACCGCGCCCTATCTCTCACTGGCCCAAAACTCAAGGAAATTAGAAGTTGAAACTTTCAGAATCAACTACCTTGTAAGAACCCCAAAAATTGAAAAGTTGGGTTTTGAGCCAGCAAGATCTATGCTGGCGAGACGGTTCTTATAGAGGAGATCCCTGCTAAAGATGGCCAAACAATATGGGGCGTATCCCCGGACAGTTCACTCCAAACTAAGTTCTCTCGGAGGTCTGTCAGGGGTTGTCTAATTAGGGGAAGATATGGAAGATTGTCCCCTAAATCCTGAGCCTCCTGGCCACAACACCCCCCCCCCCCCCCCAAAAAAAAAAAAAAAACCTTCCCAACGTCCCCCCAACAAAAATGACGACGCGAGTAAGCTTGACAGTGACTTGCACATTCAACACTTATCACAGTGATAAGTTATCACTGAGCCCTGGCAAACCGATGTGCATTCCTAACCCTAAATCCTAAACCCGAAACCCTAAACCCTATTAATGCTCCTGCGATCCACACTGACACTGTGCTCGGAGGCAATGCTGCTGCGCCGCGTCTGCTCAAGGTAAGCTGCAGGTTAAGGGGGTTGAGGGTTTAGGGTTGGTTTAGGGTTTAGGGGGTCTTGGGGCTTAAGGGTTTTTGTTGCCGCCCGCACTTGCTGCTTAGGATTTCGTTTTACGGTTGAGGGCTTTAGGGTTTACGGCTTAGAGCTTGAGTTCTTCTTTTTAGTAGGGCCCTAGAGTACCACACGCATGAAAGACGTTTAGGGCCTACTGAGCATAGGAGAAAGATGTGGTGGAAAGTCTTCAAACCCTAAAAACCCTAGACACTAAACCCTAAACCCTAAACCCCACGTGGGCGGGTTCGGTTCGCTCTGCATCGGACAACGCTCGAATCTGAGGAAGGGGGAGACCCGAAGTCTGTAAGGTTTTTGGATTTAGGGTCTATAGGGTTCAAAGGGTTTATAGGGGTTCATAGAGTTTATAGGGTTTATCGGATTTATAGGGTTCATAGGGTTTATAGGGGTTCATAGAGTTTATAGGGTGGGTCTTTTCGGGGTTACAGGGGTTGTAGGGTTTCTAGGACTTACAGGGTTTATAGGGGTTCTAGGGCTCGTGTCCGGTGGCTGTAGGGTTTCGGGTTTAGGGGTTAGGGTGCCAAGGCACGATCCACTTCTTCATGTTCTTGCTGAGGTTGCGCTCGGCGCGGAAGTGGAGGTTCTTGGCGCTCCTGCTCAGCATACGGGATGTTAATGTTTAGGGTTTAGGGTTTAGGCTTTAGGGCTTAGGGCTTAGGGTTTAGGGCTTAGGGTTCATGGGTACTTATGACCCTGAGGCACTAAGGACACTTGTTTAAGGGTCTTCGGGGCCCAAAAACCTTCTTTAAAAACCTTTTTGGGCTATTTTGAAGTTTCAGGAAACCGAACCGCAAACCGGAACCGAACAGCCAGGAACCGCACGCACGAAGGAACCGTGTGAACCGTGAACCGCCGAAACCGCGACAAACACGAACCGCCATGGAACCGAACCTGAAGCCAAGGCCTCCAGCCTCCAGCCCCTCCTCCAGCTCCTCCAGCCCTCCATCCCCTTCAGCCCCTTTAGAGCCCCCTTTAGAGCCCCCTTTAGAGCCCCCTCCAGCCCCTCCAGCCCCTCCAGCCCCTCCAGCCCCTCCAGCCCTGGAGAGGGGCTGGAGAGGGGCTGGAGGCGGGCTGGAGAAACTGGGGCATCCGGCTGAGGGGCTAAAAAAAACTGGAGCGGCTGAGGGGGGAGGGGGCTGTGCAGGCTGGAGGGGCTGGAGGGAGGGTGGGAGAGGGGCTGGAGGTGGAGGGAGGGGTGGGGGCAAGAACCGAAACGAACCGAACCGCAAACCGCAGCGAACCGCTTGAACCGGAACCGTTCCAGACTATGTACGCCAAAACCGAACCGAACCTAAACGAACCGTGGCCTTACTGAAGTTTGCTTACCTAAGAATCCTCTAAGTTCATTATAGCCTACAAAAGAGGCAGGCTTTGGGCTCTTAAGGTAGGGTCTACAGGGTTTAGGGTCCAGGTTTAGGGCTTGGGGTTGAGGGTTCAAAACGCGAACCCCTAAACCCTAAACCCCAAGCCCTAATCCTGCCCGGCCTCTCCGCGTGGCGCTTGCGCATGAGGCGGTGCAGTTGCTTGATTGGCTCCCTGATTTAGGGCTAAGGGCTTAGGGCTTAGGGTTGAGGGTTTAGGGCTGAATAAGCAGCACGGTTTGTAGGCCAAGAATAGTAACCCCGAGAAAACTCCAGCAAGCAACCCCTAGACCCCTCGACCCTCAACGCCAAGACCTACTCGGAGGTTCACGGTACTCTTTTTAAACAATTATAACTCTACTAATATCTGTACCTATAACCATATTACGGCACTTAAAGGGCTTATAAGTGGGTTATAAGTACAGTTATACATGGGTTAATATGTACAGTACCATAAACCTTCAAGTATAAACCCTAATCCCCAACCCCTATACCCTGTAACACTTAAGGGCCCATACTTCACAAACCTTAAGGGAGGTCAGGCACCATATTCAGGGACCATGCAACTGCCCTTAAACATTTGCCAAAACCCAAACCTTACCAGCAGATGAGTCCCACCGTAAGCCCTAAATACCTGAAACTTCAAGAGATCCAACCAAACCCTAAGTGCCTGAAACTTCAAGAGATCTTGAATCTCTGGTCTTCTTTGTATGTCGGGCTTAGGGTTTAGGGATGTTTTCGGCATCTGAACCGACATGTTTGGGTGTGCGGATTGCATTGTCATCCACTTATCCCCTACGAGCCTCTCATGAGAGCCAAGCCCTAAACCCCTGAAGACAGAAAAACTGGGCCCTAAACTGGAGGCAAAGAAGGTATCAAAGGACGGTTTGAGGTGGGTCGTTCCTGTTTGTCAAAGCATCTTACAAAGAGTCAGGGTTTTTTGCCACCCGCCTAGCAGACCCCCTCTGGGATCACTCCGCAGGGAACAGTCGTGGATACGAGGTTTCAGGAAAGTTCAGGGTTTTAGGGTTTAGGGTTTTAAGGTTTGGGGTTCTGGAGTTTAGGGTTTTAGGCTTTTCTGAGTTTCTTTTGCCACTCGCCAGAGCATAGGCTTACGGTGTAGAGTTGTGTGACATGGGCTTAGGGTTTAGGGTTGTGTAACCCTACCCTAAACCCTAAACCCTAAACCCTAAACCCTAAACCCTAAACCCTAAAACCTAAACCCTCTGAAGGAAAAACGACCCGCCTGAAACCGGAAGACCTAAAGTGCCCAGGGTTTAGGGTTTAGGGTTTAGGGTTTAGGGTTTAGGGTTTAGGGTTTAGGGTTTAGGGTTTAGGGTTTAGGGTTTAGGGCTAGCGATGTAGTAGTACTTATGACAAGGATTGCTTAACAATCATATGAACCAGGATGAAAATGACCTGCACCTTCCACCTTAGGTGGATGATTATGGGCCATCGCTGTGGCTGCTTTCAGGGTCCTGGTTTGCTTGTTCTTCGCAGGAAGTTGGGGTTAGGAATGCAGGGAGTTTAGGGTCCAAAGCTTAGGGTTCAGGGTCTTAAACCCTAAGCCCTATAAGCCCTAAGCCCTAAACGCTAAGCCCAAAACCCTAAACCTGTAGTTTACGAAGCCTCACATGGTGGTACGAAAGGTGCCTTAGCAATTAGAACAAGGTTGTGGGGGGGGCCATTATGGTACAATTATGGGGACCATGACCATATATAAGGGAGTGCCATTAGTAAATGATCCGACCCCAAGACTACTGCCCTTCAGCATGCCAAGTGGCCTGTCAAAGTAACGAACGCACTTCCGAAATCAGAGCCGCTCAGACCCAGTGAGGGAAGAAAAAACAACTCCTCCTAGCTGGCAATGTATCTTGGGATGTTCCCCCCCGTATACTAACAGTCCTTAATAGGGATGATAATCCCCCCCCCCCCCCCCCCCCCCCCCCCCGTGTGCAGCTTAAATAGGGTCTATTTGGAAGCTGAGACTCGTATTTTAAAGAGGAAATAAGGCCCCAAAACGTATGCTTATTCACAAAAGCCATCTGCCAAATAGACCCTGTTGTCGTTTCTGGGGGTTCTGGGGCAAGGAACTAAATAATTTAAATAATTTAAATCCGAAAGGGGCGTTTCGGATTTAAATTATTTAAATTATTTAATTCTGGGAAGGGGGGGGGGCCTGGTCGGGCCTGGCCCGCCCCCCTTTTCGGATTTAAATTCTTTAGATTATTTAAATTATTTAGATTATTTAAATTATTTAAATTATTTAAATTATTTAATTCCGGGGGGGGAATTAAATAATTTAAATCCGAACCCCCCCTTTCGGATTTAAATTATTTAAATTATTTAATTCCCCCCCCCCAGAATTAAATAATTTAAATAATTTAAATAATTTAAATAATTTAAATAAATTAAATCCGAAAAGGGGGGGGCCAGGCCCGGGCCCCCCCCCCCTTCCCAGAATTAAATAATTTAAATAATTTAAATCCGAAAGGGGCGTTTCGGATTTAAATTATTTAAATTATTTAATTCTGGGAAGGGGGGGGGGCCTGGTCGGGCCTGGCCCCCCCCCCTTTTCGGATTTAAATTATTTAAATTATTTAAATTATTTAAATTATTTAAATTATTTAAATTATTTAAATTATTTAATTCCGGGTGGGGGAATTAATAATTTAAATAATTTAAATCCGAACCCCCCCTTTCGGATTTAAATTATTTAAATTATTTAATTCCCCCCCCCGGAATTAAATAATTTAAATAATTTAAAGAATTTAAATAAATTAAATCCGAAAAGGGTGGGGCCAGGCCCGGGCCCCCCCCCCCTTCCCAGAATTAAATAATTTAAATAATTTAAATCCGAAAGGGGCGTTTCGGATTTAAATTTTTTAAATTATTTAATTCTGGGAAGGGGGGGGAGCCTGGTCGGGTCCGGCCCCCCCCCCTTTTCGGATTTAAATTATTTAAATTATTTAAATTATTTAAATTATTTAAATTACTTAATTCCGGGGGGGGAATTAAATAATTTAAATAATTTAAATCCGAACCCCCCCTTTCGGATTTAAATTATTTGAATTATTTAATTCCCCCCCCGGAATTAAATAATTTAAATAATTTAAATAATTTAAATATTTTAAATAATTTAAATAATTTAAATAATTTAAATAATTTAAATAATTTAAATAATTTAAATAACTTAAATAAATTAAATCCGAAAAGGGGGGGGCCAGGCCCGGGCCCCCCCCCCCCTCCCAGAATTAAATAATTAAAATAATTTAAATCCGAAAGGGGCGTTTCGGATTTAAATTATTTAAATAATTTAATTCTGGGAAGGGGGGGGGCCTGGTCGGGCCTGGCCCGCCCCCCTTTTCGGATTTAAATTATTTAAATTATTTAAATTATTTAATTCCGGGGGGGGGGGGGGGGGAATTAACTAATTTAAATAATTTAAATCCGAACCCCCCCTTTCGGATTTAAATATTTAAATTATTTAATTTCCCCCACCGGAATTAAATAAATAAATTTAAAATTTAAATAATTTACATAATTTAAATAATTTAAATAATTTAAATAAAAAGGGGGGGGGGGGCCAGGCCCGGGCCCCCCCCCCCTTCCCAGAAGTAAATAATTTACATAATTTAAATCCGAAAGGGGCGTTCCGGATTTAAATTATTTAAATTATTGAATTCTGGGAAGGGGGGGGGCCTGGTCGGGCCTGGCCCCCCCCCCTTTTCGGATTCAAATTATTTAAATTATTTAAATTATTTAAATTATTTAAATTATTTAATTCCGGGGGGGGGAATTAAATAATTTAAACAATTTAAATCCGAACCCCCCCTTTCGGATTTAAATTATTTAAATTATTTAATTCCCCCCCCGGAAGTAAATAATTTAAATAATTTAAATAATTTAAATAATTTTAATAATTTAAATAATTTAAATCCGAAAAGGGGGGGGGCCAGGCCCGGGCCACCTCCCCCCTTCCCAGAATTTAATAATTTAAATAATTTAAATCCGAAAGGGGCGTTCCGGATTTAAATTGTTTAAATTATTTAATTCTGGGAAGGGGGGGGGGCCTGGTCGGGCCTGGCCCCCCCCCCCCCTTTTCGGATTTAAATTATTTACATTATTTAAATTATTTAATTCCGGGGGGGGGAATTAAATAATTTAAATAATTTAAATCCGAACCCCCCCTTTCGGATTTAAATTATTTAAATTATTTAATTCCACCCCCGGAATTATTTAATTTAAATAATTTAAATAAATTAAATCCGAAAAGGGGGGGGGCCAGGCCCGGGCCCCCTCCCCCCTTCCCAGAATTAAATAATGTAAATAATTTAAATCCGAAAGGGGCGTTCCGGATTTAATATGTTTAAATTATTTAATTCTGGGAAGGGGGGGGGCCTGGTCGGGCCCGGCCCCCCCCCCTTTCGGATTTAAATTGTTTAAATTATTTAAATTATTTAAATTATTTAATTCCGGGGGGGGGAATTAAATAATTTAAATCCGAACCCCCGCTTTCGGATTTAAATTATTTAAATTATTTAATTCCCCACCCCGGAATTAAATAATTTAAATAATTTAAATAATTTAAATCCGAAAAGGGGGGGGGGCCAGGCCCGGGCCCCCTCCCCCCTTCCCAGAATTAAATAATTTAAATAATTTAAATCCGAAAGGGGGGGGTTCGGATTTAAATTATTTAAATTATTTAAATTATTTAATTCCCCCCCCGGAATTAAATAATTTAAATAATTTAAATAATTTAAATCATTTAAATAATTTAAATAATTTAAATCCGAAAAGGGGGGGGGCCAGGCCCGGGCCCCCTCCCCCCTTCCCAGAATTAAATAATTTAAATAATTTAAATCCGAAAGGGGCGTTCCGGATTTAAAATATTTAAATTATTTAATTCTGGGAAGGGGGGGGGCCTGGTCGGGCCCGGCCTCCCCCCCTTTTCGGATTTAAATTGTTTAAATTATTTTATTTATGTAAATTATTTAATTCCGGGGGGGGATTTAAATAATTTAAAATTTAAATAAATTAAATCCGAACCCCCGCTTTCGGATTTAAACTATTTAAATTATTTAAATTATTTAAATTATTTAAATTATTTAAATTATGTAAATTATTTAATTCCGGGGGGGGGGGGGAAATTAAATAATTTAAAATCCGAACCCCCCTTTCGGATTTAAATTATTTAAATTGTTTAATTACCCACCCCGGAATTTTAAATAATTTAAATAATTAAATAAATTTTAAATATTTTAAATAATTAAATAAAAATAATTTAAATAATTTGAATAATTAAATAATTTAAATCGAAAAGGGGGGGGGGCAGGGGAGGGGCCGGGGGGGAGGGCAGGGGGGGGGGGGGGGGCAAGGGGGGGGGGGGGGGGGGGCCTGGTCGGGCCTGGCCCCCCCCCCCCCTTTTCGGATTTAAATTATGTAAATTATTTACATTATTTAAATTATTTAATTCCGGGGGGGAATTAAATAATTTAAATAATTTAAATCCGAATCCCCCCCTTTCACTGGTGGTCCCTAAGATCTTGGGCCCAGTTTTTGCTCCAAAGAGTCAAATCGCAAGCCCTGGTCCCTAAGATTTTGGGTTCAAATTTTGCCCCAAAGAGTCAAATCGCAAGCCCTGGTCCCTAAGATTTTGGGTTCATTTTTTGCTCCAAAGAGTGACATCGCAAGCCCTGGTCCCTAAGATCTTGGGCCCAGTTTTTGCTCCAAAGAGTCAAATCGCAAGCCCTGGTCCCTAAGATTTTGGGTTCATTTTTTGCCCCAAAAAGTGACATCGCAAGCCCTGGTCCCTAAGATCTTGGGCCCAGTTTTTGCTCCAAAGAGTCAAATCGCAAGCCCTGGTCCCTAAGATTTTGGGTTCATTTTTTGCTCCAAAAAGTGACCTCGCAAGCCCTGGTCCCTAAGATCTTGGGCCCAGTTTTTGCTCCAAAGAGTCAAATCGCAGGCCCTGGTCCCTAAGATTTTGGGTTTAATTTTTGCTCCAAAGAGTCAAATCACAAGCCCTGGTCCCTAAGATTTGGGGCCCAGTTTTTGCTCCAAAGAGTCAAATCGCAAGCCCTGGTCCTTAAGATTTTGGGCGCATTTTTTGCTCCAAAGAGTAGCATCGCAAGCCCTGGTCCCTAAGATTTTGGGCCCAGTTTTTGCTCCAAAAGGTCAAATCGCAAGCCCTGGTCCCTAAGATTAATTTTGGGTTCAATTTTTGCTCCAAAGAGTAACATCGCAAGCCCTGGTCCCTAAGATTCTGGGCTCATTTTTTGCGCCAAAGAGTAAAATCCCTAAGATGTTGGGGTCAATTTTTGTTTCAAAGAGGCCAATGGCAAGCGTCCCTAAGATTTCGGGGTCGATTTGTGCTCCACGGAGTCAAATCGCAAGCCATGGTCCCTAAGATTTTGGGCCCAGTTTTTGCCCCAAAAGGTGAAATCGCAAGCCGTGGTCCCTAAGATTTTGGGTTCAATTTTTGCTCCAAAGAGTAACATCGCAAGCCCTGGTCCCCAAGATTTTGGAATCGATTTTTGCTCCAAGGAGTCAGATCGCAAGCCCTGGCCCCTAAAATGTTGGGCTCAATTTTTGCCTTTCCCTTCTCTTATTCTGCTTCCTTTGAACTGATAAAACACAAGAAAGGAACTCATATGATAAAGCAGTGGAAGGGAAAGGGGGATGACTCCCTGCGCGGGGACCTTTCCATAATACTCCATCATATTCCTCCTCTCGGCCTATCTCTTCTGTTCCTTTCCTTACCCTTCTCTTCTTCTGCTTCCTTTGAACTGATAAAACACAAAAAAGGAACTCATATGATAAAGCAGTGGAAGGGAAAGCAGAGGGTGACGCCCTGCGCGTGGACCTTTCCATAATACTCCATCATATTCCTCCTCTCGGCCTATCTCTTCTGTTCCTTTCCTTACCCTTCTCCTTCTCATAGTTCTCCCTTTTTGTTTTTCTCATTTCGAAAAGAAAGAGGGAAGGGAGAAACAAGGGAGAGAGAATAGATAACGAAGAGTGCCATCTTCTCTGCGCCTTGTTTTGTCTCTCCCTCTTCTCTATTCGTCTGTCTTCTATTCTTTTCTTTGCTCTTCCCATTAAATATGCAATCCTTGGTATCTCTCCTCTCTCCTTCTCTCTTCCTGCAACAGATGTGCTTTTGGGTCGTTTTCTGCATCTTCAAGCGAGAAAAAAGGACACCCAAAGGAAAACACTGAGGGTGCCCCCTTTGCGCGTTTGAAGACACAGAAGGCGATTAAAAGGGACGCCCAGCTGATGCTCATGATTCTCTCTCTCTCTCTCTCTCTCTCTCTCTCTCTCTCTCTCGATCCCTACATATGGGCGATGGAACGGGTGTCCATTTCAATCGTTTTCTGCATCTTCAAGAGAAAAACGACACCCCACAAGAAGGAAAAGTAACATAAGAGATAGGGAGGGAAATTGACCCTTTCCTCCCTTCTTATCTGCTATTTTTCTTATTCGCTTCAAAAAAGCAACATAAGGGAAACGGGATTTCCTGAAGAGGAGAGAGGGAACCTATCTGTGAAAAGCAAGAATGGTTTTTTCTAGTTCGAAAGGGAATAGGGAGAGACAAGGGAGAGATGATATGTACAGCTTTGCGCCTTATTTTGTGATTCCGTCTCCTTGCTTCCTGTCTCTTCTATTCCTTGCAGCACGCTTCGAGAAACATAGCATCCTTGTTATCTTTCCTCTCTCACTTCCCTTTCCCTTCTCTTCTTCTGCTTCCTTTGAACTGATAAAACACAAGAAAGGAACTCATATGATAAAGCAGTGGAAAGGTAAGCAGAGGGTGACGCCCTGCGCGTGGACCTTTCCATAATACTCCATCATATTCCTCCTCTCGGCCTATCTCTTCTGTTCCTTTCCTTACCCTTCTCCTTCTCATAGTTCTTCCTTTTTGTTTTTCTCATTTCGAAAAGAAAGAGGGAAGGGAGAAACAAGGGAGAGAGAATAGATAACGAAGAGTGCCATCTTCTCTGCGCCTTGTTTTGTCTCTCCCTCTTCTCTATTCATCTGTCTTCTATTCTTTTCTTTGCTCTTCCCATTAAATATGCAATCCTTGGTATCTCTCCTCTCTCCTTCTCTCTTCCTGCAACAGATGTGCTTTTGGGTCGCTTTCTGCATCTTCAAGCGAGAAAAAAGGACACCCAAAGGAAAACACTGAGGGTGCCCCCTTTGCGCGTTTGAAGACACAGAAGGCGATGAAAAGGGACGCCCAGCTGATGCTCATGATTCTCTCTCTCCCTCTCTCTCTCTCTCTCTCTCTCTCTCTCTCTCTCTCTCTCTCTCTCTCTCGATCCCTACATATGGGCGATGGAACGGGTGTCCTTTTCAATCGTTTTCTGCATCTTCAAGAGAAAAAGGGACACCCCACAAGAAGGAAAAGTAGCATAAGAGATAGGGAGGGAAATTGAAGAACTCCTCATTTTACTTAGTCATTCCCTTTCCTCTCTTCTTATCTGCCCATTTTCTGTGCGACTTGTTTTGTCTCTCCATCTTCTCCCTCCATCTCTCTTCTAGTCTTTTCTTTGCTCTTCCCATTGAAATGCAACCCTTTTTATCTCTCCTCTCTTCTTCTCTCTCCCTCCTCTTCTCCTGTTCCCCTCTAAACGACAAAAACGCAAGAAAGGAAGAATAAGAGGGGAATGGAGGCCCTGTTCCTTTCTTCTCCTCTTTCAATGGATGGGGGAAGTGGGCGGAGTTGGCTCCTTGCCCGTACACCCTCCCCATGCTTCAGCAAACCCCTCCTCTCGCCCTATCGCCTCTGTTCTTTTCCTTGTGCCCAAACGGAAAACGAAAACGGGCTCCTTTATATGTTCATTGTCCTTCCTTTGGTTTTTTATTTCACAGGGAAAAGAACCAGAGAAGAGAAAGATAAGAACGAGAGGTGAGATGAAAACGGCACCATCTTCTCTTTGCCCTTTTTTTGCACCTCCCTCTCCTGTCTTCATTTCTCTTCCACTCTTTTTCCATTGCTCTTCCCATAATATTGCATTCCTTTTGATAACTCACAGGAAATTAAAATGGCCTCCTTGTTGTCTCTCCTCTCTCAATTCCCTTTCAATTCTCTCCTTCTGTTTCCTTTTAACTTTAACTGATAAAACACAAGAAAGGAGCTTGTAAAATCAAGCAGTGGAAGGGTAAGCAGAAGGTGACTCCTTGTGCGTGGACCTTTGCCGTACTTCATCATACCCCTCTTTTCGGCCTATCTCTTCGGCTCTTTTCCTAACCCTTCTTCTTTTCATCTTTCTTTTTGTTTTTCTCATTTCGAAAAGACAGAGGGAACGGAGAGATAAGAGAGACAGGATAGATAAAGCAGAGTACCATCTTCTTTGCGCCTTGTTTTGTCTCTCCCTCTCCTTTATTCATCTCTCTTCTATTCTTTTCTTGGCTCTTCCCATGAAAATTGTGTTCCTCTTATCTCTCCCTCCTTCTATCCCTTCTCTTCTCCTGTTCACGAGAGCCTTCGACTTTAGGGTTGAGGAGAAAAAGAGAAGAGAAAAGAGGAACTACCTGGTTCTTGTTCCTGAGGCCACCATAGTACGACTGACGTGACAGCAGCGTACCCTCGTGGAAACGTGTATGGCTATAAGAAAACCCGAGTCCCAGCTTCCAAATAGACCCTATTTAAGCCACCCACCCCCCCCCCCCCCCCCCATTATAAGCCCTATGGAGGAGCTGCTAGTATAAGGGGGGAGCATCCCAAAATGTATCGAAAAACAACCTCCCTCAACACTAAAACCTAAACTCTAGGCCCTAAACCCTGAACACTAATTAAACCCCAAACTCTAGGCCCTAAACCCTGAACTCTAGGCCCTAAACCCTGAACCCTAAATTGAAACAAGGCTCTCATTCTCAAGGGAGGGTAGGATGCCCCACGCCTCTTCCTCCTGTCGCGTTGCAAGTGTTTTACACTCTAAGCCCGAAACTCTGAGCCCCCAAAAACCCTAAACCCGCAATTTCGAAAGCCCCCTATCCCCTTGTTTTGCGCCAGGGCTCTCTCAACCACCTAGCCCTAAACCCTAAACACCCTAGCCCAGGGGATATCTCGCTAGTTGGGTGTCGTTCATGCCCAGGAATCCCGATGCCAGCATCGCCCAGCCATCTTCAGGTTTTTTGGGGGTTAGGGTTTCGGTCTTAGGGTTTGGAGGTTAGGGTTTGGGGGTTAGAGGAGGGGTTGGGGGTGGGGGGGAGGGTACAATTCAGTTTATCATGGGTTAGGCCATAACCCTAAACCCTAAACCCTAAACCCTAAACCCTAAACCCAAAAAGCGCGGATGCGAGCGTCAGAGAACCCTCACCCTAGACCACTCCTGGATCTTCGCGCTGAAGAAGTGCCTCGGTGCTGGGCTTGGGGTTTAGGGTTTAGGGTTTAGGGCTTAGGGTTAAGGGTTAAGGGTTAAGGGTTTAGGGTTTAGGGCTTAGGGCTTCGGGTTCAGGTCTTACCCTTAGGCTCAAAATGGCCTAAAAACCCTACATCAGAAGGCCTTGTGGGCCCAAGACCCCAAAATAAGAGTCCTTAAGGCCTTCGGGATAGGGTTAAACTCTAAACCCTAAACCCTAAACCCTAAACCCTAAACCATAAACCCTAAAGCTTAATTAAGGGCCTAGGGACCACATGAAGGGTCCCGTGAAACTACGCACAGACTATCTGAACCTTAGAAGGGTTTATGGTCCACATAGGGTTCAGGGTTTAGGCTCCATATACCTTAACAGGAATTATGGTAGCAAAGGGTATATGAACCCAATTTTAGGCTTCACTTGGTCCCCAAGGAACGCGAATCCCCTTAATTCTCTACGATTTGTTCAGCAACCCCCCCAAAAATCTGAGTTCTGAATTATACTACTCCCTAAATTGCCCGAATAAGGAAGCAAACTGTTTTTTCAAACAAAATTGGTGGTTCCCCTAAACCCTAAACCCTAAACCCTAAACCCTTCTTAAGCAAATAGTAGTTATAGGGGGGCACGGGAGTTGACGCGAAAGCGACTTGCTGTGGAAAATGTGGGCCTGGGAGCCTTAAGCTGATTTGGTCAGACTTTGCCCTAAACCCTAAACCCTAAACCCTAAACCCTAAACCCTAAACCCTAAACCCTAAACCCTAAACCCTAAACCCTATAAGCATCCTGTGGTCCGGGGGGCTTCTGCAAACTCTTCATGGCGGCACGGAATGACACATTGGTGATCCTTGGCAGCAGGGTTAGGGTTTAGGGTTTAGGGTTTAGGGTTTGGGGTTTGGGGTTTAGGGTTTGGGGTTTAGGGTTTAGGGTTTGGGGTTTAGGGTTTAGGGTTTAGGGTTTAGGGCTTAGGGTTTAGGGTTTGGTCACCCATCTTGATGCCTCGCCTTTGCTTGTCTGGATTTCATATTGGGAACATCCCTCTTCAAAAGGTAGAGGCTACTCTGAGCACGTGCGTGGCAACAAGCACCACTGTTGGGGGGAGGGGTGGGGGGGGGTGGGCACGCTTCCCCTCTCCCTCCTCCCCAGCCCCAGAATTGTTGGCAACATGTGCTGATCTCTTTACTACTCTACAATGTAGACTCACTCTAAGAACGGGCCACCAACTCATTAAATCCCCGTGTCAATGCACTATGGACCACCCCAGCTAAGCGAACCCCAAAAGATTTTATGCTGTCCTACACCCGAAAAGATCCTAAAGGACCCTAAACCATAAACCCTAAACCCAAAAAGATCCTGAAGGGTCGGTGGTCCATATATCCGGACCGTGCAGGTAGTGGTGGTAGCAGGTGCACGATGTGCATGTGGCTCTAAAAGCTCTAGGATGACCCTTAAAACTCTCTCAAACATACTCTTGAATATAATCTCTTAAACCCAATATAAGAGTAAAACCCTCTCAGGAATATTCTTGAATATATAATCCTCTTAAACCCCAATATAAGAGAGAATCGCAAAAAACAAACCCAAGGGCTGGCGATGTTGAGGAAAAACGGAACCCTCAAGCCAAAGCCTCAGCAGTCCAATGCACGCCGTGAGCTCGCTTGACTGCAGGCTTTCGGCCCTGAAACCTCCTAAAACTTACACCCTAAACCCTAAACCCTAAACCCTTAAACTTACACCCTAAACCCTAAAACTTACACCCTAAACACCCTAAACTTTACACCTATACCAGGATCGGAGTGCTGGCAAACCGGCGCCTATACTGAGGGCCTTGCTGATTTTTGGCGGGTCTTTCCATCTACCTCGCCTTGCCCCTGTAAATGACCCGATGTCTATTGAGGGCCTAAGTTGAGAGATCCAACCCTGGGCGTCGTTTAGCTCACAAACTTAGCTGCTGACCTGGACCCAATTGAACACCATGATTGGGATTCATATACCCGATGCCAGTATAATCCCTACTAAGGTCTATGGACCCTAAACCCCAAACCCTAAACCCTAAACTCTAAACCCTAAACCCTAAACCCTAAACCCTAAACCCTACCAAACCCTAACCCCAAGTATAGTGACCCTTTGAGGGTTCATGTCGTCCTCAGGGCTATTGAGCTGGGGGTCGCATCCATCGGCTCCGACCACGGTGCAACGCTCCTTGCTTCAGCGTCTCATGCTGCAAATGGGTACCCTAGCCCTAAACCCTAAACCCTAAAGCCTAAGCCCTAAACCCTAAGCCCTAAACCCGAAGCCCTAAACCCGAAGCCCTAAACCCTAAACACCCTAAACCCTAAACCCTAAACTAACCTAAACCCTAGCGGCCTCCTCACTGCGGTCTTTTGTAGGGCCTCCTTGCTAGTTCTTACGCGCCCCCCCACAAAGTCTAGACTCAAGGTGCAAAAACGACAGACCACACCTCGCATTGCCGTCCTGTAGGGTCTAACTAGGCACCACAGGAAGAAGGGTTTAGGGTTTAGGGTTTAGGGTTTAGGGTTTAGGGTTTAGGGTTTAGGCTTTAATTAGGGTTTAAAGGAAAGAAATTCGAGGGTGCATTTAGTCTCCAAGCCTCTGCTGCTGACTCTGGATCCAGGCTGGGCCATGCCACGACAAACCCCAACTTTACCGCACCCCCAACCCTAAACCCTAAACCCTAAACCCCAAGCCCTAAACCCTAGACCCTAAATCCTAAACCCTAAATCCTAAACCCTAAGCCCTAGACCCTAGACCCTCTCTCTCTCTCTCTCTCTCTCAGGTACTCCGTCCAGCAGTCAGACGCGACAAGTGGGTATATCCCCAAACAGGGGTAGTCCCGATAAGGAATCCCCCCGAAAGGGTACCCCTACACCCCCAAAAAGGCAACCCCCACCCCCGTCCCCCCTCGTTTCGGAAAACTCCCCCCAAGCATGCTTGGAGGTTCATGGCACTTACGTATTAACCGGTTATATCTGTACTTACCTATAACCCACTTGAAAGCCCCTTAAGTGCCCTAATGTGGTTATAAGTACAATTCTTTGTCCAGATATAACCCTTTAACCCTTTAACCCTAAACCCTAAACCCTAAACCCTAGACCCCTTAAAGTACAGTTATAATTGGTTAGTATACCAGGAACACCCTGACCCTAAACCCTAAACCCTAAACCCTAAACCCTAGACCCCTTAAAGTACAGTTATGATTGAGTTAATAAGTACCATGAACCCAAGTATGACCCGGCCTTCGCCGTGCTTTGGCGAGGACAGCGTGCCGAAGCCTGGAGGAGTCTTTAGGTTTGGGGTTTAGGGTTAGGGTTTAGGGTTTAGAGTTTAGGGTTTTAAGGGGATTTTAAGGGAACCCCAACCCCCCCCCAAAAAAAAAAAAAAAAGGGCCTACTCCGGGTCCCAGTTTCTAGGGTTCTTAAGCGAGGGGGGTGTTTTCAAGGGGGGCTATGTAACCCAAGCGTCCCTTAAAACTCCCCACTACTCCTTCCTTAAGCTTCTGTAAGGTTCCCTAGGTGCCTTCCCCCCTTGAACCCCCCCTCCCTCACGAACCCCTAAGCCCTAAACCCTAAACCCTGAAACTCTTGGTGCAAACGGCCTTTAAAGTCCGGACCGCCTTGCAAGGGGCGCATAGCCTACTGACTTACTAGCAAAGTGTGACAGTGAAAACCCAGCTTCGGGCCCTTACAATAATCTACGTATAACGGGGGGGGGGGGGGGGGCGGGGGGGGGGGGGAGGGCGGTGGGGCGGGGGGGTGGGGGGGGGGGGGGGTGGGCAAAAGAGGCAAGGCAAAAGGGGGGGGGGGGGGGCGGGGGGGGGGGGGGGGCGGGGGGGGGGGGGGCGGGGGGGGGGGGGGGGGCGGGGGGGGGGGGGGGGCGGGGGGGGGGGGGGGCGGGGGGGGGGGGGGGGGGGGGGGGGGGGGGGGTTAGGGTTAGGGTTGAGGGTTGAGGGCTTAGGGCTTAGGGTTTAGGGTTTAGGGTTCTAAGCGTTCTCCCACAGGACTTCGTCGAAGGCATGCCAGATTGCTGGAATGTGCAGGGTGCGCAAACCATGTTCGACCACAGTCGAAACTACCAAGCCCAAATTGCTGGCCAAGCTTTCTGGCTACTCGACTCAGCACCGAAGATAACCCTAAACCACAAACCCTAAACCCTAAAACCCAAACCCTAACCCCAAACCCTAATCCTCAAACCCTCAACCCTGAACCTCAAACCCTAAACCCTAAACACACATATCTCAAGGTGCAAGAGGGCAAGGCAGCCCTGGCATCACTGGAGCGAACATCCTGAATGCTGAAGTTTAGGCTTCCGACTTCGGGGTCTCCCCCCTAAACCTTTAAGCCCGAAACCCTGAACCCTAAACCTAAACCCGGCCCTTTCCCCCGCCCCAAAAGAAACTGAAACCCTAAACCCTAAACCCTAAACCCTAAACCCTGAACCCTGAACCCTGAACCCTGAACCCTAAACCCTAAACCTAGGAAGCCAAGTCTCTCAGCAGGTCGGTGCATGCTCTCCTTCACACAAAGCACAGCCGACCCTGATAAGGGGCCTTAGGGGTTCTTTAGGGGTTGTGTAAACTAGGGTTTCGACTCTCACACTGGCACAAGCGGGCGAGGCAACTCCTGTCGAGATCTCTAGAGTGGGTGCATTGACCACCAGTAACGAACCAACCAGGGTCAGCATCCCTTCTCCCACATCTGACGGGTGTACGATTCAGGGCCGTACCGCAGAAGAGCTGACTCCTGATCAATCCGAACAACGACAAACTCAGAACTAACCGGCACGTGTCTGTTGGCCAACATAGGTTCATTGACCCAGTTGGCGTGTCCAACAGGGGGCTGAAACCATGATAGCTAACAGTATACCTCGATCACCTGTCACCTCAGAAAGGAGCCTCCCCCATCAGACCTGATTGGCTAATCCTAGGTGCACTGCAGCCTAGCGAAGATACATGTGGAGGTTGCCGCGAGCCTCCCTAGAAGCAGGTATCGACTCTGTCCCCACTACAACACAACCCGAGCGGCTGTTCCTCCTAGAAAAAGTAACATGCGTCAAGGGAGCTATATGGGTGAGACTTCGCTCTCGCGGGCAGGACCGCTGTCCATGGCTTACACTCATATGGCGATGTACAGTTTACTCTGTCATCCCTGGGCGTCAGGAGGCGCAGCTTGACCGGCAGCGACGTCCGTGCACACTGTCCATGCAGAGAGCGTGCTCGTGGTGCTCTCCATTCCGAACTCATGCCGAGCCCAGGCTTCACGCAGCGTGCAGTCTTGTAACCGGCATCCTCCGAGGCTTTCACCAGTGAATTCGTGAATTCCCATCTCTGCGTCGCCCAGTGGCCAAACATCTGGCTGTTGCATTCTGCTGCAGGCATAGGGCCCCCATCTCTGCATCGCCCGGCGACCAAAACATCATGCAGTTGTATTCATCATGCAGCATCTCTGCGTCGCCCGGTGGCCAAAGCCTCATTCCGGCCATCATGCAGGCGTAGGGTCCCCATCTGTGCGTCCCCCAGCGTCCCAAACATCGTGCAGCTGTATTCATCATGCAGTCGCATTCACAAAAAACTAGGGTTTAGGGTTTAGGGTTTAGGGTTTAGGACCTTAGGGGTTAGTTGGGGGTTATGTGGGGGCTGCGTAGGTATATAGGGACTGTATAAAGGTATATGTGTGTATGTATATATATATATATATATAGATATATAGAGAGAGAGGGAGAGAGAGGCATAGCCAGCGTGGCACGACACGAGCACGGTGCGAAGGCGTGCCCGGAGCGGTTCAGGGTTTAGGGTTTAGGGTTTAGGGTTTAGGGTTTAGGGCTACAGAAAGTTCCCAGAGTGTGCGGTGTCTACAGCTTGTCAAAGCCGGGGGCTCGTTGCGCGACATTTTGTGATTTGGTGGCTAGGGGCAACCGATGGTTCGGGGCCCCTTATAACTCATTCAGGTTGCCTACTGGTTCTTGGTAGGGAAGACGGGAATTGGGTACCTTAAATCTGTAAATGGTACTTCATTCCCTCATTCCCCACAAAGAACCAGCAAGAGTGTCTTAAGCCCTAGACCCTAAACCCTGAACCCTAAACTTTTCTGAACCAGGAGCTGGGACACAAACCCTAAACCCTAAACCCTAAACCCTAAACCCTAAACCCTGAACCCTGAACCCTGAACCCTGAACCCAAGTCTCCTTCGAGGAGGACCTGCTCGACTCCTCGTGCAGGGCCCGCAGGTCCGGAGTGAGCACCTGGTGCCCAAACAAACTTTGGGGTTTAGGGTTTAGGGTTTGGGGTTTAGGGTTTGGGGTTTGGGGCTTGGGGTTTGGGGTTTGGGGTTTAGGGTTTGGGGTTTAGGGTCTGGGGTTTAGGGTTTGAGGTTTCGGATAAAAGAAACCCTCGTCTGCACTGTTGCATCATCTCAAGTCCTACCTTAACCCAAAGAGCCCAATACCCCTTCATTAAAAAAATAGACCTTAATTTATAAAGGGATCCTGAACATGATTTAAGGTATATTCCTTAATTAAGGGGGTATTGGGCTCTTTGGGAAGAACCCGGAACGGTTTCTTAACATAGGCGATTGTGCTAGGTGAGCTACGCAAGAAGGAAGGCAGGCAACCCTAAACGCCAGCGGGCCTTTGGGCTGGGATCTGAGTTTAAGGTTTTGGGGTTTAGGGGTTTAGGGGTTTAGGGTTGAGGGTTCTAAGTTTAGGGTTTGTTTGTCAGGGTTTAAACGTTTAGGGTAGAGCCATTGAACATCCCAAGCCCTAAACCTAGCTGCACGCGCAGTGTGTCGTTCCTTCGTTTACGCAGGTACCTTTACGAATCTATTCTAGCAAAAACGACATCCCCCCTTGCTGACTTTTCGCTGCTCGTAAAAAAGTCGTCCCCCCCCCCCCATGAAGAATAGCAAGAATTTCCGAAACAGAAAACGGACCCAGGGCCGACCTAGGGGTCACTGCACCGGCATCTTCACCGTATGAGCCGAGAGAGGGGAATCATCAAGATACAGTGTCCCAAAGACCCTGAACGATAACCCCTGAACCCTGAAGGGCTCAACCCCGACGGCCCATAAACCCTGAGGAGGTGTGTTTAGATGCCCCTAAACCCTGAACCCTGAACCCTAAACCCTAAACCCTAAACCCCCTCAAAGCCCTCCCGCCCCTCCCACCCCTAGCCCTAAGACTTAAGCCGTGCACGCTGACCCCAAGCGATAACCCCCTTTGTTGCCCTCAACCAGACTTGGAGGTTCATCGGTACTTATAGCCCCAATTATAAGTCTACTTCTAACCTACTTAGAGGACTTATGGGGTTGAGAAGTGCAGTTACAAGTGGGGTTATACGTACCCTGAACCTGCAAGTAAGCCCGAAGCCCTGAACCCTTTTACCCCTGACCTTAAAACCACCTCCTCACTTGGAAGCCCTGTTGTTGACATCCAAGGTGGGTTATGGGGGGGTATAGTAGGGTTTATAGGGGATGCGCAGCAGAGGTACTAAGTCAAAAGAGCTTCTCACGCGGGGTTTAAGGGTGACCCTAAACCACCCTAAACCCTAAACCCTAAACCCTAAACCCTAAACCCAAAAACCCTAAACCCTAAACCCTAAACCCTAAACCATGTTTCAGGGGTTGGCACCAACTTGCGCTCCGAAGGCGATGGCCGCTGGTAGGACGCGGCCCTGAGAACTGGGGTGTACGTAGCTCTCAGATTGGGGATGTAGGGTTTAGGGTTTAGGGTTTAGGGTTTAGGGTTTAGGGTTGGGATGTTCCCCCTTATCCTAACAGTCCTTCATAGGCCTAATTTAGGGTTTAGGGCTTAGGGTTCAGGATTTAGGGTTTAGGGTTGGGATGTTCCCCCTTATGCTAACAGTCCTATTTGGGATTCTACTAGGGGGTCCTAGAATCCCTAATAAGGACTGTTAGGTATAAGGGGAACATCTCAACCTCAACCCTACCCGGAATGCCTATAGAGAGCCCTGGGTGGGGCTTGGCATCTACACCAAAGCCCTAAAGAGTAACCTAGGAATAGGTTTGGTACCCTTTCGGGTTTAGGGTTTAGGGTTTGGGGTTTAGGGTTTAGGGTTTAGTAAAACCCATCCCAAAAAAGGTGCGTAGGGTTTAATCGCTCACACTCGGACAGGCCAGGCCAGGTACAGTCTGGGTTCGCAGCCTGCACTGATTCGCTTAGGGTTTAGGGTTTAGGGTGTCGGGTTGAGGAGGGACTAAGGGCCTAATCTGGATCCTAGTTCAACCCTAAGCCCAAACACCCTACCAGCCGCGATTCTCGACTCCTTCCCCCCCACATCCCTTGTCCCTTCGAGGAAGACAACGTACATAAGCAAAAACCTAAACCCTAAGCCCTAAGCCCTAAGGCCTAAACCCTAAACCCGAAACCCTAAACCCTAAACAAGTCCAGACAGATGAGAAACATGGATCAGTAGGATGCCCAAGCCCAAAGGTCACCACCCTCTGCAGCAGTCGCCTGTCTCGTGAACTGCTAGTTGCTTAAGAGCCCCCCTGAAACGATCCCGCCCAAAAGCCCTCACGAAATATGTTTGGGACTTAGGTTTGGGCTTTAGGGAAACAGGGTGCAGGTCTGGGGGGGGGGGGGGCGGGGGGTCCTAAACCCTAAACCCTAAACCCTGAACCCTGAACCCTGAACCCTGAACCCTGAACCCTGAACCCCCTAAACCCCGCTGTTTGTCCAGGCGGCAGCCAGGACGGGAGGGCCCTTAGAAGCCAACTCTGCGAGTCTACATTTCATGGATTTAGGAGGCTAGGGTTTAGGGCTTAGGGCTTAGGGCTTAGGGCTTAGGGTTTAGGGTTTAGGGTTTAGGATTTAGGGTTTAAGGATTTAGGGTTTAGGATTTAGGGTTACTGGGGCAATAGGGTTTAGGCTTTGGTCAGCTTCGGTCTTAGAGTGACGAGTTGGTCCTGCAATGGGCTTTACATTGGGGAGAAGGCATCGGGGATGATTTATGGGAAGCCGCTCCTCTCGCTTCAACCTATATACAGCTGATGTAGGGTATAATCCCTAAGGGCCCAAGACCCCGAATAAGAAGGCCTTTTTGGGCCCCAAAACAGGCAAGAGGCCTTAAAATAATGGGGTCTTGGGCCCTTTTAGGGTAGAAAAGCACTAAGGCAAGCGGTGCGCCGAAGAGATTCCGGGTGAGGAATGTAGGGTCTAGGAGTTACCTCCAGGCTCCAACGTAGCTCCTTTTTGGGGTTAGTGACAGGGGGATGCTATAGTGTTCTACCCCCCAAAAAGTACTACATAGGAGCCTTTGGGTAGATTCACCCTAAACCCTAAACCCTAAACCCTAAACCCTAAACCCTAAACCCTGTTGTGTTTGCCCCGGCTCTGTCCGCGAAGGTTTTGGGGCGGCGCGAGGATGAAGGAAGTATTCTGTGGAAGTGGGTCCCCAGGGGTGTAAGGTTTAGGGTTTAGGGTTTAGGGTTTTAGGCTATGCAAGGTGTCAGGCAGCCATTTCTACAGGGCTTCTTGGCCTTGAAACCTGAAATCCCCTAACCCTAAACCCTAAACCCGAAAGACCTGAAGCTCGACGGTTAAAACTTAAGACCCCAAACCCCAAGCCCCCTAACCCTGCCTTGAGAACCCCAAATCTACTTTTTTGTAGGTTATTACTATAAATCCCCTTATTGGATTCTTAGGAGACCTACAACAAAGTAGGTTTCGGGTTGTTAAGGCTGTTAAGGCACAGACTTTACCTGAGCTGGCCTCCTTTGAACTGTGATTGTAAGGAATCGCAGCCCCTAGAGTGACCGAGGTGACCTCCGTGGGTTCAGGGTTTAAGGGTTCAAGAGTTTCATAAGACGTACCCTAAACCCAAAACCCAGAGGTCAAGAATCGAAAAGGTTTCAAACCCTAAAACCTTAACCCTAAACCCTAAACCCAAGAATCAAAAGGGGACCTCGACCCAGCCACCCGGCATGTCATCCCAACCGGCCTCTCCCCCAAGAGCGACCCCCAAAGCCCCAAATCAAAAAAACAAACGGATGGTTTAGGGTTTAGGGTTTAGGGTTGAGGAATTACCTGAAGGCTCCAATGTAGTTCCTTTTGGGGTTAGTTAGAAGGGATTCTAGTATACTACCCAAAACCCCACAACATAGGAGCCTTCGGGTAAGCCCCAGACACTAAACCAAGCCAAGAAGGCTTTAAGGCCTCAAGCCCTAAAACCCTAACCTTCCTAGACTTCCTAAACCCTAAACCCTGACATCTATACCCAAATCCTAGACCCTAGCCCTAAACCCTAAACCCTATACCCTAAACCCTAAACCCTACAGCCCAAACCCGGAATCCTGCAACCTGGCTGCTGCTTGTCTTGCACGCCGGAGCTTTCATACTCGGCGGCCACGCGGCCAAGAAAGCTAGTTGGTTCCTCCTTTGCATCGCATGCGGTTTCAGGTTCTCGGTTCAAGGAGTGGGGTTTCCAGTCGGCTGTATTTGTAACCCCTAGACTCTAGACACCAAAGCAGAGGTTCATCTGCATGGCTCCGGGGGATATAGCCTTCTCATTCTGGTAATGCCGTTAGTACCAAGTACTCATTCAGGTAATGAAGTCTCTGCTGCCGCGTTTGGGATGTTCTTCTCCTAAGGGTCTGTCTTGCTTTGCACATGCAGCAAGGACGCCGAGATAAGTGGGCTGGTTGCTGAAACCCGAGATATGTAGGGCTGAGCGCATGGAAAAGATGCCATGAAGGGGCTGATGCCTCCCTGCAGAAGAAGCCCCTAGTAAGGCATGGCTTTGCCCAAAAATCAAGTGGGACCCAGAACCCTAAACCCTAAACCCTAAACCCTAAACCCTAAACCCTAAACCCTACATACGCAGGCACCGTTGGCCGAACTTCCCCAAGCCAAAAACGTCTGAAACCAACGCGTGGATTTCGTCAGGCCCCTTTGGCTGAAGGTTCAGGGGTTTTAGGGTTTAGGGTTTAGGGTTTAGGGTTTAGGGTTCTGGGTCGTTTAGGGGGTTTCGTCAGGCCCCTTTGGCTTAGGGTTCAGGGGGTTTAGGGTGTAGGGGTTCAGGGTCGGGTTTAGGGGTCTAGAGTCTAGAGGTTTAGGGGTGTAGGGTTTAGGGGTTTAGGGGACTATGATGTACCCCAACGAGGGCTCTAGGTCTAGTGACTGGGGTCGTGTTCTGTTGCTGTCCTCCGTGGGCATTCCAGCTGTCACTTGCATCTGTTTCGGGGGTCTGGGAATGCACTGAAGGCCCTAAACTAGGCCCTAAACCCTAAACTGTAAACGAAAAAACAAGCCCTATAAGCCCTAGACCCTAAACCCTAAACCCCAAACCAAGCAAACGCACCAAAGTACGCCCGAGAGGCTGGTAGCTGTACGACGTCTCCAGCAGACAACAAACCTTGGCTGCACTTAGGAGGGTTTAGGGTTTAGGGTTTGGGGTTTCGGGTTTAGGGTTAAGGGTTAAGGGTTTAGGGGAATTTTCAGCTGCGTTATTAAGAAAACCCAATAAACCCACAAAGGCTAAGGATCTAAAGTTACAGTTAAAGCACCACAAAGTTGGGTTGAGGGTTTAGCCCTTAGGGTTACATGCTCAACCCTGAAGCCTCTAAACCCGAACCCTACAACCTAAACCACTTTTGGCACAGGCAACAACCCTCGGCAAGCATCTTTCTGGCTTAGGGCTCAGGGCTCAGGGCTCAGGGTTCAGGGTTTAGGGTTTAGGGTTTAGGGTTTAGGGTTCAGCAAGCATCTGCGTCCGCCAAAGCCCCAAACTGTAGGGTACCCTGGTCGTAGCATCAATGGCAGGGAACCAGCAGACCAGAAACTTGGAGAACCTGGGTAGCCCAGTAACCATATTACGATACATGCTACCTTTTTTTTTTTTTTTTTTTGGGGGGGGGGGGGGTGGTTGCGAGATAAGGGAACCTTGAAACCCTAAACTCTAAACGCTAAACCCTAAACCCTAAACCCCTGGGCTACCAAGGAACCTTTGTGACCCGAAATGAACTCAACAATTGAAGTGCGAAAGATCGAGCTGAACAGCCGGGACCGACTGCAGGGCTCTTTTGGGGTTTAGGGTTTAGGGCTAGGGTTTAGGGTTCGGGGTTTAGGGTTCAATTTGCTGGAGAAAGCCTTATCAGCTGCTTCCAGACACCAAGAAGAGAATTCCCCTGACGTTTCAGGCAAATGCACGCCGCTCTTGTCTACCCATCATAGGATAAGTCGAGGCGAGTTTAGAGTGGAGTGGCGTAATGCCTAAAGAGACCCGTAACCCTAAACCCTAAACCCTAAACCCGAAACCCCTAAACCCTAAACCGGTTCCTGGCTCCCAAGAATATCCCCCGCACGCGGAGAAAGTGTTCGGGTATTCTCGGATTCGGGGTTCCCTGAGGAATCACCCTGGAGATATTCGGGTTTAGGGTTTAGGGTTTCGGCCCAAAGTTTGAGTTTCCGGCCCTGAGGGTGCCGCTTATGACGCCCAGGGTGCCTTGTAATTATACCCCCCCCCCCTATACCATGGAAGAAACACCCCCCCCCCCCCCCCCTAAACCCGAAACCCTCAACCCTAAACCCTAACCCCCCCCCCCCCCCCCCCCCCCCCCCCGAACACACAAAAGTAGACTGATTATCCTCATGCCCCTGGCTACAACTGCCCTGCGACAGAAAGTAGAAGCTGCGCTGTTGGGATTTGGGGCTGGGATTTAGGGCTTGAGAGCTTCTCCTTTAAGAACCCAAACCCTCCTGTTTTGTTGGCTCTCATTCTATTTTAAAAACTGTTGAATGAATTCTTCGGTACACTACAAAAGAAATAAGGGCTCTTTTGGTAGGGATTGGGGGGGTTTAGGGGTGAGGGTTAAAGGCTTGAGTTCATGGCTATGTCTTCCGTGGAAGGTACATGACCGAACGCTGCGTTACCTAACACCCCGCACTGGGACCCTCAACGGAATGGCCTCTAACCCGATGCCACTGCAGTGCCTTTTTATTTCTGGCCCAAGCATCTGCGTCGTCTAAAACAGGCAATTTTCACATCTACAGAAGGGGGGCGGCGCTTAAGCCCTTCGACCTCTATATACGGGCGGAACCAGGGGCCGAACGTGCCGGCCCGTGCTGGGAATTCCTGCCTGACACCAGGTGCCCTTTTGAAACAGGGTTCTATATCGAACCCGGAAGCGTCGCACCGTTCTCTGAACAAGGCAAGAAAACGCACTGTGAAAGTATCTACGGGCTCCTGTAGGGTTTAGGGCTTAGGGCTTAGGGTTTAGGGGGTCTAGTATACGACCCAAAGGTACTACATAGGAGCCTTTGGGTACCAACTCTTCAAACATCCTTGGTCTCGTTGGCGCAGTCTTCCTCCACTCCTTCCAGTCTCCGCTTGTCTGTGCCAAGCCCCCGGCGGCCCTGATTGAACTTGCCGAGCTGCAAGTACCTGCAGCGTCTGGCTCGAGGAGCCTTGCACCTAAAGTATGAAAGGGCAAACATACCTCAACAATTAATGACAGGTACATACATCTCCCTTCTTTAGATGGTGTGTAGGCTGCTCTCCTGGACCCGGGAGTATCCTAGGAATAAAGAAAGGGGGTACCCTTTTTTTGCTTTTAAGGGGATTAGGCCCAACCCCAAAAAAAGGAAAAAGGGGCCTACTCCGGTCCCAGTCTCTGGTATGGATCAGGGTTCAGGGCTCCGGTGCTAACCCTCAGGTTGGCGCGAAAAATTCAGTTTTTGGGGGAGCGGGTTGAGGGGTACACGCGTTGTGCACCCGAAACCGTATAGGCCGTATAGGTACAAAAGCACGGCGAAGCACTAAACCCTAAACCCTGAACCCATTAAGCCTAGGCTAGACCCAATCCCTGGGCGATGCTCTGCACCCTGTGAGCACAACTGCTAGACCCAAGAGCAGCCTAGGAACAGGAAGGGTGCCCTTTTTGGTTTAAAAAGGCCGTTAGAGGGAACTTACACCCTCAAAACGGGGTTGAGGGCCTACCCAAAGGATCCTATGTGGAACCTTTTTGGGGTAGCATACTAGAATCCCCTGTCACTAACCCAAAAAGGAACTACATTGGAGCCTTTGGGTAAGTATACTCTGGGTCCTAGACACATGCATGTGGGTTCGGCGCTTAACACTTTTCAGGACCAACCCTGACGTGTTGCGACTTGGGCAGCCACAGAACTCACAAAAAACCTGAAGCCCAAACCCTAATCCCCAAAACCCTAAACCCCAAACCCTAAACCCTAAACGGTGCCTAAACCCTAAAAAGCCCAAACCTAAACTCTCAGCCATCCTGAGCCCGAGCTGGAATCGCAACTTCAGATCACTGGTCCACACTCCCTAAACCCTAAACCCTAAACCCTAAACCCTAAACCCTAAACCCTAAACCCTAAACCCGAAGGTGCAGCGACCCGGCCAAGTCACAAATAGGTGGGCTCGCCCGGTGCAAGCATACCTGAGGGCGCTTCCCGAAAGCCCCTATAAGGCCTAAAGGGCCTAAAGTTTAAAACTGTAAACTACCAATTGCTTAAGAACCCCACCGCCCCGCCCCCCCGCAAAACAAACAAAAATATTGAGATACTCTGGGGTTGGGCACTCCAGGGACACTCTGGGGCTGGGCGCTCGGGACTCTCTGGGGGGGGGGGGGGGCAATCTAGGCACATTCTGGGGTTGGGCACTCCAGAAAGACTCTGAGGTTGGGCCCTGTAGGATCCTCTAGGCACTCCGAAAACACGCTGGAGTTGGGCACTCCAAGGAGACTCTGGGGTTGGCACTCCTCCAAAAAAGGCGGGATCGACAAGAAGAGGAGGCGGCCGGCCCCTCGACCCCTTAGGGTTTAGGGTTTAGGGTTTATAACTTCGGGTTTAGGGTTAAGGTTTAGGGTTTAGGTTTAGGGTTTAGGGATATCGCGCCACCTGCGCACAGCAGGGGCTCTCCTGGGCTTCAGGCGCAGGAGGGTGACAACGAAGCGCAGTGGCACTTCGAGCTTCGCACTGAATACGGTTTAGGGTTTAGGGTTTAGGGTTCCAATACTGGGGTCAGGGAGTCCGGGAGACTCCAGAACCCTCTGAACCTAACTTTCCGAGGGGGACTCGACTTCACTCTGGGGTTGGGCACTCCAGGGAGACTCCTGGGGCTTGGCACGGGGTTGGGCGTTCCAGGGGGACTCTGGGGTTGGGCACTCCAGGGAGACTCAAAGGTGGGGCACTCCACGAACACTCTAAAGTTAGCCACTCCAGGGACACTTTGGGGTTGGGCACTCCAGGGATGAGCGAGGAGTAGACCGGGCGAGGAGAAGCGTTCCGGGCGACGAGAAGAGTTGAGTTTAAAATCTAACAACCCCACGCCGAGGGTGGGGAAAACAAAAACTATGCTTCCCTTCTAAGGGCAATACAGGGATTGCCATCTGTTACTTTTGGGGGGGTTCTGAAGCACATAGTAGTAAACCTCTCCTCAGCACACCCTAAGCGATCGGGCCTGTCGGCCAGTTTGAGGAACCTGGAACGAATCACGATCAAGGGGCTTTACCTCGGACCCCGAAAGTGGTACCCTTAGGTTCGGGGGACCCTAAAGATTTTAAAAATGAATATAAGGGCCATTTTGGGAGCATATGAAGGGCACCTTTGAGTCTACCACCTGAGGGGGTGCGAGTCTAAACCTCCTTGAAACGATTCAAACTCTCCCGCCTCACCCTCGCTGGCTGGGCCGTGTGGAGAAGTATTGGGCCAAGGCTTTCGGTGGCTTTTCACGGCACTTTGAGAGCTATGAAGGGCTCGGTACGCCAATCAGTTTCCGAACAAACCCAGAGACTAACCCTAAACCCTAAACCCTAAACCCTAAGTGCAGACGAGCCACCCGAATAGACACGCTCAACTGATGCGCTCCTTGCTCGAAGGTAGGTCCTTCTCTCGGGTCGAACTCGGGGCAGAGGAGCCCTAAACCCTAAGCCCTAAGCCCTAAACCCTACTGTACTGCCTAAACCCTAAACCCCAAGCCCCAAACCCGGACCCTGCACACTACATTCCGACACCTCAGCCCCGCTGAGCTCCCAGCGTCCGTGAATTACTTGGCTGTGGTCTAGGCGGCCTTAAAAACCTGAACCCTAGGCCCTAAACAACAAAAGAAACACCCTAAATCCTAAACCCTTACCCCCTTAAACTCCCCAAACCCCAAAACCTACAGACCCTAAACCCTATAGATCCTAGACCCTTTTTGGGCAACGGACTTTGGAGGCTGCCGGCCCTAGACCCTAAACCCCAAACCCCAAACCCTAAACCCTGAACCCTAAACCCTAAACCCTAAACCCTAAACCCTAACCCCTAAACCCTTAAACCCCCTTCCCCCTCACCCCTCTAACCCCCCTCCTGACCCCCCCCCCTTGCCCCCCCTGGCCCGCCCCTGACCCATCCCTGGCCTCCCTGGTCCCGTCGGCCCCCTGGCCCCTCGCTCTGGCCTTTCTTGACCCCCTTGACCCTTGGCCCTTTTCGGCCCTTCTCAGCGCAGGCCCCCCACAGGGTCAACCCACCCCGTACTTTGGGCAGTTTTGGCCCCCTCTCTCCTGACCCCCCCTGACCCCCGTCTGGCCCTCGTCTGCCCCCGCTCCCGTTGGCCCTTCTGCCCACCTCTTGTGGCCCCCGCTAACCCTGTCAGCCAGGAACTGGCTACAAACCTTATTCTTGGGGAATGTTTTTTTTTGAAAGTAAGCGATTGTCATGAGTTTAGGCCTAAACCCTAAAAGGAATAGGTTTGGGTGGTTTTGCCGCCTCGGACGGCGTGGGGTGGGAGAAAAGTTTTTGATGGCCCTCCAATATCGGGCCAGGAGCTGCTCTGCGCATTTGCCGAGGCATTCGAGCCGCTGCTGCATCCTAACCTTCACAGCATCTACGCCCTATCACAGCAAACCCTAAACCCTAAACCCTAAACCCTAAACCCTAAACCCTAAACCCTAAACCCTGAACAACAAATGAGCAACAACTTCTGGGAAATATGAGGAGAAAGCATCTTCGGCTCGGCAGCACCAGGTAAGCGCAACATGAGCTCCGGCAGGCTTTTGCCCTGCCAGGATTACGGTTAGGTTTTAGGGTTTATAGGGTATAGGGTATAGGGTATAGGGTATAGGGTATAGGGTTTAGGGTTTAGGGTTTAGGGTTTAGGGTTTAGGGTTTAGGGTTAGGTTTAGAGTTCAGGGATCAGGGTTCAGGGTTTAGGGTTGGTGTAACTGGGCTTCACGGTTTCAGGGTTTAAAGGTTCGCCTCAGGAACCCAAACCTACTTTTTTTGGTAGGTTCACCAAAAGCTTATAAGAGGTCTTTTGAATCAGAGCCTACAAGAAAAGTAGGTTTTGGGGTTCTTAAGGCATATAGGCGAACCTTGTAACCCAGGAAGGATTGGGCAGGGTGCCGTATTGTTTTGGTTGCAGAGGGTTTTAGAAACCCTAAACCCCAAACCCCAAACCCTAAACCCTGGTTCTAGGTATGGGGTCACTGGCAGCTACAGCTGGGCATGAGGACGTTGGCTGCCATACCTGGCCTGTCAGAGTTGTGGGCGGTTCTCTTTGGGGTTTAGGGTTTAGGGGGTTTAGAGATGTTTAGGGTGTAGGGGGATGTTTAAGGTTTAGGGGTTTGGCGTTTAGGGTTCAAGGGTTTAGGGTTGCGCATCACAGCTTCTCGCTGGCTGAAGTACTCGGTTTGCAAGTGAGAGACGAGACTGAAGAGCTTGCTTGTAGGATAAACATGACATGAACAGGCAGACCCTGGGAAATTCTGGAGTCTTTTTTACACCGGCAGGGGGGGATTCTAAACCAGGAACGGGCAAGTATCTGCTTAGTTGCGTATTCTAGGGCAACTAAAGATCGCCAAAAACAGAATCCCCATAACAAGCAAGCCAAGAAGTGCGACACAAACGTTCGCAAGAGGCGGAAGAGTACAAGAATGGTACAGGTGCGGTCAAATCGCACTTTGCTCATTCCTACTTGCTGAACCAAGACATGTTGCTTTTGCGTGTCCCGTGTTTGTAAGCCGTCGCCCTTTTTTGTAGTAAATTTTGAGCTTTAGGTAGGGTTTAGTGCTTCAGGGGGCGGATTCGCCTGGTTTGGGGTGAAACCCGTAAACCCGTAAACCCTAAACCCTAAACCCGAAACCCTAAACCCGTGCACACCCTACAGGCCTTCCTCCCACGATGCAGTTTGGCATCGCGGGCGACAATCCGAATCTGGGCCTGGCAGTCCCAGGTTGCAGTCGTTGGCGACTTCGGGGTTCAGGGTTTAACCCTAAACCCTAAACCCTAAACCCTAAACCCGAAACCCTAAACCCTAAACCTAGGGTTTAGAAAATCACGATTCCAAGACAAACGACTCAAGAAGCATACAGTTGAAGAGCTACCAGCCTGCCTAAAGACCATCCGATTGATACCCATAACCCTAAACCCTAAACCCTAAACCCTAAACCCTAAACCCTAAACCCAGTGCCCAACCTCGCACCCCCCCACATGGCTAGAGGGGGATGTCCAAAATTAGGGGTCACTCATTCTTACTGGGGTCCTTACTCGACTGGGAATCCCTACTGTTTGGGTTCTAGTTGGCCCTAGACCCTAAACCCCTAAACCCCTAAACCCCTAAACCCCTAAACCCCTAAACCCCTACACCCCAAAACCCTAACCCCTAAACCCTAAACCCCAACCCTTATATAACCCTAAACCGTCTTCTCGTAGAGGGGCCCCCCATTTCGTAAACTCCCTGATGCCCTGAGCCGAAGTCCCGCCGGTGGGCCGGTGAGAGTGATGAAACCTATTCTGGGCTGCACTTAGGAGGGTAGCTATAAATTAATTTGTTAGCTGCCTTCTTAAGAAACCCAATGAACCCAAAAAGGCTAAGGATCTAAAGTTACAGTAAAGAACCACAAAGTATTGGCTCAGGGCTTGATCGCTCACACTCGGACAAGCCAGGCGAGTAGGGTTTGGGGTGTGGGGTTTGGAGTTTAGGGTTCAGGGTTTAGGGTTTGGGGTCTAGGGTTTAGGGTTTGGTGTTAGGGGGGTTCATGGGGGGTAGGTACCTAGGGAACGCTAGGGAAGCTGGAGGAGCCTTAGGGAGTAGTAGGGAGAATCACAGAACTTGGAACCCTAGCAAAAACTATCGTTTTGGCTGGTTCTTAGGGAGTAAAGTACACAAAGATTACAAATTATGCCAAGTATCCGGAAGTATTTTGGGCGCACCGGATGCCATTTTTGGTATGAAGCGACAAGTTGTTGCCTAGACAAAGATGATTTACATCTTGGGTGTCTAGGCAGACCCGAAACAACAGGATTAAAATGCCTAAACCCGAAACCCGAGGCCCTCAACCCTCAACCCTCAACCCTCAACCCTCAACCCTCAACCCTCAACCCTAAACCCTAAACCCTGAAACACAAAAACCCTAAACCCACCTCCAGGGCTTGCCAGTCCAGTGGGCGGATTAGCTTTCGGAGCGTTGGCATGCCCCATCCTTATGGGGTTTAGGGTTTAGGGTTTAGGGTTTAGGGTTTAGGGTTTCGGATTTGGGGTTTAGGGTTTCGGGCTTAGGGTTTCGGGTTTGGGGTTTCAAGTTTTACAAGCCTGCGTCTTTCATCCTCCACGCTCATAGGTTTTGGGCTTTGGAAGCGTGAAAACCTACAAGCCCTCTTTCGGGACTAAATCAGCCCGAATTGGGAGACTAGATACCATACTACTTAAAGGCGAGCCCCTATACGTCGCACACAAACACGCAGAAGATCCCCCAAAACGAAACCAGCTAGAAACTGGCCCTAAACCCTAAACAGAGTCAGGTCCCAATAGCCTGCCCCCCCCCCCCCCCCCCCCGACAAAAACAAATGTAACAATAATAATAATAACAACAATTATCCCTAAACCCTAAACCCTAAACCCTAAACCCAGATTCCAAAGGAAGACCCAGAATCCCGTGTCGTGCTTGGCTGCCTTCTTCCGGGCGAAGTGCACTGTGGCCTCTTCCTTGGGGAAAGAAGGCTTCGGGCTTTCGGGTTTAGGGCTTAGGGTTTGGGGCGTAGCTAAACCCTAAACCATAAGGCTCAGGGACTCTTGCTGTTAAGTTTTGGGGCCCAAGAGTAAGCCGTTAATCCTACGTAGTAGGCATACCCTAGACGTCTAAGAATCCTTGCGAAATCCGGGTCGGCCCTTGCTACCCCCCGGATTCCTCGCGCTTAAAAAACACCTCACCCGAACAGGAATCCCCGTATGAAACATCCAATCCCTAAGGGTCCATGTACCCATATAGTACATATTTGGGCCCTAACGCTACTGTATAGGAACCCCTGTAAGGTCCAAGTATATACTATATGGGTACATGGACCCTTTGGGAATTTTTAGGAACAAAAACGACTCCGAACACCGCCAGCGTCGATGTCGATGTCAGTGGTGCTGGCGTTCAACCTTGCGGACCACATGAACCCTAACATTGGGTTCATATATCCTATACTGCTACAATTCCACCAACTTATGTGCACCCTAAACCCCAAACCCCAAACCCCAAGCCCTAAACCCTAAACCCCAAACCCTAAACCCTAAACCCAAGGAACAGGAGGGTGAGCTCGGAAAGCTCATTGTAAAACTCCACGGAATCGCTGTTCGCGCGGGGAGCGCCCTGCGACTGGGAACGCGCAAGGTGGGACTCGGCATCCTCACCTCGGGTTTAGGGTTAAGGGTTTGAGGGTTTAGGGGTTTAGGGGTTTAGGGGTTTAGGGTTTAGGGTTTAGGGTTTCGGGTTTAGGGTTTTAGGGTTTTAGGGTTAAGGGTTTGAGGGTTTGGGGCTTATAAGGCTTAGGGTTTAGGGTGGGACTCCGCATCCTCACCTTGGGTTTCGGGTTTAGGGTTTTGGGGTTTGGGGTTTAGGGTTTAGGGTCTAGGGTTTTAGGGTTTGGGGTTTAGGACTTAGGGTTTAGGGCAAGGTGGGACTCCGCATCCTCACCTTGGTAGCCCAGGAACCAGACAATAGCAAGGGCACCCTTCCTAGGGTTTAGGGTTTAGGACTTAAGGTTTAGGGTCTAGGGTTTCGGGTTTAGGGTTCAGGGTTTCGGGTTTAGGGTTTAGGGTTGGTTACTTTTTTCAGGGAACCCAGAAACCAACAAAAAAGGAGGTAAAAGGGTTCCTCTGGGCTACCAAGCCACTGATGGCCAAGAGGTGATAGGTAGCCTCGGATGGCCCTTAAGACCCCCTGAAAAATATTCCTAGGGTTTAGGGTTTAGGGTTTAGGGTTTAGGGTTTAGGGTGTAGGGTTTAGGGTTTAGGGTTTAGGTTTAGGGTTTAGGGTTTAGGGTTAATATGATCCTCTTCAAACCCAATAAGGGAAAATATAAAAATATCCCAAGGGCCTAATTACCTAGTAGCATTGGTGCCATACAGGTCAGGCAGGGCCACATGGAACACGTCCACGGGAATCTCGCGGGGGCCCTCTGTCTGAAGAAGCACGCCTTGGGTACGAAGTGACAAAGGTTTACCCAAAGGCTCCGATGTAGTTCCTTTTTGGGTTGTAGTTACAGGGGATTCTAGTATGCTACCCCAAAAAGGTACTGCGTATAAACCTTTGGGTATGCTTGAGATGAGGTGTAACAACACGCCGTGCTGCTATCTAAAAGGGTTTATGGTCCACTATGACCCCAATTGCAGGCTTCACTTGCCAATGTATACGAACATGCCCCAGTAAGTCTGTAAACCCTCCTAAACCCTAAGCCTATAAACCCTGAACCCTAAACCCTGGGTTCGTTTCTTGTCCCCGAGGCACGCAAGCACTTTGGGGGAGGGCCGGACGCTTCGCCAGTAGCAACAGCGTTGGCCACGAACGTCTCAAACGTCAGAATGGCCTCCTATTTCGACTTAGGGCTTCTAGGGCTTCTAGGGCTTAGGGCTTAGGGCTTAGGGCTTAGGGCTTAGGGTTTAGGGTTTAGGGTTTAGGGTGCAGCAGTGGTCAGCTGCACGCAGTTGTGTGCAGACATGCCCACCCCAAGGCCACCCAAACACGACTTGCAGCGAAACAAACCAGAGCCAGCCGCACCAAAGCCAGCCAACATTCAAAACACCTCTGCACTCAACGCTGTACGTCGGACTAATGGCTAGTATGCTTCCTTATGTCATGGAGCTTGCTTATGAAGATGTCTTTTTGCATGGTAACATCTAAGAAGATGCCTTGCGAATGACCTTAGAACAAGAACCCTCGAAAGACAAAAAGTTAGGTTTTGCGTTGGGGGACGTCCTCATGTCTAGAAGCTTGCGAGAGAAAAAACAGGTTTGGTGCGGGGGGACGTCTTCGGCTTCTCATTGTTTTCTATTCTTTTCGCCGGAGTGTCAAGGCTCCATGGCGAAAGACCTGTTGCAATAAAGATGCCGTAATGAAGGTCATGTCTGGAAGTTTGCGAGAGAAAAAGAATTTGCTTTGGCGTTGGGGGCCAGAGGGCCTTTTCATTGTTTCCATTCTCTAACCTCGTTGAAAGGCCTGCCCCCCAAATGACTTCGGATAGGGGGGGGGGGGGGTATCCGGTTTAAACGCCCGGGCGGCCCCCCCCCCCCCCCCCCCCACACAGGTTTCTAGGGGGCTGCCAAGGCTTCTGGTGGCTTCAAGGCTTTTGTGAAGTGAGGGGCCTGCGGCACTTTCCTGTCAGGGCTTTGAGCGGACCCAAGAAAAAGCTTTTGTGAAGGCAAACTTTCCTTTCAAGGGGGGGTCGGAGTTTTGGCCAAGAGGGGGGGTGTGTCCCAATACTGTTTTGCTTTGAAAATTGAGAAACACGACACCCTCTCCAGACCAAAACTAGGCTGTGAAAAGGTCGTGGGGTGGCCCTCCATCAAAATTGGGGCTTTGGAGGCTTCTGGGGCCTCATCCAGTTGAAAGGCCCAGGCCCTCAAATGGACTTCGGGGGGGGGGGTATCTGGCTTAAAGGCCCGGGCCCAAAGGGGGGGGGGGGGAGGGTATCCGGTTTAAAGGCGGGCTCTCGCAAGTACAAAAATCTAGGGCTTAGGGGGGGTTAGGGTTTAGGATTTAGGGTTTAGGGTTTAGGGTTTAGGGTTTAGTGGGCAAAACTATGTACAAGAGGGACCATGCTAGGCGACTCAAGCTTGGCGACCCCTCTAAGGTGCGACCGCAGGCTCTGCAGCTCAGCAGAGCCTGCCATGGTCTCGCTGAGGGCCCGACTGCGCCCACTCACCCACAGAAGGAGAGGGATGGTTCGGGGGGTTTAGGGTTTAGGGCTTAGGGCTTAGGGTTTAGGGTTTAGGGTTTAGGGGCTTAGGACTTAGGGTTTAGGGGTCAGTTAGGGTTGATAAGCCTCCTTAGACCTCAATAGAGGCTTCTAGTATATCTAGTCTGGTAATAACAGGCATGGTATTCCAACTTCCGGGGAAAGTTAGGGTTCAGGGTTTAGGGTTTAGGGTTTAGGGCTTTGGGCTTAGGGTTTAGGGTTTAGGGCTCCTCCTGCTGCACCAGGAAATCCTGGAACTTTCTCCCTTTGAGGTCGCCGTGCGTTCCCAGAATCCGCTTCAGAGCACTGACGTCGCCGCAGGTCTTCCTTGGGAACTACATGACCCCCCAAAAGGGCTTATGGTCCACATGGGTTAGGGTTTAGGGTTTAGGGTTTAGGGTTTAGGGTTTAGGGTTTAGGGTTTAGGGTTTAGGGTTTAGGGTTTAGGGTTTAGGGTTTTGGGTTTCGGGTTTAGAGTGTTTAGAGCTTAGGGTTTAGGGTCGGTCCATCTACCTGAATAGAGATTATAGTAGTAAAGGGGTATGTGACGCCAATTGTAGGTTCAATGGGGTCCACAGGCTGGGACTAAATCGAGCCCTGACAGGGTTTATGTACATGCATTGGGCTCAGAGCTGGCATGCAACGCCTTAGGGTTTATGGTTTCAGGTTTAGGGTTACCCTAAACCCTAAACCCTAAACCCTAAACCCTAAACCCTAAACCCTAAACCTTTAGGGCGACGCATTAGCTCGCAAGGTTCAAATCATCATCCAGCAACACATCGCCGTCACAGACGCCCCGCAGCATCTGTCGAAACGCCATCCTTTGCGCATGCGCTGGTCGGGACCGGGGCTATTGGGCCTGACAAACCCTACCACCAACCCTGTCTATAAGTAGACTCGCCCTGAACCCTAAACCCTAAGCCCTAAGCCCTAAACCCTAAACCCTAAACCCTAAACCCGATTCGTCTCTCACACGCGCGCAGAGTTCTTGTGATGGCACATGCTGAACCACGACAGCGCTTGGTGTCCATAAAGGTTCTAGCAGAGGGTTTAGGGTTTAGGGTTTAATGTTGACTTCGCATTAATAACCCCCCCCCCCTTCATTGATCAATCTCTCCGGCCAGGGCCTCCTCAATAGTATCCGCCTAAAAACTGGTAGGACGTAGTATTAGTTTTAGTATTAGGTAGTAGTACCACTAGTAGTACTAGTAGTACTAGTAGTACTAGTAGTACTAGTAGTACTAGTAGTAGTAGTAGTAGTAGTAGTAGTAGTAGTAGTAGTAGTAGTAGTAGTAGTAGTAGCAGTAGTAGTAGTAGTAGTAGTAGTAGGAGGAGGAGGTTGAGGGGTGCCACTGCAAAAGAGAGTGTCTGCAGCCACCAAGCTCTAAACTCATTCTCTTCAAACACCCTGAAACTTATAAGTTTTAGCTAATAACATAACATCACCCGTAAAACCCGGATTTCCCGGGTCGGATTTTACAATTGTGGCGGGCTACACTATTGTGTTCCGGCAGCGGGATTTTACAATTGCGGGTGGATCCACTAATGTGAAGTCAACATTAGGGCTACCAGCATGGGCGATTAACCTGATCCCTTTGAAGAGGGCGCTTTGTACAGGGTTGATTGTGGGGATTCTCAGGTTTACTAGCCCCTCCTGGTATGCCGGCAAGAGGTACACGACGTCCATGTTCATCTCGTCCCCAAAACATGCTAGCATGCTTCTTGCATGATTGCTCAACCAGAGCAGACTGAGTAAACCCCCGCCATGGTTGATGTTTAGAGGGGTTTGGGCTTGGCGGACTGACCAAAACCAAAAGCCTTGAAGACGTAACTGAAGCCTAAAAGAACCCCCTAAACCCTAAACCCTAAAACCTAAACCCTAAACCATATACCTCTGTGCTACTGCATTCCCTACCACGGTCTGTATTATAGGGGTTTACGAAGATAGGGTGGGTACCTTCTTGGTGCCCTTCTTAGAAGGGAATCCTACTATTTGGGGGTCTATATTGAGGGTTCCCTGTTGTCGTAAACCCCCACATTGGGCGGTATAAGGACCCTAAACTACTATTTTCTTCACAACCCCAAAAGAATTACAAAAGAAAAACAAATCCCTATATTGCCTCTAATAAGGAAGAATATCCTTGTTTCTTATAGGGGGCTCTCACCCAAAGGCTCCAATGTAGTACCTTTTTGGGGAAGTATACTAGAATCCCCTAGAAGGAACCCAAAAGGGAACTACATTGGAGCCTTCAGGCCCTAAACCCTAAACCCTAAACCCTAAACCCTAAGCCCAAACCCCAAACCCTTAACCCCAAACCCTTAACCCTAAACCCTTAACCCTAAACCCCAAACCCTAAACCCTAAACCCTAAACCCTAAACCCTAAACCCTAAACCCTAAACCCCACACCCCGGTAAGCAATGAGTAGTAAACCCTTTTACGGGTTCACTTTGTGCCCGAGGGAGGCGTAGGTCTTCGGAGATTTCAAGCTGCATATTCGGCGTTGTTGACTCGAGTTTAGGGTTTAGGGTTTAGGGTTTAGGGTTTAGGGTTCAGGGTTTAGGGTTTAGGGCTAGAGTTTAGGGTTTGAGGTTTAGGGCTAGAGTTTCGGGTTTAGGGTTCTATGATCCCTGGAATAGGAAGCCTCCCCCCCCCCCACCAAAGAAAAAAGGGAACTCAAGAACACCCTAAACCAAGGGAACCCAAGCGAACCCTAAACCAAAGGGAACCCTCGAGAGCCCTAAACCCTAAACCCTAAACCCCCCCCATTCGACATGTCTGGCGACACCAGTGAGTGCGCTTCGTCCGATTTGAAGGATTCCGCAATGCGGTCTCGAATGATGTTCTCCTAAGCTCCAGAACTAGTCAGAGCATGTAAAACCAAAACCCTAAACCCTAAACCCCAAACCCTAAACCCCAAACATGTAGGGTTTACAGGGTCTTGCTTGAGGCCTTGGAAACCCTAAACCCTAAACCCTAAACCCTCAACCCTAAACCCTAAACCCATAACCCTAACATTCGCTCGTAATCAATTCACAGCGGGTGGGGTTATTTCCCAGAAAGGCTTAGATGCTCTTTGCTTCCAAGGGTGCCTGAAGGTGCTTTTAGGGTTTAGGGTTTAGGGTTTAGGGGTTAGGGTTTAGGGTACGTACCTTTAGAACCCCAAACCTACTTCCCGTAGGTTACCTAAGAATCCTATGAAGGAGTTTTGTGACAAGAGCCTGAAAATCAGTAAGTTCGGGGTTCTTAAGGTCTACAAGCAAATCAGGCGTGCCAAGTTCTGCATGACACTACCCCGGCCCGATGACCAGTAGCCCGCACAAAACATCGCCAAAGCTTCCAGGCTGGGATCGTAAGGAGTCAATTTTGGGATGTTCCCCCTTATTCTAACAGTTCTGAATCGGGATTCCCGTACCCCCTAGTCTAATCTCGATGAAAGACTGTTAGTATAAGAGGGAACATCCCAAAGTAAAATTGAGGTGCTTGGACACTTTCGACTGCAAGAACCCCTGGCAATCAGAAGCGTAGGATGTCAAACAAGAACTTGATCCGAATTCGAGAATCTGGCCTCGTTTACCTGAATAAGCAGCCATCTCTACACGACAAGAACCGGAACCGACACACGCTCTCTGGAGCCTCATACATGTATATATATATATATACACTTAAATATATTTATTCCAAGTGAAGACAAGAGTCATGGGTTTAGGATTTCGGGTTGAGGGTTCGGGGTGTCAGTGGGGGGCGCCCCGGGGCCGATCGACTGGAGTGACAAGCCGCGGTCATCAGAGGAACAGCCATAGCGCACAGTGTCAGCACAACATTCTGCATGAGGTAGCCCATGCTAAAGGCAGCATCATAGCCTTGGTCGCACAGGAACTATACTAGTACTAGAATAAGGGGGTCTAGGGTTTAGGGTTTAGGGGATTTAGGGGATTTAGGGTTTAGGGTTTAAGGTTTTGTTACTTGAGAATAACCTAGAGCCCCAAAAAAAGGGCAAAAGGGTACCACTGTGCTCCCAAGCAGCCAAACACATGAGCACAGGCAAGCACGTGGGCTGCCAAGAAGAAAGGCGAGTACATGGCCACCGCGCGCGCATGGGGAAACATGAGGGCCTCCGCGTGAGGACAGGCCAAACACTTGTTGCCCAAAACCCTAAACCCTTCAAGAAGTTTTATGGCCCATGTACCTTAAGGATTAGGATTTGCGGTGGATGGTCCAGATGCCCTAAAGACACACTGACGTGCATGTAGGGAGGGCAGGGGCGGAGGGAGGAGGCGGGGCTAGCAGCACATGCAATGTTGCAGTTTGGGTTTGGGGTTGAGGGTTGCCACAATACCTTACGCGTTTGTCGTGTGCACCCTGTTCTCAGAATTTGGCTGAGCAGTAATGTTGCACCCGCAATATTCTAGGAGGCCGCTATTATGAAAAGTTTTCCGGCTATTCAGGATCTGGACCCTCTGTTTTGGGGGTCCGCAATAATGAAAAGATTTCGGGCCGGGCCTGTTTGTTTTAATGGTTTTTGAGGTCAAGTTCTTAGTTTGGGATCTGGTTCCAAAACCCTGAAGGGAGCTCATTTCTCTGCCCCCACCCCCCCCCCCCCTGACTGGGGGGGGGGGGGGGGTTACATTATTAAAGCAGGTCCAACATTAAGACCCTGTCTCCTTCCCCCGGAAACCAACTTTCAATCATCTTCAACTATTTGCTTAAGAACCCCAAAAGCATAGAACATGACAATCCCTATCTTACCCTTAATAAGGAAAGAATATTTGCATTTTTTCGGGGTCTTAAGCAATTAGTCGTCTTCAGTGGGTCGCCCAAGCGTCCACAATAATTTGCCCGCAGACGGACAGGGAGTGCCGCCAGATGAAGTCCTCCTTGCCTTAGCTAGGAGTTTCCGAAAATTTGGGTTTAGGGTTTAGGGCTAGAGGGTTTAGGGCTAGGAGTTTCCGAAAATTTGGGGTACCTCATTGGGATCCCTATTAAGGGAATACTACTATTTGGCGGCTAATTTGGGCGGTCCCCTACTTTCCTACACCCCCCAGATAGGTTTGTTAGAACTCTAGGCAGGCTCTCAGCGAAAGGCTTTAGGATTTCTTCTGTGCCAAATCTCCTACTCATCCACATTCTCTTCTTTAGGGTTTAGGGTTTAGGGTTTAGGGTTCTCGAAATCTCACGCACTCACTGTACGGTACCCCGGATACTGAACGATGAAATTGCAGAAACTTGGGACCAGTAGAAGCTATGCCTTGTCCAATTTGTATATGTGATCCGGGAGCCAACCTCCGTCATCCATCCCACTTCTCATGTCTTCCTCACCTCTCACTTGTGTCCCTCGCATCAATCATCTCTTCCTCACTTCTCTCTCACCTCTCTCTTTCTTTGTGCCGGCTTTTCAGCAAGAACCATGGGTTTGCTACATTCGGGGCTCGAAACAATTGCTCCAACTCCCAAGTCCAAGCCTAGAAGGGGGGGGGGGGACAATTGTGTTAGCCCTAAACCGGCGGAAGGTTTTTTTTTTGCAAAGGTGTGGCTCGGCCATGTTTCCTTGCAAAGGTGTGGCTCGGCCTTGGTTCTTGGTTCGGGGCTGCGAATACTGTAAATTGCAGCATTTCTGCGTTTGCAGAGGCTGCAAATACTGTAAATAACAGCATTTGTGCGTTGCCAGAGCAAATACTGTAAATAGCGGCGTTTCTGCGTTGTCAGAGGCTGCAAATACTGTAAAGGCAGCATTTGTGCGTGTCCAGACGTCGCAAATACTGTTGCTAGCAGCATTTCTGAATTTGCAGAGGCAGCAAATACCGTAAATAGCAGCATTTCTGCATTTTCAGAGGATGCAAATATGGTAAATAGCAGGATTTCTGAGTTTGGAGAGGCTGCACAGTTGAGGGTTTGATCTCGGCAAGCATAAGCGGCATTTGTAAGTGCTGCAAATAGCAGCATCTGCGCGTTGCCAGAGCCTGCAAATACTGTTAATAGCAGCATTTCTGCGTTGTCAGAAGCTGCAAATAATGTAAATAGCAGCATTTGCTCGTGTCCAAAGGTTGCAAATACTGTAACTAGCAGCATTTCCGAGCTTGCAGAGGCTGTAAATACTGTACAAATAGCAGCCTTTCTGCGTTTCAAAGGTTGCAAAGACGGTAAATAGCAGCAAGTTTAAACCCCCTCCCCCATTTGCAAACACGATGCTCGCATGATGGGTTTCAGACAAAATCTTCTTTCAAAGCTCTGTGCCTCTAAAAGGAGCGGGGGGTTGGGGGGGGCGCAGCCCACCCCCATTTGCAAACACAATGCTCGTATCATGTGTTTGAAGAAAAGAGCGTATGGCTTATAATAAGTTTTGCAAACACAGTGCTCGCATCATGTGCTTGAAAAAGACTGTACGGCTTAAAATGGGTGGCAGCCTTAAAAGAAAGCGGGGGGGTTGGGGGGGCGGGGGGGGCGCAGCCCTCCCCCATTTGCAAACACAATGCTCGCATGATGGGTTTCTACGACTTAAAGCCCCCCTCCCCCATTTGCGCAAACACGATGCTCGCATGATGGGTTTCAGACAACATGTTCTTTCAACACTTTTGTGCGTCTAAAAAGAGCAAGGGGGTTGGGCGGGGCGCAGCCCCCCCCCCCCCCCCCCCATTTGCAAACACAATGCTCGCATCATGCGTTGGAAAATAGACTGTACGGCTTAAAATGGGTGGCAGTCTAAAAAAAGGGGGGGTTGGGGGGGGGGGGGGGGGGGGGGGGGGGGGGCAGCCCCCTCCCCCCATTTGCAAACACAATGCTCGCATAATGTGTTTGAAAAAGAGTGTATGGCTTACAATACGTGTTGCATCATGCGAGTACAGTCTTTAAAATGGGTGGCAGCCTTAAAAAAAGCGGGGGGGTTGGGGGGGCTGCGCCCCCCCCCCCCCCCCCCATTTGCAAACACAATGCTCGCATGATGGGTTCGTACGACTTAAAACCCCCCTCCCCCATTTGCGAACACGATGCTCGCATGATGGGTTTCAGATAACATGTTCTTTCAAAGCTTTGTGCGTCTAAAGAGAGCGGGGGGGTTGGGGGGGGCGCAGCCCCCCCCACTTGCAAACACAATGCTCGCATCATGTTATTGAAAAAGACTGCCTGGCTCAAAATGGGGGGCGGCCTTAAAAAAAGCGGGGGGGTTGGGAGGGGCGCAGCCCCCCCCCATTTGCAACCACAATGCTCGCATCATGGGTTCGTACGACTTAAACCCACCTCCCCCCATTTGCAAACACGATCCTCGCAGGATTTCTTCGTACGACTTAAACCCCCTCATTTGCAAACGCGATGCTCGCATGATGGGTTTCAGAACACATATGTTTTCTGAAAGCTTCGCACGTCAAAAGACCGGGGTTCAACACGGCGCAAAAACATATGTTCTTTGAAGAAAGCTTCGCACGAAAGAGCGGGGTTCAACACAGAGCAAAGTCGAGCCAAGCCAATCCGAGACGAGCCAAGAAGGCCAAGGCCGTGCCGAGCAAGCCAACTTCAGCCGAGCGAGGCAAGCCAAGCTGAGCCAAGCCGAGCCGAGAAAAGCCAAGCCGAGCCAAGCCGAGCCGGGCCAAGACGAGCCAGGCCAGGCCGAGCAAAGCCAAGCCAAACCAGGCCAAGCAGAGCCAAGCCAAGCCACGCCTTTGCAAGGGGACAAGCCAAGCCAAGCCACACCTTTGCAAGGGGACAGGCCCGAGCCACACCTTTGCAAAAAAAAACCTGGGCCCCCCTAAACCCTAAACCCAAACCCTAAACCCTAAAACCTAAACCCTAAACCCTAAACCCTAAACCCTAAACACTAAACCCTAAACCCTAAACCCTAAACCCTAAACCCTAACCCCTAACCCCTAACCCCTAAACCCTAAACCCTAAACCCTAAACCCTAAGCCCAATCACATCAGGACATCAGCAGCCTGAGCTCTAACCTTAATCACAGGGGGGGGGGGGGGGGGGGCTGGCAATCTTGGTTGGGGCACTTGGTAGCCCAATAACCATATTAGAATGCGGGCGCCCCTTTTTTGGGTTGGTTACTTTATAGGGGAGCACAGAACCCCCCCCCCCCCCCCCCCTAAACCCTAAACCCTAAACCCTAAACCCTAAACCCTAAACCCTAAACCCTAAACCCTAAACCCTAAACCCTAAACCCTAAACCCTAAACCAAAAAAAGGGCACCACTGGGCTACCAGGGGCAACTTTCCAGTGCAGTGCCGAGTTGCTCTCCAGCGCAGTGCCCACGGAAAATACAAGCAGGACCGAATGAAAGAAGTGGCACACCTGAACCCTAAACCCTTAACCCTTAAACCCTAAACCCTAAACCCTAACCCTAAACCCTAAACCCGAAACCCTAAACCTTCATTCCTGGGTTGGCGAGTCGGTCGGGAGGGTTGGTTTCCAGGCTAAGGACCTTGTCTGGGGTCTTGGATGACTCTCAAGTATGTCTACCTTAACTGTCTGTTTGACCCAGGAGTGACCGAGGAATAAAAAGGATACCCTGGGCTTAGGGTTTAGGGTTATAAGGGAACCCCAACCCTAAAGAACGGAAATAAGGGCCTACTCCGGGTCCTAGTCTACTTGGTGGTTCATGGTACTTATTAAACAATTATAACTGTACTTATAAGTGTACTTACAACCATATTTGGGCACCTCAGGGGCTTATAAGTGGGCTTCAAGTACAGTTATAAATTGGTTAATAGGTACCCCTAAACCCTAAACCCTAAACCCTAAACCCTAAACCCTAAATCATGAAATGCAAGTAGGGGAAAGTTTCGGGCGCAGGGCTCTGGCTTGAGGGGGTAAACAGGTGCAAGTCACTACGGCGAGGGTTTAGGGTTTAGGGTTTAGTGTTTAGGGTTTAGGGTATAGGGTATAGGGTATAGGGTTTAGGGTTCAGGGACCCCAACCCCTAAACCTTCCCCTCGAACGAACGAAAGCCTCGATGCCGACTAGCATAAGGCATCTTCTCAAAATAACCAAGGAATAGACTACCAAGTAAGGAAGCCCAAAAAGTTGATAAAGTTCAGCGATTGGCTAAGTATGTTCACCTCGAGGGTTTAGGGTTTAGGGTTTAGGGTTTAGGGTTTAGGGCTTAGGGTTTAGTGTGGCAGTTTCAAGCCCTTGTACGGTGAGGAGTCCGGAGCCCAAGTTCAGCCTCAAGATGTTGGGGGAAGCGTTTTGTGAAGCAGTTTTTGTTTCGGGCTCATGTAGGGATTGCGGTTGAGGGTTTAGGGTTTAGGGTTTAGGGTTTAGGGTTTAGGGTTGTGGGTTGTTGGGTTTGGGTTGGTGGTTACGTGGCTTTCTTCGAGAGCTGAGATCATCCTCCCGAGGAGCAAGTCGAACTCGTGACAGCTTCATCTGCACAGCTCCCGTCACTGTGAGCACCTCACCAACACACGGCATAGGGTTTAGGCTTTAGTGTTTAGGCTTTAGGGGTTGGGGTTTAGGCTTTATGGCTTGATGGTTTAGGGGTTGGGGTTTAGGCTTTATGGCTTTATGGCTTTCTGGTTTAGGGGTTGGGGTTCAGGGTGTACTGTTGGGCGCAGCTGCACATCTTGATCCACTTGTTTGCGAGACTCTTGGTCAGCTAGGCGGAAAGCCAAACCTTAAACCCTAAACCCTAAACCCCAAACCCTAAACCCTAAACCCAAGTAAGCAGGCGCCCTCGTCTTTGGCCTGGGACGGCCCTTAAAAGCAATCTGAACAAATATTCCTGAATATGAGCCTCTTAAACCCAACATTCGTGGGTTCCCGTACTACACCCCCTCCAAGGGTTTAGGGTTTATAGGGTTTATAGGGTTTAGGGCTACTAGCCCCCCTGGCTTCCCTCACTTAAATAACCTTAATTAGGCTTAATTATCCCTAAATATGGGGGGAACCTACAGGGAGTATTGAAGGAGGTAATAGGGGAGCCCATCAAATATGGGAAAGTACAAGATGCCCCAAAGGCCTACCTAGTTGCCTAGCAGGACTGCTCTTGTGAAGTCTGTGGACTCAGCGCGGAGTTTTTCTGAGTTTTCTGAGCCAGCCGTACGCCGAGTAAGGATAGCCAAGACAAAGCTCGGAATCAGCACGTTCTATTTCTTGCACCAGGGACTGGCTGTGTTCCTTCATGACTGGAGTAAGGAGTCTCCTCCAAACACAAAACTAAAACAGCCACCTGGGATCAAAAGGGTGCCCTTTTTTTGCCTGAAGGGGTTTATAAGGGAACCTAAACCCCCAAAAAAGGGAATAAGGGCACTACTGGGCATCCTAGAAAAAAGGGAAGACTTGATTTTCTTGCCTCGGCAAGCGACCTTAAAGCAGCTTTTTCAGACATTGCACAAACTTGTTCAAGGACTTGTTGATTAGGTGAGGCCCCGCCTCAGACAAATCGTGGGGTGCTGAATTTGCTGACGGGGGCTAGGGGAAAGGCAGAAGTCGCCCTAGAAACCAAGTCAAAGCTCCCATCCCACGTGAACCCGGCACAAAGTTTCTAACTCCGCGGCTTAGGGATAAGGGTTTAGGGTTTAGGGTTTAGGGTTTAGGGTGTAGGGTGTAGGGTGTAGGGTTTAGGGTTTAGGGTTTAGGGTTTAGGGTTTAGGGTTTAGGGCTTAGGGTTTAGGGTTTAGGGTTTAGGGTTTAGGGTACTCCTTGGGCATACCCCTTAACAGAAATTGAGGGGGGGGGGGGGGGTATGGCAAAACATCCTTCCCGAGCTTTTCCGTTTACAGATTGAGGTGTATGGGCTTGGGGTATGTTGATGATGTTCTTAGAAAGTTGCATCTTCGACCAAAAGCAGACGGTCTTGCTAAGGACACCTGCAGATGGGGTACGGTTTAGAAAAGCCTCTTAACCCTAAGCGGTTTAGAAATTCCTCTTAACCCTAAACCCTAAACCCGTATGAGGTGCTTTAAGAGGAAACAGCCAAGACCAAGTGCCCTCCACTTCTGAGGCGGTTTAGGGGTTTAGGGTCTAAGGTCTATAGTGTTTAGGGTTTAGGGCCATGGGATAACGAGCCCAAAGAGTCCAAAAGTCCGACTGGTTGGATTCTTTGTGACTACTTCTGGCACCCTACTCCTACCTTCCGAACCCCAAAGCCCACCTTTTGTAGATCTCAACCCCCAACCCTGAACCCATAAGGGGCTTCTATAGCAAGAGCCTAACACAAAAGTAGGTTTGGGGTTCTTATCAGGTGCCCAGCACTGTATTTCTAAAGGCTGTTTGCGATGCTGTGAAGGTTTGGATGCAGAGTAGGTGCGAGAGCAGCTATGGCCCGATTGTGGAGGCCCTAAACCCTAAACCCTAAACCCTAAACCCTGAACCCTCTCTCACCCCACCCTGCCCAAGGCGCCAAAGCCACCCGAACTCATTCCATACGAGGCTCAGGCCTAAACTCAATTGCTTGCGGGGGCCTTTTCGCCCCCAGATCTCTATACAAGATTGGGTTTAGGGTTTAGGGTTTAGGGTTTAGGCCAAGGCCTCAGAATCTTTTCAAGGGGGGGTCTTCTGGGTGTCCCAGGTCTCAACTGGGGGGCCCAGGCTCAAGGGTTTGTAGGGTTTTGCGGGTTTATCGGCTGCAGCTCGGGCACGTATATTGCATAGCACCCTGCGGAAGCCAGCATCCAGATGAGGCTGTTGAAGTCACCACGTTGGTGGAGGTCCACAACGCCTTGCACGATCCAGGATGTTTCGTTGCGCAAGTCCTGCAAAGAAAGCCTCAAACTTAAATCCCCTTCCCGACCACAGATAAGAGCGAAGAAGATGCATCAAGTGCGTAAGGCTGTAGTATCTACATCGATCTATTCATCTATCAAATGAACACAGAAACAGCGACGAAGCCACCGCACCTCGTACAAGCATGGATGCGCAGGACGAATGCGCCAGACACGGGTTTGTTCTTGAAAAACCACTTCAAGTGTTTGACTGGGGGATAGGGGAAGTAGTAAGACCAGGCAGGGCCCTAAACCCTAAAACCCTAAACGCTAAACCCCAAACAGTACCCTAAACCCAAAACCCAAAACCCTAAACCCTAAATCCTAAACCCCAAAACCCTAAACCCTCAACCCTGAACCCTAAGCCTAAGACAAGGTACTCACCACAAGAATGCCGAATTGAAGGTGAACGCAGATGGCCGCGCCAGACTTCCAAGCTCGGACCTTTGGGTTGGGTATAGGGTTTAGGGTTTAGGGTTTAGGGTTTAGGGTTTAGGGTTTAGGGTTTAGGGTTTAGGGTTTAGGGTTTAGGGTTTAGGGTTTAGGGTTTAGGGTTTAGGGTTTAGAGCTTAGGATTTTTCTTGCCACCCGCTTAGTGAGTAGGGTTTAGGGTTTAGGGTTCAGGGTTTAGGGTGCGATTCCTGAACCCGAAGCCCTATCCAAAACCCTAAGCACTGGACGCTTTCAATCCAATGGTTTGGGGCCTATGTAGACTTCAGACGTCAAGGCACGATCTAGTATGAGGGCGGCTTAGGTTTAGGGTTTAGCGTTTAGGGTTTAGGGTTCATGGTTTAGGGTTTAGGGTTTAGGGGTTATACGGTTTAGGGCTGGTGGAGTTTGTGGGATCCCCTAAAGAGCCCAATACCCCTTAGTTCATGAATGGACCGTAAATAATTTTCAAGATCCCTTGAATAAACCTTAAATAATGTTCAGGATCCCTTGATATTTTTTGGTATATTCTTTTAAGTAAGGGGCATTGAGCTCTTTGGGTCCTTGCGCTTGCGGACAAGTGAACCCTGAAAGGGTTTATGGTATGTCCTTACTTGTAGTCGTTTGGGTCAACCATCCATGGCCGACTTGGACGACACGCGGTCATGTTCCAGTAGTCTACTTTAGGGTTTAGGGTTCAGGGTTTAGAGTTTAGGGTAACTGTAGCTATACATGTACGTTTAAACCCGAAACCCTCATCCCAACATCTCCAGATGACAAATGGGAAAGCGACAGAAAAGCTTAGCGGACTTCAGATGTCGGGTGCTTTTCCCTTACCCTAGAAGGCTCTAAGGACTCGTCTTTTAGGGTTTTTGGGCCCCAAGGCCTTCAGGGACTTAGGGTTTATACCCCTAAACCCTAACCCTAAACCCTAAACCCTAAACCCCAAACCCTAAACCCTAAACCCCGGGTTTAGGATTGCTGAAAGGGCAGCATAGGGCAACCTGGGACGTGCACCTCTCCGATATCTGACGTTGTGGCACACGCGTTTGCGTTTACATTTAAGGGATCCGTAGGGTTTGGGGTTTAGGGTTTAGGGTTTGGGGTTTAGGGTTTAGGGTTAGTAACGGTTCAGGATTCAGGCTTCAGTGCCACGGCGCCTGCACATGTGTCAGCTCTTCCTCAACGCGCTCTTCGGTCACATGGCTATCCTGCGCGCCCCCTAAACCCTAAAACCTATAAACCCTAAACCCTAAATCCTAAACCCTAAACCCTAAATGATAAATCCTAAACCCTAAATCCTAAATCCTAAACCCTAAACTCCAAGCCGAATCTAGACCCAACTTGGAAGCTCTTCTGACTTAAACAGCCTACTTGGCCTTCCCTAGAAATCCGTAGTAACCCTACTTTCTCAGGCTAGCTATATGGACCCGTAATATGGTCCCTTGCCTCCCTCAAAGGGTTCTGAAGCATGAGGGCCCTTGGGTGGTATAGGTATATGAGGGGGACATAAGGGGTCCCTGTTTCAGGGCTCATATTGAGGAACCATGAAACTACCCCTAAACCCTAAACACTAAACCCTTAACCCTAATGACTCAAAACCCGAATGCCGGAACCAACGGACCGACACAGGTATTTCCCAACAGATGCAGGGAGGAAGGGGGGGTCTAGGGTGTAGGGTTTAGGGTTTAGGGCTTAGGGTTAAGGGGGGGGGGGGGCTTTGGGGTGTGTTGAGAGCTAGCTTAAGGGGTTTCCTACCCTCAGCGAAACGCTAAACCCCTCGAAACCGCAATCTGGAGAGGTGCCCTAAGCCGTCAGCTTAAGGTGATAGGATTTACCGGACCCAAGAGTATCCCCGGAATCATACGGGCCTAGGGCTTAGGGTCCTGGACCCAAGAGTAACCGAGGAATAAAAAGGGGACCCTTTTGGCAGAAAGAGCGCGTAGAAGGGAACCTGAGCCCTAGAAAAACGGGGAAGATGGGCCTAGAAACCCTAAACCCTAAACCCTAAACCCTAAACCCTAAACTCTGAACCCTAAAAATCTCAGGGCTTAGGTCCTACGGTTTTGGGGCTTATATAGGTCTTGGAGGGTATGTGGGCGTTGGGCTCATGGTTTAGCAGTTCTGGGTGCGGTCTATCTCTACCTCAAGAACCCCAAAACCCATTTCGTTCCAGGCTCTCAGTGCAAAACCCCCTTATAGGCTTCTTGGGTAACCTACAAGAAACTAGGTTTGGGGTTCTTAAGGTAAGCCCCGGTTCTCCAGGTAAGCTCCGAAACCCTAAACCCTAAACCCTAAACCCTGAACCTTCTATGTAGCAGCGGTACTCTGACAGGGCCCGAAACACTGCGGTCGAGTGTGAGGTTCATAAGCCCAGGGTTGGCCAGGGCTTTTGAGACCTCGGGTTTAGGGTTTAGGGCTAGGGTTTAGGGTTTAGGGTTTAGGGTTTAGGGTTTAGGGTTTAGGGTTTAGGGTTTAGGGTTTAGGGTTTAGGGCTAGGGTTAAGGGTTTGCTGCAGCAGCTGTCCTTGTCAGGATCTTGCCTTGGCATCACGAAGAAAGCAGCAACAATATTGTTTTTTTCGCAGGGTTTTGAGGGCTTGGGGTTCCACCTGAAGGCTCCATAAGCTCGGTTTAGGGTTTAGGGTTTAGGGTTAAGGGTTTCGGGTTTAAACTTCTCAAAGAGACCAACGCCCCTTCATTCCGGAATATGCCTTAAGTGATAAAACAAAAACGGATCCCTTGATAAACTGAGGTATATCCCTTAATTAAGGGTTGTGGGGCTCTTTGGGTAGTTCCGTTTTGGGTTCGCTATGGGCTTGGACTTATACTACCCAAAAAACTGCATAGGAGCCTTTGGGTAGGGCCTGAAACTGGGCCCCAATTTAAATTACAACCGTCTAATGGCTTTATAAGGATTATGCAGGGGATCCAGGGCAATAAAAACTCAAAAACATATGCTGAAACCCATCCTTGTAATGTGTAGGGTTTCCGAAAGACAAAAAACCTGAACCCAAAACCTTAAGCCGCGCATGAACCCAAGATGGACTGAGGTCCCCAGGCCATCTTTGCTTCTCCACTTTGCAAGAAAGACCCCTCTAAACCCTAAACCCTAAACCCTGAACCCTGAACCCTAAACCCTAAACCCTAAACCCTGAACCCTAAACCCTAAACCCTGAACCCTAAACCCTGAACCCTAAACCCTGAAGCCATTTGCAATGCTAGCTGTCGCGCCAAGTTGCGCCTTGCGCGTCAAGGGGAAGAGGTCGCAAGGAAACGTAAGCTCCTTTTTGGGTTCAGGGTTTAGGGTTTAGGGCATAGGGTTTAGGGTTTAGGGTTTAGGGTGAACCATTGCAAAAAAGCGTGTCGGGTAGTTTAAACTAGGTCCCCCAGTCACATAGGAGAAGCTCGTCTTGGTAATTTCTGGTTTATGAGGGCATTTCTGAACCACCCCAAAACCCCAATCCCCTGTAAACGGAGAGCCCGGACCCAGCCGGGTTCTTGGCTGAGGTCTTATAAGGAGAAGATCTCCAAAGAGAAGCTAGTACAAACCTCGCTGGAGCCCCGAAGTACCCATAGTCAAGGGGCGCTTGGGGTTTGGGGTTTGGGGTTTAGGGGTTTAGGGGTATGTCTGCCAAAGCCAGGATTAAGTGGAAGGCCCAGGAAACCCAAAGCCCTAAACCCGTTGGAAGCACGACCTCATAGGGGCCCTATTCACTAGCTTGCCTACGCTGGACAGCGTAGATTGTACCCACAGAGCCCAATACACCCTTAATTAACAAATGTGCCTTAAGTTTGAAGGGGTCCTTAATTATGGTTTCAGGTATTTCCTTAACTAAGGGGGAGTGGGCTTTTTGGGTCGTAGAAGGGTTTATCAGTGCTTGCTATGGTTCATTGTTTCCAGTTGTCTTTATCCCCCTCGGCCACTTGTTTCCAACTGCTATGGGCTGGCCTTTAAAACCTCTGAAAATATTTATATAGTGGGCCCCTTACACACCCAAATACGGAAAATATAAAATGTCCCAAAAACCAACCTAGTTCTCTCAGATCCGAGCTTGTAGAGATTGAGATTTAGGGTTTGGCTTTAGAGCAGTGTTTTTGGCACCTGCTTAGCTGACCACGTCGCACTCCCAGGACGCGCGCAGCTGGCACAAGCGTACAATCTTCTGAAATATTTCATCGACAGTTTCAGTTTCAGTTGTGTAGGCTGAGTATCAAGATGGTCCCACCTCACTAGCCAACGCCGTCCGAAGCTGCAGATGTTGCTTTCGCCCTAAACCCGAAACCCTAAACCCCTAAACCCTAAACCCCAAACCCTAAAACCTAAACCCTAAACTGGGCTTCCATTATCCCGGTCTCTCAGAGCAATGCCGACCAGCTGAAACCCCTGAGCCCCAACGCTGTAACCCTGACCCTAAGCCCGAACCCCTATAAACCTCAAACCTAGACACTCCCAAAGAGCCCAATACCCTTAATTAAGGAATATGCCTTAAATCATAACAAGGCCTTTAAGAACTAAGGTACATTCCTTAATTCAGGGATTTGGGCTCTTTGGGCTTGTCCTGAACCCTACCAAGTCAGTTGCTGAGTTCCAAGGCCGAAACAAAGGTTAATCTTTCAAAGATGGTAGGACTCTCACCCTGTCTCTCTCTATACATACAGACACACCGCAAAAGGTGTAAAGGTTACCTACCCAGCGTCTGACCCTAGCCCTCAGCCCCAAACGCCGGATGAGGCGCTTTGTGTAACCATATCAGTGCCAGGGACCACGCCAAGGCACACCTGAGGGAGGTGGGGGGGGGGGGGGTAGTGAACAAGGTAGAGCAGGGGACAGGGTGGAAGGTTGAAGGTTGAGATTTTTTTAATATGTTTTTATTATATACATATACATATACACATACATATACATATATATATATATACGAGCTTATTTTTTGTTGGGGGGGGGGGGGGGGGTGGGCTGAAAAAAGAAAAGGGGGTCTGGGCAGGGGTGTGGTTCGAGGTTCATGTTCGGAGTGGTTTGACATTGCAGCTGGCCAGGATTTTTTACAGGCGAAACCCTAAACCCTAAACCCTCCGGTGCCCGGCCACTTCAGTCAAGCTAGGCAAGAAACCAACACTTTCCCTAGGCGGCAATGAAAACCACTTCTTCCTTTGACCCAAAAATGCTCTGCAGGGGCACGAATTCGTGGTGGGAATCAACTTTGGGAAAAGAGTAGGGATTGGGATGCTCCTCCTCATGCTAACAGCCCTTAATAAGCATTCTAGTACACCCTCTTGTAATCCCTATTAGGGTTTAGGGTTTATAGGGTTTAGGGTTAAGGGTCACGGACTCTTAGTACAAGGGGGGGACATCCCAAAGTAAGGGTTCTAAGCTGCAAGAAAGCAGGGAGCATGGGCTGCTGTGTGCAATGCGGCTAGACCGCACGCAGCCCTAAACCCTAAACCCTCAACCCTAAACCCTAAGCCCGAAGCCCTAAACCCTAAACCCTAAACCGGACTGAACTGTGACTCAGTCAAAGCTGCGCCCAGACGGCATCCAGCTCAAAGATCTCCGACCACACCGCCATGATGCACGTCACATGTACGTCCACTCTACCACAGCGGTCAGTTCTGGGAGCCGGAACGCAAGTCCACGAGCGCATGGCCCTAAGCCTCAAAAGCCTGAATGCTTTCAGGGTTTAGGGTTGAGGATGTGGGGCTTGGAGGATTTGGAAAGTTGCGCTCTTCACAGTCTAGTTTAGAGAACAGCTTTAAGAAGGCCAGGGAGTTAGGGATTGGGGACCCGCCCCCCTCCCCCCCCGCATTTGATAGAGCGCATTCGGGCCGGTGGGCACACACACACAGATGCATGTGAGAGCTAGAAGCCTCCTAAACCCGAAACCCCACAGTCCCCCCCCCCCCCCCCAAACAAAAAAAAAACTAAACCCTAAACCCTAAATCCTAAACCCTAAACCCTAAACCCTAAACCCTAAACCCTAAACCCCAAAACCCCAAACACTCAAACTTTTCAAACACCTCTGCCCTTTGCAGTCTCTGGCAACCTCGAGGCGGCCTGATCCTCTTGATGGTCCTTTGGTTTAGGGTTTCGGAGTTTAGAGGCTTTAGAGGTTTAGGGTTTTGCAGGGGGTTTAGGGTTTAGGGTTTAGGGTTTAGGGTTTAGGGTTTAGCCACCCCCCCGGCCAAGCAACGTGGCGGCTGTGGCGGCTTTCGCGGGGAGGGTGCCCGATGGGGGCGGGTGGGTGGTGGCCTGCGCGGCAAGGGAGGCCGCAAACCCCTAAGGGTTTAGGGTTTAGGGTTTGGGGTTTAGGGGTTAGGGTTTAGGGTTTAGGGTTAGCCCTAAACCGAAGTTGTCCAGTAGCCTAGGGAACTAAAGAGTAACCTTTGGGATGATATAGGGATTCTAAAAACCCCAAACGGTGCAAGGCCACCTACTCTACTACGACGAAACACCCCAGAGATACACCCCTAAACCCTAAACCCTAAACCCTAAACCCTAAACCCTAAACCCTAAACCCTAAACCCTAAACCCTAACCCTAGCCCCTAAACACCCCACCAGAGAGACACCAACCCCAAACATGCTGAACCCTCAGCATCGTGAAGCCCCCGAAACCGGTAACTCTCTTAAACCCGCAACTCAGAGGTAGGGTTTAGGGTTTAGGGTTTAGGGTTTAGGGTTTAGGGTTTAGGGTTTAGGGTTTAGGGTTTAGGGTTTAGCGTTTAAGGTTTAGGGTTTAAGGCTTAGATTTCGGGAGACACGCTGCCTGGACCCCCCCTTTATTTAGGTCTGCTTCTGGGCACACGTGCCCTGCAAAAAGAATGACATATATGGGTTTACGACATTAGGGGTACCTTCTTGGGGTCCTCATTATCCCTAAATCCTAAACCCTAAACCCCCATATGATGCAGATCTAGGCATCTGAAACCCCTTTAGCAGAAGCATAAGGCCGAGTGGTACAATGGCTACGGGATACGCAGTGCGCCCTACAAACCCTAAACCCTAACCCTTAAACCTTAAACCCTAAACCCTAAACCCTGAACCCTAAACCCTAAACCCTAAACCCAAAACCCCAAACCCTAAACCCTAAACCCTACCTCCGAGAGGTGGGCCAAGCCTTGCCGGAAGCACGCGGCGCGGCTCGGGGGGCGGCTCCGGCAGCTGCACCGCTTCGCTGTTTAGAGGGTTCACCTTCGCAGGTCTCCCTTGCCTAAACCCTAAACCCTAAACCCTAAACCCTAAACCCTAAACCCTAAACCCTAAACCCTAAACCCTAAACCCTAAACCCTAAACCCTAAACCTAAACCATAAACCCTAAACCCTAAACCCTAAACCCTAAACCCTAAACCCTAAACCCTAAACCCTAAACCCTAAACCCTAAACCCTAACCCTAAACCCTAAACCCGAAACTCTAAACCTCCGATTCTCAAAGGGCCTGCGTCGCGTCGTCGTTTTTCACCTGTTCCAAGCGCTCGCGCCACCTGGCCAAGGCACAGCTGAAAGTTCGGCCTTAGGGGTCCTAAACCCTAAACCCTAAACCCTAAACCCTAAGCCCTAAACCCTACACCCTAAACCCTAAACCCTAAACCCCAAACCCTTGACTTGAGCAACTTGAAGCTGAGAGTGTAAGGCGCCCCATATCCTCAATTGGGGGGGGGGGGGGGGGGTTATTTTTTATACCTGTCCCCCAAAACAGCCCCAAGGTATGCTTGGTAACCCTAAGGGTCCATGTACCTAAATAGGGAATACTTGGGCCTTGAAGTACCTCCTATTTGGGGACTTTAGGGCCTATAAGTACATATAAGTACTTAACAATAAGCTACATTGAACCTTTAGGGTAAGGATTCCCCAATTTTGACAGGAGTCTGATCCCATGGTCACATGGTCCACCCGCTAAACACGACTTTTTGGAACGACCCCACCCGGCTATGGAGAACCCCTAAACCCCTAAACCCCTAAACCCCTAAACCCCTAAACCCTAACCCTAAGCCCTAACCCACCCTAAACCCTAAACCCTTAACTTCACCCCCCCCCCCCCCCCCCTCAAACCCCCCAAGCCCTGGGAGTTTGCAGCTTCTGCGTGCACCTGACGATCTGGCTGGGCCGCTGCCTGCACCCGCACCACGCTGTATCCGCCCTAAACCCTAAACCCTAAACCCTAAACCCTAAACCCTAAACCCTAAACCCTAAAGGGTTCAAAAAGGGCTTAGGGTTGACCTAGACCTCGGAAAGTAGATCTTTTGGGTACCGGAGCTTCTGCGGCGCCCCCGGAGAAGGAACTGCAACCAAAGGTCCAGGTAGGGCGTTTAGGGTTTAGAGTTTAGGGTTTAGGGGTTCGGGTTTAGAGTTTAGGGTTTAGAGTTTACAAGGGTCCAGGTAGGGTGCCTTTGGGATGCTCGAGGCTGTAGAGTGTGAGATGTTTTTGGGGATGTGGGAGGTTGAGGCTGCAGGTTTCGCGGGGTGAGGGCCTGCTCGGCAAGTCACTTGAAGCACAGCTCGGCTAGGGTTCGGGTTTTAGGGTTTAGGGTTCAGGGTTTGGGATTTAGGGCCTCTAAATCGCAAAACCTAAGACCTAAAGAAGCCCCGAAACCCTGAGACCTTAAACGCCTAGGCCCCACATGCCGAACACCCTGAAACCCTAAACCCTTAGCCCTAAACCCTAAACCCTAAACCCTCAACCCTAAACCCTAAACCCTCAAACCTAAACCCTAAAGCTTATGAAGCTGCAAAGCTTTGAGCCCGGTGTCCTTCAGAAAGCCTTGAGCCACCCTAGGATTCCTCCGGTTTAGGGTTTAGGGTTTAGGGCTTAGGGTTTAGGGTTTGAGTTCTAGGGCTTGGGGTTCAAGGCTGGGTTTTGCGCTGCAGAGCTTCACAGATGCAAGCGGACGCCGGCTGCTAAGGCTGGGTTTAGGGTTTAGGGTTTAGGGTTTAGGGGTTTAGGGTTTAGGAAGGTTTAGGGTTTAGGGTTCAGGGTTCAGGGTCCCATCGTCCTGGCCTATACTACCTGCATATTGGGGAGCAGTCGGCCATAACCGAGGGGTACTTTGAGAGCCTAAACCCTAAACCCTAAACCCTAAACCCTAAACCCTAAACCCTTAACCCGAAACTCTAAACCCTCGTTCTACACCTTGGACAGTCGACCTTCTCAACCCTAAATTCTAAGCCCCAAGCCGTCCCCTAAGAACCCCAAACCTAGTTTTTTCGTTGTAGTACCTAAGAATCCTGTAGGGGAAGTATAATGAGCGCCTAAAAAAGGGTGTCCTTTTGGCTCAAAACAGTATTAAACGGCCCTCCCCCCCCCCCCCCCCCCCAACAAACAAAAATGGGAATGAGGGTTCATGGGGACGGTGGGTATTTAGGGAACCTGCGGAAAAGCTTTAGGGCGGGAACCTTAGGTTACACCCCCCCCCTCCCCCCCCCCGGCAACCCCTAAACCCTAAACCCCTCATTCAGCAAAGCTGCAGGCGCTGCATGTAGGCGCTCTTCCTCCGGACTTTGTCGGTATCCTGAACTCTGGCCGTTTCTAAGATGACTTGACTTGAGGACGTTGCGAGTGTCGGGGCTGTGAGAATAACCACGTATATGAATCAATAAATAAATGTAAATAAATAAAAAATAAATAAATAAATATACTTTTAGTTAGATGTGTGCTTATACATATGTATATGTGTATGTATGTGTGTGGGTGGGTTGCTGTAGGGGGGGGTGGGGGGGGGTTGTTATCACCTCTCTCTCATTTGTTTTCTTTCTCTCTCTCTCTCTCTGTCTTTCTCTCTGTCTCTCTCTCTCTCTCTCTGTCTCTCTCTCTCTGTCTCTCTCTCTCTCTGTCTCTCTCTCTCTGTCTCTCTCTCTCTCTCTGTCTCTCTCTCTCTCTCTTTCTCTGTCTCTCTCTCTCTCTCTGTCTCTCTGTCTCTCTCTCTCTTTCTCTCTCTGGCGCTGACAGACCCTTTTCCATTAACCCTGAAGCTTTCTACCCCTAAACCCCGAAACCGTAATACCATAACACCCTTAAACCCTTTAAACCCTTAAACCTTAACCCTCAAAGCCTTAGACCGTTAACACCCGCAACCCTCAATAACCCCCACAGAGCCTCTCGAGCCTCTGGCCGAGGCCATCAGTGCCAGCGAGGTTGAGGGTTTAGGGTGTGGGGTTGAGTAATAGTAACAAGAGAGAAAGATAAGGTCAGGAAATATGTGTAGGGTTCATTGTATTTAGGGGCTTTGTAATATTCTCAATAGTATGACATATAAACATGTCAAATAAATTTATGTAGTCCTAAACCGGTTATAAGTACCCATGAACCTTCAAGTAGGTATTGTGGGAATTCTTGTCCCTAAGGGTGAGAAGGGGATAGCACAGGGGTCACTAGTCACCCAAAAGGCTTCTATGTGGTACTTTTGGCGGGCAGCACACTGCAATCTCGAAAACTAACCCAAACAGGATCTACAATGGAGCCTTCACGAAGGCTACGAATTTCTCGGGATTGGCTGTACATGTCTTGGGTTTAGGGTCTTACGGGGGTTAGGGTTGCGGGGTTGGGGAGGGGGGGGGGGGGGGGGACCTTTTAGACCCTCCACCCTTCCACCTGTTTTGAATTCGGACTTGGTGACTGCCAGCAATCTCTCTCGCCCTTCCACCCCTGAACCTTATAGGGTTTATGGTTTATAACACCCAATCCCCTAAACCCTAAACCCCGAAACCCTAAACCCCAAACCCGAAAGCATTCCAGGGCCAAGTCTCCCTCTCCATCTCTGGCGGAGCTTCTATGTGATCTTTGGCCTCAGTTGGTTTTCCCTCAGTTCGTTTTGGGGTCTGCGATTTAGGGTTAAGGGTTAAGGGTTTAGAGCTCTAAGGTTTAGGGGGCGTGCGTCAGAATGTAGGTTGGCCTACTCCCAGCTGCAGTCGAAAGCCCTATAAGCCCCTTAGCCCTAAGCCCTATAGACACCTAAACCCTAGAATCCCTAAACCCGAGCTTTAACCAAAGGCTCCTATGTAGTACTTTTTGGGGGTAGTATTCGAGCATCCCCGATAACCAACCCTAAAAGAACCAGAAGGTTGCCTCATAAGACGCCCAGAGCTGCACCAGTTGCAACCATGAACCCAAAACCCAAAACCCAAAACCCTAAACCCTAAACCCCTAGAAGCCCAACATAGAGGCGGGGCCTCCGGTTTATGATGTAGTTTAAGGCTGCTCGGGCCGAATCTACTCCCAACATGGCCCATACATTGCCATGGCGGATCTTTGCAAAAGGTCCCCAAACCCAACAGTCCAATCTTAGGGTCCAAAGTCCATTCCCCAAGAGCCCAAACACCTAAACCCGAAACCGCATGAAATGGAGTGGGGCCTCCGTTTATGGTTTATGCTTTAGGGCTAATCGAATTTAGTGTAATTTTGGGTACAGCGAAAAACTATATTGGAATCACCATGTTGGTTCCTTGAGCTCGACTGGTGGTCTCGACAATACCTCGCCTTCTCCGCCCACCTCCCCCCCCCCCCCCCCCTGCCAGAAAGAACCCAAAGCAACTCGGTTGAGGGGTTATACGGCTTATAGAGTTTAATTATAGGGTTTTTAGGGTTTATAGAGTTTAACTCTAGGCCTTAATGGGTTTATAGAGTTTAACTATCGGCTTTCGCGCACGGTCTTTGCGTTGCGACGCCAAAGTGTGACAAGGATCTGCCAGAAAACCCGAACCATGCAGCAGAACCAACAACTTTTGCTTTGGAAGCCTAAGCTGGTGACAAATTGTAAAGCCCTACCTTAAGATTCCAAAACCTACTTAAAAATACTAGGTTACCTAAGAATCCCACATCACATGTTCATTACTTTTATCACAAGAATCTACACAAACAGAGGTTTGGGGTTCTCAAGGGTTTTTGTACTAAGAACCTACCAAACAAATAGGTTCGGGGGTTCGGAAGGTCTACAGTCGAACCCTGCACACCTCACGGATGATTGCATATCCCCCTTAGAACCTTAATAAAAACAGTAGGTTTAATATCTTCTTGGGTGTTATATAAACAATATATGTGTATATATATATATATGTATGTGTATATATATATATATATATAATATTCCCAAGGGGGATATAGGATTGGTACCCCCGAATCCGAACATGCAACCTCCTCCATGTCCTTCTTTTCCATCTCCTCCTGGCATGCTTGCACCCGAAACACTAAAAACTGAACCCTGAACCCTGAACCCTAAACCCTAAACCCAATGAGGTTGAAGGGAACCTCACCCTCAAGCCTCGTGGAACCTAGACGAGTTGTGACCTGGTAGGCATGCTGCTCTCACAGGGCTGAGGCCAGTGACCATATGAGCCCTGATCCCTAAGCAGCTACAAGCACCTACCCTGAACTCCAAACACCATGGCCACTGAACCCTAGAAATATTCAGCATACCCTTAAGGGGTATTGGTAGGTTAAGGGGTATGGGTTTGGGGTATGTTGCATGATTTTTTGATAAACGCTAAGTCCTAAACCCGGAACTGAACCACGCCTACTTCTGAGGGCGGTGCGCGAGCGAAACAGGAGAGGCTCACAAGCACTCCTACTTCTGAGGGCGTTGCGTGAGCAAAATGCAAACAGGAGAGGCTCACGAGCACTCCTACTTCTGAGGGCGGTGCGCGAGCAAAATTGCAACAGGATAGTCAGAAAAGTATTCTGCACATGAGTGGGGCAGAGAGCGCAGCCGGACCTGCAAACCTGTCCCAATGTCGATTCCCCCCTGGGCAGATGTCAGAACATCCAGGCGCGACCCGAGAGCGAACAGCGACACGTCACGGCTGGTCTAGTGCTGCAGTGGCGGCAGCCGGGTCCCAACCTGCCCTGCGCACCACCGCACGCGCGTTCTCGCGCTGCAGTGTGATGCTCAAGGCCTGCAACAGTTTGACCTTCTCGGCCGCTGCAGTTTCGCCCGTGCGGGTGGCCAAGGCTTCCGCCAATGTCTCCCACGTCTGCATGGCAGCCGGGCCCCATCCCCCCCCGCAGGCCTCGGCAATAAGCGGCACAAACTGCAGGCCGACTGCGGCGCAAGCTTCCTGGGTTCGCTGGTAAACCCGTTTTCGGGTCTCATACTCCTCTGTGGCCCGCGAGCCTGAAGCAGCCGAAGCGGACACAAAGCCTTGTCGCAAGCCCGATGTGACCGCAAAGTCAAATGCCGCCGGGCCGTGTACCCCCCAGCTGGGCACCCAGACGTCAGCTGGCCTACGTCCCCCTTGCCCCACCACTCCGGCTACCCCATCATCATCCGGGCGCTGGGGAAGCAGGTTAGGCTTCTCCACCTCTGGGCTAAGCCCGGCACTCTGTGCCCTTGCCGCAAGCACTGATCGCAAGCGATTGTGGCGCTTGACGCGGTCTCCTCCGCACGGACACAGCCGGGCATGGTCGCCGTGGCTGTCCGCCACGCCATCGCACAGTGGGCAGTCCATGTCAGTGGCCGCCACCGGCAAGCGAAGGCGAAGCTGCACCATGACGCGGAATAGAGGCGCCGCCACGTGCAAGCCAAGCGCTTCGCAAGGCGGGGCGTGGAGCCAGGCGCCCGCACCGGGCTGCTGCAGGAGCTGAAGGTGAGCCCTGAAAGCTTCGCGGCCGGCAGCCGGAAGGCTCAGCTGAGCGAACGTTGCCTTGTCAAGCGCCTTGGACAGCTGCTGCTGTCGGAGGTGGGTTGGCACTGGAAAAGGCACACGGTCGGCAGCCGAGACTTCCTGGTTGAAAGCCGCGATCGTGGTTTGCAGCTCCGGAACCCCATAATCTAGGAAGCTCCCCCAAAACCCCCTTGATCATACCGGGAAGAATTCTTAAAACCACAGGCAGGAACTCTGGAATGGGCTAGGGTTTTAGGGTTCAGGGTTTAGGAAGAATATTTAGGATCCCCCGTGACAACTTAGGAGATATCTTTCTTGGCTTGAGGGCTACTGGAGACACTACACACTCTAAACCCAAAGCCCTAAACCAAACCCTAAACCCTCAGACCCTCAACCCTAGGCTTGCCCTAAGCTTGGAGTCCGTGGGGTCTAGGGTTTAGGGTTTAGGGTTAGTGATAAACTTCAGCCCTTTCCCGACATTCCGACGATGATCCCGAATCAGGTAGATGGACCATAAGCCCTAAACCCTGAAACCTAATGCCTAAGCGCAAGCCCGGTATCCTATGCCACTAGTAGGGATATGGACCCGAAACCAACAAACCCAGAAGCCGTGTTCCCAGTGGGCTGAAGTCCCTAAACCCTAAACCCTAAACCCGAAACTCTGAATCCTAAACCCTAAACCCAAACCCTAAACCCTAAACCCAAAACCCAACACAAACCCAACCCCGTAGTCCCCAGGCTACGGCGCAGCTTCGTCCTTCTTGAGACGTTCGGCCGCCGCGAGGAGCGCGGCCTGGAGACCTGCGCTGGAATCTAGGATTTAGGGTCTAGGGTTCAGGGGTTTTGGGGGTTAAGAGGTTTAGGATTTGGGGTTCAGGGTTTGGGGTTCAAGGTTTGGGGGTTTAGGGTTTGGGGTTCAGGGTTTGGGGTTCAGGGTTTGGGGTTCAGGGCTCGGGTTTAGGGAATGAGGGTTCAGGGCTTGGGGTTTCTGGCATCCGGTCAGACGGATTGGTCCAACAAGCTTTAGGGTGGAACAAGGTTCTTCACTGACCTGCAGAGTACCTATTTGCGGATGAATGGAGGGCGGGGACCGGGGGGGGGGGAGGTTTAGGTTTAATAGGGCATAGCGTATAGTTTACAAGGTTGGCCAAGGGGCGGCTGGACCATTTCTCCTTGTCCGTCCAGCGATCCTCTTCCAGGAAGGCTTGATGAACCTCCGGTCCATACCTCGGCGTCAGCAGCCAGGGTTTCGGGTTTAGGGTTTAGGGTTTAGGATTTAGGGTTTAGGGTCTGCCTGCCTGCATGTCTGCCTGTGCCACACACCCCTCAACCCTCAACCCTGGACCCTTTGTAACACCTGAACCCTAAACCCTATACTAATCCAGACCCCAAACCCCGAAATCCAACCTGGGCTTCACAACCCTGAAGCCAAAACCCACAAAATGCTTGAAGTGGACGTCTTTCAGACTAGTACGGTCCAGTATTGTCCGGTATACCCTTCATCCTCCACCCTGGGAAAACCTGAAACCCAAAGCCCTACAACATCACAAACCTTGGCCCCTAAATCCGGATATTGAGGGTACAAGTTTCTAACACAGAACCCAGAAGGAGAAGGCACCAGGGCTTCTGAGGGTAGGGCGCTGGATTCCTGAACCCTAAACCCTAAACCCTAAGCCCGAAACCCTAAAATTTACAGTAAACCCCGTGGGATTCATCACTTTCAGGGATAAAGTTGGCAGATTCGGGCCTACAGATTCTGGTTTTCGGGTCCAGGTTCTCTTTTTGCCACCTGCCTCGCTGACCAGGGGTTTAGGGTTTAGGGTTTAGGGTTTAGGGTTTAGGGTTTAGGGTTTAGGGGGTTTGCGGTTGAGGGCTTAGGGTTTTGGATAGACATTTAGGTTGGCCGAAGTGAAGCAAGTCGAACTTGATCCTCATACTTAAACCCGTGGGAATACCAGTGTTCCCTAACCCCCACTGACACCACCCTAAATCCGGGTTTAGGGTTTAGGGTTTAGGGTTTCGGGTTAGTGTTCGCCCTCAATCATACCACCCAAAATATCCCAAACCCTAAACTTTACAGACTGATTGCATCGAAGGGTAGCCGGTCCCGCAAGCCCAAGCAAGAGAGACCGACTTCATGAACTTAAGTGGGCGGAAGCTCTGAATCCTACACCCTTCACCCTTGAAAACCCGAGACCCTAAACCCTTGAAAAACCAAAACCCTAGACAAACCCTTCACAATAAACCCCGAAACCCTATACACCCTTGAAAGCCCAAAACCCTAAACCCTAAACCCTTGAAAGCCCAAAAAACCCTAGAACAAGCAAGGGCAGCCCAGCCGCAACCGGTTCATGTGCGTGAGCCAGTTCTCAGCGCGAGTGCGCCAGTACTGCTCCACCCCGATCACGCGGGCCAACCTGAAGACATGTCAGGAAGCCCTAAACCCTAAACCCTAAACCCTAAACCCTAAACCCTGAACCTTAAACTGTACCCGAATCCCTATAACCCCTCAACCCTTAAACCCCCATAACACAACCTAGAAGGCCCCAAGCCTTAAACCGCTTAGATCCTACATCTCCCACAGGCTCTTGATCTTTGGGTTCCCCTCAACAATAAGCCCTTTTTGAACCCGGGCTCTCTCAAACAACCCCAAACCCTAAACCCTAAACCCTAAACCCTAAGCCCTAAGCCCTAAGCCCTAAACCCTAAACCCCTAAACCCTTACACATAAAACCTAAACCCAACCACGCAGGCGCCTTTGGCTCATGCGCCTGACTGACGCTCTCTAATGCTTCTAATGTAGGTTTAGGGTTTACCGTCAGAATCCAACGACTTTCTTTTCTTAGCCTCTTATCATCAAGCCCCTTTAAATTACAGGATTCTTAGGTGCAAAAAAAGCAGGCTATGGGTTCTTAAGGTAGGGTGAAGGGTTAGGGTTCAGAGTTTAATCGCCGCACTCTTTCCCAACTGCAACTAAACCCTGAATCCCAAACCCAAAACCCAAAACCCAAAACCCAAAACCCAAAACCCAAAACCCTGAACCCTGAACCCTAAACCCTAAACCCTAAACCCTAAACCCTAAACCCTAAACCCTAAACCCTAAACCCTAAACCCTAAACCCTAAACCCTAAACCCTAAACCCTAAACCCTAGTCCCAGGAGCTTCTCCTGTAGGTAGTCCACCTCACCTTCCCAACGTGCCTCAATGGCTCCAGGGCCCGAGGGGATGGCGGCTAGGGTTTAGGGTTTAGGGTTTAGGGTTTAGGGTTTAGGGTTTAGGGTTTAGGGTTTAGGGTTTAGGGTTTAGGGTTTAGGGTTTAGGGTTTAGGGTTTAGGGTTTAGGGTTTAGGGTTTAGGGTTTAGGGTTTAGGGTTTAGGGCTTAGGGTTTAGGGTTTAGGGTTTAGGGTTTAGGGTTTAGGCTTCCCAACACACGACCCTCCCCCTGCAGGGACTAATCAGCCCGAAAATTGTGGTCATGTAGCCCGTGCTTCGCAAACTACTCCGGCCGATGGGCCATTAACTAAACGCTGACAGACAGGACTTGTCGGGTTTGTTGTGGAGGTTTTTGTCTCTTGGAAACTAATGAGCTTCTCAAAGGAACCTCTGAGAGACATGCAACGACTGAAACATGCCCAGACGACACCAAGCTGCTTGCTGCTGCGCTCGCGATTCGATCCGCTGCATCGTCTTGATTCCATTCTTCTCCTAGTCTCGTACAGCTCAGACACTGCAAATCTTAAAGTGCCAACATGGCTACGGGTCTAGGGTTTAGGAATTTTGATTTGCCACCCGCCAGGCATTTGCTTGAAACTACCCTAAACCCTAAACCCTAAACTCTGCCATCCTAAGCACAATCTGGTTTAGGATGCTCGCCGAGTTGCCTGGGCCCTTAATGGGGGGGGGGGGGGGGGGGGGGGGGGGGGGGGGGGGGGAGTGGAGGGTGTGCATAAGGTTGCTGAAGGTCCGATCGGTCAGTCAGATTCAGTTACCTCAACCCTAAATCCTAAACCCTAAACCCCCAAGCCCCCCAAGCCACGGAAGGGCCTGACAAGGCTCAGACTACCCCTAAGCCCTGATTAAGCCCTAAACTCTAAACCCTATAAACCCTATAAACCCTAAAAACCCTATAAACCCGATAAACCCTATAAACCCGATACACCCTATAAACCCTATGAACCCTATAAACCCTATAAACCCTATAAATCCTGAAAACCCTAAAAACCCCTAAACTTAAACCCTAACCCCACCCCTAAACCCTAAACCCTATCGCAAGCCACTGCTTCGACCGAAATCGGGATTCGGGACGACCATTGCTGCCCTGCAACGAGGGTCATCTTCAGCACCTTGTTCAGGTCGTCCCCTCGGCTATGGCAGCTGGGGCCCTAAACCCTAAACCCTAAACCCCAAACCCTAAACCCTAGACCCCAAACCCTAAACCCTAAACCCGAAACCCTAAACCCATCGCCGCGCCACTTCCCGCAGCTGTTTTTGCTTGGTAACCCGTAGCAACTTCCCTCGCTTTTCGGCTTCAAGGTTCTCTTATAAAGTATTAGGTTCTAAACCCTAAGCCCTAAATCCTAAACCCTAAACCCCAACCCCAAACCTAAGGGTCCATGTACCTAAATCGGGCATACTTGGACCCCAAAGTCCCAAAAAAAGGAGGTACTGAAAGGCCCGAGTACTCCCTATTTAGGTACATGGGCCTTTAGGGAAAGAGGGTGCCCTGACCATAATCTGGTTACAGGGCTACCAAGATAGTTTACAGTGCATGTTTTGGATGGTAGGGTTGATGTTTAGAATTTGTAGGTGGTTTAGGGTTTAGGGTTTAGGGTTTAGGGTTTAGGTTTAGGGTTTAGGGTTTACGATACTCAGCGGCCCCCACATCCTGTGTTCCCTGCCTGAAGGCTCCAACGTAGTTCCTTTTTTGGGCCTATTCTAGTATACTATACACAAAAAAAACGTACAACATGGGAGCCTTTGACCCCTCAACCACAAAAACCCAAAACCCTGTTTGTCTCCTGTCCTTCTCTTCGTTCTCTCGGGACTCGGAGCATCTACCCCACAAGCGTCTAACCCATAATATAATAAGGCGATGTGTAAGGTATATGCGGACTCATCTAAAATCAACGCGTTTTGTCCTTTTTGGGTAGTTGTCCTGTTTCTACGGCTCCGTTAATCTGTTGGGAACCGCCAAAAAGACCCTGATTTACAGGGGGGTCCCACATGGACGATACAACCCCTGTTCGGGCACACTGCTGCCAGGGGAGCGTTTGGAATCCCGCAAGTTCTCGGTGATGGCCTGGGTGCGCGTTGCCTCCAGCAAAGACCTGGCGGAAGCATTTGCCGCATCTACTGGCCGAGAGAGCCTTCTTTGAGGGGATGTCCCCAGTTCCTGCCCGCGAAACCTTCAACACGTGCCTGGTCCCAAATCCCTCATAGCCTGCAATACTCCCTTTTAACTAACGCTTTGTCCCTCAACCCTACATCCCTAAACCCTAAACCCTAAACCCCAAACCCTAAACCCTAAACCCTAAACCCTGAACTACTGCTTCAAGCCTCTTCTGGTGCCCGGTGGGTACAGGTCCGGGCGAAGGATGCGAATTCTCGATGGCCCCCCACAGTTGTTCCATCGGGTTTAGGGTTTAGGGTTTTCCAGATGGGTAGTTTCCTAAATTAGGGTCCCTTTTTGGGCACCCATTATAAGGCGGCACCCTTTAAAGAAGGGATCCCAAAAAGGGACCCCAATTTAGAGAACTACACATATCCAAACCTACAGCAAACTCCAGAAAGTTAATGGTTGAAGGATGACCAGAGCTGGGATTCCCTTTAGTTTACCTTTTGGGGGATAGGGATGTTCCAACTTGTCGGAGCTTACTGTAAGATGCCCCTTAAGACCCTCTGAAAAAGATTCCTGGATATGCTCTCGTGCACCCAATGAGGGAACAGACGAAATATCCCAAGGGCCTACCTAGAAACTAACCTTCACAGCTTCTGCCCTCGTCCCCTAAACCCTAAACCATAAACCCTAAACCCTAAACCTTAAACCCTCTTCCCTGTGCCTCTAGTTCCCAGGGTTCCCTTACTACCCCCCTATAGTACCCCCACCCAGATTCCCCCCTTAAATAACCTTCGTTGGGCTGACCCAAAGTCTCCAATGTAGTTCCTTTTTTGGCATAGTTATAGTGGATTCTAGTATGCTACCCCCAAAACGGTACTCCATAGGAGCCTTTGGGTAGTAGCCATCCCTAAATCGCCTTGTTACCGAAGAATCCCGCCCAAGGTTCTACAAAAGCAGCCTACAAACAAGTAGGTTTTGGGCTCTTAAGCTGGGGTAGAGGAGAGTTGGTGCTTTTCGGGCTTGTGTTCTTGGAGCTGTGGGGGGGGGTGAAGGTCAAGACGATTTTCTATTTCAGCAGGCTTTTCAAAGACTGTAAGCCCTACACTGTAAACCCTAAACCCTTTTATCCCACAACTCTAAACCCTCATGACGCCCGAAAACCTAATGCCTTTTTTACCCCTAAACCCCAAACCCTTCTCTTCCTAAACCCTAAACCGGCATGAGACTATCTGGCCGAGGTTTTGCGGCAGAACAAAAACTAGTAACCCTAAACCCTAAACCCTAAACCCTAAGCCCTAAACCTTAAGCCCTAAACCCTCCAGGTAAACCCTTTTTGGGCACCGGGCTTCTCAAACGAAGCCCTTAGGCGCCTGCTAAACCAACCCCAAAGAGCCCAGTATCCCAATAATTATCCTAATAGGGGTTTAGGGTTTAGGGTTTAGGGTTTAGGGTTTAGGGTTAGGGGCCTTCATTTGTAAAGGCATCCTTAGTATGACTTAAGGTATTTCCTTTCGTTAAGGGGTATCATACCCCTTAATTAAGGCATATGCCTTAATTTGTAGAAGGGATCCTTAACATGGTTTAAGGCATATTTTTTCTGAATTAAGGGGTATGGAGCTCTTTGGGTGAAACCCCCAAACCCTGCACTCCAGAAACCGGGTGCCGTTGTGACCGGGTGGCCTCTTGAAGACCCTACATCCCTGGGCACTAAACCCGAAACCCTAAGCTGAAGATCCAACCCTAAACCCTAAACCCTGAACCCTACACCCTACACCCTACACCTTACAGCCTAAACCCTAAACCCTACACCCTACACCTTACACCCTAAACCCTAAACCCTAAACCCTAAACCCTAAACCCTAAACCCTAAACCCTAAACAGGTGGCCTCTTGAAGAGCGCTGCGGCAGTTCGATCCGACGCGGTCTTGAGGCGGCGCTGCAGCTTCGTAGTGAAGATTCCTGGGGTTTAGGGTTTAGGGTTTAGGGTTTAGGGTTTAGGGTTTAGGGTTTAGGGTGTAGGGCTTAGGGCTTAGGGTTTAGGGCTTGGGGCTTGGGAGGGGGGGAAGGGGGGAAGGGGGGGATGGGGGGGGGGTTCTGACGGGCTCAACGGGCTACGGTTTGGGGAAGCTGCGAAATTCGGACAGCCAAGGTGCTGGGGCGATTGGGATTAAATGTTCACAAGTGCTATCAGTGGTTATGAGTGCTGTCTGTCATTCGCCATGGCGCGTGGAGACTTTCTGTAGTGGGATGTACCCCCTCCCCCGACAAGTTCATAGGCGGTCCCTGAAAGCAAGAAAGTAGAACTGGGGCTCTAGGTATTCCATAGACTGTACCTCCTACCCTACACCCTAAACCCTAAACCCTATAAACCCTATAAACCCTATAAACCCTATAGACCCTATAAACCCTATAAACCCTATAAACCCTATAAACCCCATAAACCCTATAAACCCTATAAACCCTATAAACCCTATAAACCCTATAAACCCTAAACCCTAAACCTCCCCAAAACCTCCTTGGAAGAACACCATCGACGCGAGAGCCAAGGCACGATTCAGCTGCTGCGTGGCGCTCAGTCGCGTCGGCTTTGGCTCGTGGCCCTAGTCGCTTGTGGATTGCAACGAAGAGGGTTTAGGGTTTAGGGTTTAGGGTTTAGGGTTTAGGGTTTAGGGTTTAGGGTTTAGTGGCCCTTCGCCTGTGGATGGCAGCTAAAGGGTTTACTGTAGGGCTTTTTGCCACCCGCCTAGCTGATGCTGTAGGGTTTAGGGGTAGGCGTTTAGGGTTTAGGGTTTAGGGTTTAGGGTTTAGGGTTTAGGGTTAAGGGTTTAGGGTATTAGGGTATTAGGGTATTAGGGCTGAGGCATGTGGGGCTTAGGGGGTTTAGGGGTTTAGGGTTCTACCCTGATGGAACTTAAGGATTTCGGGCTTAGGGGTTTAGGCTGGGTTGCTGGCTTAAAAAGGGTGCCCTTTTTTGCTTAAAGGGGTTTATAAGGGAAACTCAACCCCCCAAAAAGGGAATAAGGGCACTACTGGGCATCCTAGTAGGGGTTTAGTAAGGGGCTCGGGGGCCAATGACGAAAATTCATCTTCCAGAAGCTGGAGTAGCCCGCGGCCGCAGCACCGCCCTCTGACAGATGACCATCTTGCGGGTTCAGGGTTTAGGGTTTAGGGTTTAGGGTTTAGGGTTTAGGGTTTAGGGTTTAGGGTTTAGGGTTTAGGGTTTAGGGTTTAGGGTTTAGGGTTTAGGGTTTAGGGTTGCCAAAAGCCTTTCATGCTCTTGGCGCCTGGAGGGGGTCTGCACTTGCTCAGCTGCATTCCAATGGTTCTGCCTCCATACTTCTCCTCAGAGCCATGTCCACCACTCCTTGGCCCCTTGTGCCACCTGCGGAATTTACACGAGGTCACGAACCGTGCTGAAAGCGGCATGGCTGTGCGGGTCTGTACTTGAACCACCCATGTTGTGGTACAGGGGCCAGCACATCTTCTTGAGAAGGCGGAGTTGTTCTCGACTGGCGGCGATGTGCAGCGCAGTTTATCCGCTGTTAGCTCTGGTCCGGTTGCTTTGCGGCTTCTCGGAGCCCCCTATGAAGGAAGGCAGCAGCCTGGCTGAACCCTAAACCCTAAACCCTAAACCCTACACCCTACACCCTACACCCTAAACCCTAAACCCTAAACCCTAAACCCTAAACCCGAGGATTTGCTGACGGCGCCCGCCATAGCTGCCAAACTGCCCTTCCGCAGCAGCTGCAACGGCAATGGGATTCGGGTTGAGGGTGGTGGGGATGATTCTTCAAACCCCTAAACCCTAAACCCTAAACCCTAAACCCTAAACCCTAAACCCTAAACCCTAAACCCTAAACCCTAAACCCTAAACCCTAAACCCTATAAACCCTAAACCTAAACCCTGCAGACCCTGATTGAAGAATCGTTGCGGGAAACCTTAAAAACGGCATCTCGACACCCAACCCCCACTCAACTGCAGTTCCCTATTTTGTGCGCCACTTTCTCTCTAGAATCTACCAACTACTGGCCCTCAAACATAAATGCCCCAGAAAGGCAACTACAACACTAGGGGGCCCTAAACCCTAAACCCTAAGCCCTAAGCCCTAAGCCCTAAACCCTAAACCCTAAACCCTAAACCCTAAACCCTAACCCTAAACCCTTAACCCTTAACCCTAAACCCTAAACCCTGGTGGTCGAAGGCACAGCGTTAGGGTCCGTGTACAGGCCTCCTCGTCGGCCGACGACTTGGATTCCCGGACCTCCTTTATAGGGTTCTTCAGGGAGGGGGCTTCATGGTCCCTTTTGGTCTGTAGCGTCCTTAAGGGAGGGTTCAGGGTTCAGGGTTCAGGGTGTTAGGGTGTTAGGGTGTTAGGGTGTTAGGGTGTTAGGGTGTTAGGGTGTTAGGGTGTTAGGGTGTTAGGGTGTTAGGGTGTTAGGGTTTTAGGGGTTTTGGGTTTGGGGTTGAGGGCCTTAAGAACCCTAAAACTCCTCAGCGACCGCCCGGGCGGTGTGCACGATGGAGGTCTGCAGCCTGAGATGTGGTGGTAGGCTGAGGAGTACATGATCTAGCGCTTGTTCAAGCTCTATAGGGCCCAAACCCTAAACCCTAAACCCTAAACCCTAAACCCTCAACAAAAGGTTTTTCAACCCTAAAGCCTAAACCCTGAACCCTATAAGCCCCAAAGCCCCCAAGCCTACCTGGCCTTAGCTTGCCAGGTTGATGCCCGAAACCCTTCAACCCTCGCTTTCCCCATCTCAGCACAGGTTTAGGGTTTAGCGTTTAGGGTTTAGGGTGTAGGGTTGAGGGCCTCAACCTTAAACAAAAGCGCAAAACCTACTGTTTGAGTAAGTGTGGGGTCTAGACCTTAGCAGGGATTGTAGCAATACAATACGGGTAAATGATCCCATGTTTACGGTTTAGGTTGGTTTAGGGTTTAGGGTTTAGGGTTTAGGGTTTAGGGTTTAGACTTTAAAGTTTAGGGTTTAGGGTTTAGGGTTTAGGGGTTAGGGTGGGTTAGGGGTTACGCGTTAGGGGGTTAAGGGTTTTCCACTTGGTCCAGCAACAGGACCCTATAACACTCAACGGCCAGTAGCGACTGCCCCTCCATCGGGAGGTACTTGGGGGTCCACGATGGGCCGCCCGAGGACCCTGTTGGCCAGAGATGCATGTAGAGTTTCGGGTTTAGGGTTTAGTGCCCTAAACCCTAAACCCTAAACCCTAAACCCTAAACCCTAAACCCTAAACCCTAAACCCTAAACCCTAAACCGTCTATGACTAGCGCTTGGGGAGCCTCGACCCGAACCGAAAGCTGTTATTGGGGGCGGGGGCATGCAGGGAGTTTATCGAGTGTCCGACTTCGTGAGCCAAAGTCTGGGGTTTAGGGTTTAGGGTTTAGGGTTTAGGGTTTAGGGTTTAGGATGTAGGGCTTAGGGTTTAACCCGTAAGGTTGTACCCATGGGTTTTGGGTACCCTTTTCAAAGACCTCCGGGGTACGAGTCTTCATCCCTTGAAATACAGGGTGCGTGGATCCTGTGTTTCATGACCCTAAACCCTATATAAACCCTAAACTCTACAATTATTTAGGTTTTGAGTTGCAAGTGCGATTGGGGCTGGACCCTGAACCCAACATCATGACCATATCAACCCAAGGCTCCACCCCTCTTCCCCAAAAACAACCCCATACCCCTTACGGATCATTTTAAGGATCCCTATATTTGTGCGCTGTGCGTTCTCAACCCCCAGGCCAGTCAGGGTGGGTGTTTGAGTTCCGCCCCCCTGGGCTCCCTGGGCCCCTCTGGGCGCCTGCTGGCCCGGCCCCCTCTTTCCCTTTTGGGTTGGAAGGCCCATTTGGACCCTGCCCTGCACCTTGCTTCTCGCCTTTGCGCTGTTTGGCCAGGCCCATCTGCGCCTTTCTGCCCTTCTGCCTGTCCCCTTTTTCTGAACCCTGAAGCATGCTGGCGACCACCGTGAGGGAATGAAGAAGTTTGAGTTTAGGCCTAAACCCCAAAAGGAATAGGTTTGGGTGGCTTTGCCGCCTCGGACGGCGTGGGGTGGGAGAAAAGTGTTAGATGGCCTTCCACCATCGGGCCAAAGCTGCTCTTCGCGCCTCACGACGCTTTCGAGCTTGTTCCGAAACCTAACCTTCACAGCATCTACGCCCTATCACAGCAAACCCTAAACCCCCTAAACCCTAAACCCTAAACCGCGCCAACCCACATGGCTTACGGTAAACTCCTCAAAGGGTTTCGGGCTCTCACGGTCCACGCGGGCTCTGCCTTGCTTGCCTCGCCCCTTCTTTGCACGCGATCCGCCAGAAGGCGAAGCACCCGCCACGCCTTGCCAGGCATCTTTGGGAGTTAGGGTTTGGGGTTTAGGATTTAGGGTTTAGCATTTAGGGTTTAGGAGGCTTACGAGGTTCTCCCCCTTAGAAAGCCTTGTTTGGACCCTATAGAACCCAAAAGTCTAAACTAGCCCCTATAAACCCCACGCCCTTTTCTCTTGTGTGAGAGGTAACAGGGTTTGGGTTGGGATGTTCCCCCCTATACTAACACAAACAGTCCTTAATAGGGAATATAATAGGGGGGTGGGGGTACTTGTTATCCATGTTAAGGACTGTTAGTATAAGGGGCAACATGCCAAGGTTTGGTGTTCAAAGCCTAAACCCTAAACCCTAAACCCTAAACCCTAAACCCTAAACCCTAAACCCTAAACCCTAAACCCTAAACCCTAAACCCTAAACCCTAAACCCTAAACCCTAAACCCTAAACCCTAAACCCTAAACCCTGTTCCAGAGGTTTCGGGTTCACGAGGCTCATGGCTCAAAGAGTGCTCGGCTTCCTCCAGCGGGCTCAGGACAGGCGTTGGGCTTAAGGATGTACTATAGGGGTAGGGTTTAGGGTTTAGGGTTTAGGGTTTAGGGTTTAGGGTTTAAGCTTTATACCCAAAGGCTCCAAGGTAGTTCCGTTCCTTTTTGGGTTCGTTATAGGGGATTCTAGGATGCTACCCCAAAAAGGTACCACATAGCAGCCTTCGGGCAGGGCGGAAGTTTAACGGCTAAAGTGTTCGGGGTGTCGTTAAAGCCGCCTTAAGGTTTGGGTTTCAATTTCATGGCGCGCATACGGGCCTACTGTAGTTTCGTGAGTTGTCATTCGCTCCCGCTCTGTGCGACACAGGCATACTACAACGTCCTAAGCCCTGACCAAACCCAGCCCAACCCACAGCAACCCTAACCTAACCTAACCTGACCTAACCTACCCTATCCTCAGCCGACATGCCCTCACCCAACCCAGCCTACCGTACCTGATCGAACCTGACGCGGCCACCTGGCCCATAGAAATGCGACAAGTTTCCTGACAGACTCACTCGCTGACTGTCGCCGTGCCACAAGTCTGCCAGCTGCTCGAGCATGTGCTTGACTGATGCTGAGCAGGTGTTGTACTCGACTTTGACCAGGAACGTAAGGCAATCTGCGACGAGCGTAGGAATCTGCAAAGATGCCTGTTTTCAGAGGAACAACATACATGCGCTTGACGTCGTTGAGCTCTGCTTGGATGACCTCCGTTTCTCTGAAGTTGTCTGGACAGAAGGCCATGTATGATGATACGGGCGGCAAGCGTATCTGGTCTCGCCCTCCCTGCTCCGACTGCGGGTTTGGCGCCTGGTTGGATGCTTCTTGCCAAGCTGCAGAGGGCTAGGCTTCAGGGTTTCGAGTTTAGGGTCTAGATCTCTACCTACAAGCTCCGATGTAGTACCTTGTTGGGATAGTAGAGGAAATTCCTATAGCTAACCCAGAAAAGGAACGACAGGTAAGTGTACTCGCAATCTAGCGAAGCCCGAACCGTAGCTAAACCCTAAACCCTAAACCCTAAACCCTAAACCCTAAACCCTAAACCCTAAACCCTAAACCCTAAACCCTAAACCCTAAACCCTAAAGAAGCTGAGCCCGGGGATGCGGAGAAGGCCTCCCTTTGCCGGCAAGTTCTGCTCGGCGTCGCTGTCGTCGTCCTCCTGCGCCTGAACGCTAAACCCGAAACCTGAACCCCAAACCTTACATCCTAAACCCTGAACCCTAAGCCTTACATCCAAAACTCTGAACCCTAAACCCCAAACCCTAAACCCCACACCCTAAACCCTAAACCCTGGACCCTTAAACCCTAGCTCCTTCATGGCCTCGCGGATCCACTCGGTACCTCCGCTTGCTTTTGTTCACAAGGCTTTAGGCAAGGGCCGATCGGGGTAAGGTCCACGGGGTTTAGGGGGTAGGGTTTAGGGCTTTTTCGCTCCCGCATAAGGATTAGGGTTTTTTGTTTAGGGTTTAGGGGTTTAGGGTTTATAAGAAAGTAATGCACCTTAAAGAAGTTGAAAAGACAGGCAGCTTTTCTTCTGACCCCGCGAACTTCTACGAAACAACCATGAGCCTGCAAGTGAAGAAACCCAGAAGAACCCAACTTCCGGCCGTGCCTTAAGATCCCTGCACAGGCTGGCGATCTGAGATATCCCTAAACCCTAAACTCTAAACCCCAAGCCCCCCCCCCCCCAAAGTTCTGAATCTACCAAACTCTGACACCCTTTTACCATAAACCCAGAAGTTGGTAAACCCTTGAAAGCCAGAAGCCGTTTCCTAAACCCTAAACCCTAAACCCTAAACATTAAACCCTAAACCCAAAACCCTAATTCACCCTAAACCCATAAACCCATAAACCCATAAACCCTAAAACCTTAAACCCTATTTAAAGCCTAAATATCACCCCCTCCCCCTGAGCACCCCACCTGGTGGGCCGGCAAAGGGAGCTTCTGCGAACCGTCCTTTCGAGGCTTTCGGCACGTGGCCCCCTTTCGTCACGTTGGACCCGCCGCCTCCTGAGAGGAGGAGGGCGAGGAAAGGGGCGTGAAGGGGGTGGCGAGGTAGGCGGGGAGGGGGGGAAGTCTGCAGAAGCTGTTTTTTTGTTAAGCGTTTGGAGGTCAACCAGGTGTTCAGGACGTTTTTGGGGGAGGAGGCACTCTCCCTAAACCCTAAACCCTAAACCTAAACCCTATAACCACGAGGCTTCCGCAGAGCACTGGCGGCGCCTTGATCTCGCTTCTTCTCAACACCCAGCAGCCCTACCAGGCTCCTGGGATGAACTTCGAGCTATAGGCCCAGTTTAGGGTTTAGGGTTAGGGTTTGGGGTTTAGGGTCAGCCTGATCCTGCCTCAGTTTGCTTTTGCTTCAGATGTGTCGAATATGTGTTTCTCATACTTCAGTTGGTGTTTGTGTTGCTCTCCTAACGCTCGCCCGCTCCCGGCAGCTTGATTCAAGGGGCTTACAAGGGAACCTAAATCCTAAAAACAAGGGAATAGGGGCCTACTCTGGGTCCTAGTTAGGGTTTAGGGGTTTGTTCTGGCACCCGCAAAGCTGGACGAACCACTCCGCAGGAATCCAGGATTGTACACAACACAACAGGGTTCAGGGCTTCTGCAAGCACTCTCTGCAACAGAAGGGTTTAGGGTCTGTAGGATTGAGGGTTCAGGGTTTATGGTTGGACCCGCATACACCCTGCTGGTTGGCGCAGGCAGGGGCACACTAGTGAGCCCTGTATGGCCAGTCCTCTCTAAATTATGGTCCCTTTTGGAGGTTCCCCCCTTACAATAAGGGCCCTATGTTTGAAAAGGGCGCACCAGCCCTACAACCGAAAAGCTCTGTCGCCTACATATCCAGAAAGGAAACCCTGAACTCTATCGTTTTTTGACCTATCATGCAAGGAAAGGGACAGGAACAAGGTGACCACAGGAATCGACGCACGAAACCTGAAAAACTGATTCGAGGTGCCGTGTCTGTGTGCTTCCCTTCACCTTGCCGTGAACATGTGCGCCTGGGGCAGGTGCAGGGTTTGTGGGGCCTAAGCCCGAAACCCTAAACCCTAAACCCTAAACATTGATAATTTGGTCGACCTCAAGAACCCCCAAAGACCTGCCTCTTTTGTAGGTTCGGATGATAAAACCCCTTTTATAGGATTCTTGGAGGCAACCTACAAGAAAAGTAGGTGCTGGGTTCTTCAGGTGGGGCTTACGTTGGGGGCTTGCTCCGCGTGCTGGAACCGAAGCTATGCGAACAAACTTGAGGCCACGAACCCTGGCTTCGGCGTGTCCTAAAGCCTTTTGGTTTAGGGTTAGGGTTGAGGGTTTAGGGCTAGGGATATAGGGAGGGACATTAACCTTATTCCCCAAAGTAACCCTACATATACCTTATCTACGCGCTTTTTACCTAAGTAGCCCCCGATATTTCCCCTAGGGTCCTTTAAGAAAGGCCCCTCCTTTAGTCGCTAGAGGGTTCAAAAAGGGTCCTGCATACCCTAAACCCTAAACATTAAACCCTGAACCCCAAACCCTAAACCCTAAAGCCTGAACCAGCAGACTGGAAGGCGGCTGGTTTAGGATTTAGGGTTTAGAGTTTATAGGGTTTAGGGGCACATTACAAGCTCCTTCCCTAAGGATCCCATGTATCTTTGTAGTATATACTTGGGCCTTAAAGGGGTCCCTATATAGTAGCTCCAGGCCCAAGACGAATGAACACTCTCAACCCTAGTGTCTAAACCTGCAGACCCTGAACCCTGCCTGGACCTCGGATTTGAGCTCCGTTAATATGATTGGCCCGGGTCGCCAAAAATTCTATGGCTAGTGTGACCTAACGAACCCTGAGCCCTGAGCCCTAAACCCTAAACCCTAAACCCGAAACCTTAAGCCCTAAGTCCCAAACCCCACAGCAGGAAGTACCTGAACCCTAAACCCGAAACCTTAAGCCCTAAACCCTAAACCCTAGAACCCTACCCTAAACTCTAAACCCTAAACCTCTCTTTCATGTATAATTTCAATGTTGGGGGAGTTACTGGGCAAGGTCATTTGTTTTTACTGGGCAAGGTCATTTTTTTACTGGGCAAGGTCATGTTTCTACTGGGCAAGGTGTTTTTTTGTACTGGGCAAGGTCATGTTTCTACTGGGCAAGGTCATTTTTGTTATTGGGCAAGGTCATGTTTCTACTGGGCAAGGTCATTTTTTACTGGGCAAGGTCATTTTTTACTGGGCAAGGTCGTTCCATAAGTGAAATATGTTCTGAATGTTGTGGAATTCTTTGGGCGGGTGGGTATTTTTCTGGAGTAATTTCTCGACTAGTGAATGCTTGGACTTGAGATGCTTAACCCGAAACCCTAAGCCCTAAACCCGAAACCCTGAAACCCGAAACCCTAAACCCTAAACCCTAAACCCTGAACCCTGAACCCTACCCGGAGGTCTGGGAGGTGCCTGTCAGCTTCATGATCTTCAACTCCGCCGAGCTTGAGAGTTGCTTTACCTCATTGGCTGGGTTTAGGGTTTAGGGTTTAGGGTTTAGGGTTTAGGGTTTAGGGTTTAGGGTTTAGGGTTTAGGGTTTAGGGTTTAGGGTTTAGGGTTTAGGGTTTAGGGTTTAGGGTTTAGGGTTTAGGCGACGCTGCCCAAAGCCCCAAAACACCCTCACTAGGCTGAGCTTCCGGGGGTTTAGAGCAAGGCAGCCTTTTTCAAGTCACGAAAGCTCTGACGCACCCGACCTTAACACTTTCGACTTGGGATGCGCCACCTTCTACTAACAGTCCTTACTAGGGATTATATGTACCCCCTATTCTAGTCCCTACAGTGCTTCAGCTGTATTCTAGTAACCCCCTGATTATTCTATAGTCCCTATTAAGGACGGTTCGTTTGAGGGGGAACATCCCAATCCTAAACCCTCGACCCCACAAACCTCGAGGTTCCGGGTCTAGAGGGAGCACTAAACCCTATAGGCCGCTGCGGAAAAATAACCTTGAGCCCTCCCCCCCCCCCCCCCCCCAAAAAAAAAAAATAAAAAAACAAAAACAAGCAAATAACAAAATAATAATCAGCAAACATAAAGACTAAGAGGTGCATTTTGTTTCATATGAACTAGAGGGTCATAAGACAAAACCCTAAACCCTTTCGAGAACTGACCGTAACGCCGCAGCCCGGTAGCCGCCAGGAGCATTCGCAAGCTTTGAACCAGCCTCGGCGCTCTGACAGCTGAAGAGCCTCTTGCATGGACAGCACACCCTGACCCTAAAAACCCTAAACCCCAAACTTTAGACCCAACAAAGAATCAGCACAAACTGATTGAGGCGTTACCCCCCGAATCTCCCCCCGAAAGCCTGCAAACGAACTACGCCCTAAACGCGCAGTGAAGCCCTAAACTCCCTAACCCCCGCCCCCCCCGCCCCCTAGGGTTTAGGGTTTAGGGTTTAGGGTTTAGGGTTTAGGGTTTAGGGTTTAGAAAGGTTGCTGCTGCGAGAGGCCCTTTAGCGGATTCTCACAGCCCCCCAGCGTTAAGGCTCCCCCTCCTCCCTCCCTCCATGGGTTGCCCTACTACCCCCCAAAATACTACCCCACCAGTGTTCCCCCCTTAAGTACTATATAGTCTCCATGCACTATAATGATTACTATCGGAAATAGGAGTAGAACAGAACACATCTAAAGTAGAAGTACAACAGAGCTGTAACAGAACTAGAGTATAGCTAGAATATGACTAAAATATAACAAGAATATTGCAACAATGGGGGGTATTTAAGGCTAGGGGACAGGGGGGTTTAGTATTGGGGGGGAGGAGATTAGGCCCTCAACAGCAAGGCCCGCCCCAGGCCAACCCTGTCCTTGAAACAAGGGGAGAAAAAAGTTTTTGGGGTTTGGATGGGGTTTAGGGTTTAGGGTTTGGGGTTTGGGGTTTAGGGTTTGGGGTTTAGGGTTTGAAGTTTAAGGGGTCGAATTCCCACACTACTATTTGCTTAAGGCCCCGCCTCAATAAAAAAAAACAACAAAAGATAATAATCTCCATATGAGTAGTGGTCCAAACCTCTAGTATGTCCTGACTGTCGCGTAGAATAGGGTCGGCCCCATATCGGTTATGTGGGAATTATCTATGGGAGTTGGGTATCGGTTTAGGGTCGGCCCCTATCGGTTTTCGTGGTAGAGCAAACTTGTCAATTCCATATGGCTCCTCTAATCATGGCTGCCTCTTCCAGAGGTTTTGGAACAGTTGTGAATCTTCTGGGGTGTTCTTACGCAAGTAGCATATCCCAAGCCCTAAATTTGAAGGTTTTTGGGGCTTGGGATCCCTGCGGCGGAATGTGGAAGCAGGTTTAGGGTTTAGGATTTGTCGTCTAGGGTTTAGGGCATCATTTTCTGAGATGCCCCGAACTACACAGCCCTGATCACTTGCAGAATCTTGCGTATGACGTATGTCCTTCATCGGGTTCTAAGCATTGTCCTAACCCTACACCTTCCTCCCTACCCTAAACATTAAACCCTAAACCCTCAAACCCCTAAACCCTAGAAACCCTCAACCCTGGAAACCGTATAAACTCTAAACCCTGGAAATCCTTTAAACCCTATAAACCCTAGACCATATAAACCCTAAACCATAAACCCTAAACCCTAAACCCTAAAAACCCTAAACCCTAAAAACCCTAGACCATATATACCCTAAACCATAACCACCCCACCCAGCTCATGAAATGAGCTCCTGGCTTCTCTGCATGCTGCTTGTCCTGCAAAAAAAAACAGCTCTCCCTGAGCCCCACCCCTCCAATTCTACCCTAAACCCTAAACCCTAAACCCTAAACCCTAAACCCTATAACCTATAACCCTAAACCCTAAACCCTAAACCCTAAACCCAACCCTAAACCTACCAAGTTGGGCCTCCTAGCTCCTCCCCCACCTGAAGGCCCCCGTCAACTGCGGGCTCGCATAAGGGCTGACAGTTCTGAGGGCTCAGGGTTTAGGGTATAGGGCTAGGGTTTAGGGTTTAGGGTTTAGGGTTTAGGGTTTAGGGTTTAGGGTTTAGGGTTCAGGGTTTAGGGTTTCGGGTTTAGGGCATCTCTGCTGTTGAGAGCTTTTGGATTGTCGGGGTGGCAGATTCGGTGAGACGTCGCCCTGTCTCCCACTGCAACTGTCTCTGGTTCTCTCTCGCTCTCTCTGTCTCTCTCTCTCTCTCTCTCTCTCTCTCTCTCGCTCGCTACCCTAACAAGCCAAAGCGCGAACACCCTCACTCTACACCCAGGAAGTGGAAAACTCAAACCTCCGTGGATTAGCGTTGGTCCTCTTCGTACTTCTGGGACAGCGCCCGGTCATTTTCCAACCTCCGGGCGGGTGACTGCTTCTCGAGCAACCCTAAACCCTATACCCTAAACCACTGGGGGTGCGCCCAGAGATCCCAACGCCAAAGCCCAGGGCGCGAATCCTAGGAGCCCCTACTGAATGTGAAAACTCCCTTCCAGACAGGGGGCTTTCTCTGTGTATTCGTATTATGAGGGTTTAGAGTTTAGGGCTGAGGGTTTCGGGTTTGGGGATTAGGGTTGAGCAACCTAGGAATAGCTTGTAAGGGAACCTAAACCCTAAAAAACAAGGAATGAGGGCCTACTCCTAACCAACTGGTTCTTAGGCCTAAGCCCTAAAACAGGAGCTTTACTGGTACCCTGTAAGCAAGACCCGTAAGGTTTAGGGTTTAGGGTCTAGGGTTTAGGGTTTTTTTTGTGGGGGAATACAAACGAACTTGGCAGCTGTTGAATGTGGGCCATTTGGGGGCATATATATATATATATGAGGAATAAACAGAATACATGTATGCAGATTGCCTGGCAAGTAAGATCTCTTCTCTAGACCCGTAAACCCTATATAAACCCCACAGACTAAAACCTAAACCCTAGTGAACTCCTAAACCCTATATAAACCCCCACGCCCTAAACTTTAGTTTCCCTAAACCCTGAACTTGAAACCCGACTTCGATAAACCCCTGAACCCCATGTAAACCCCACACACCCGAAAACCTAAACATCTCTAAGCCCGCTAGAGAACCCGGCACATCCCTCTAAGCCCTGAACCCAAATCTCCGAGTAGCATTTGGCCGGCATCTTCCAATGAAGCCTCCAGGCTTTCTTTCTCCTTGCCTGAAGTGGTTGGGGTTTGGGGGTTTGGGGGTTTGGGGGTTCGGGGGTTCGGGGGTTCGGGGGTTCGGGGGTTTGGGGGTTTGGGGGTTTGGGGGTTTGGGGGTTTGGGGGTTTGGGGGTTCGGGGGTTTGGGGGCTTGAGGCTTTGGGGCTTGTGTTTTTGTTTCTTGTTGTTGCCGATCTTTCTTTTTTGGAAAACTGGTCAGGTTCAGGGCTTCGTTGGGTTCAGGGTTTAGGGTTTCCCTTGTTTTTTTGTAAGGGGAGAGAAGGAGGGGCGGCACCTGCCGAGCCACTGCACTGCGAGGTCCTCCCCACAAAGCAACGGAACTCCCCCCAAGACCTTCCATAAGTCTGGCCGCGGAGAGAGAGAGAGAGAGAGAGAGAGAGACAGAGAGAGACAGAGAGAGAAAGAGAGAGAGAGAGGGAGAGAGAGAGCGAGAGAGAGGAAAAAGAGAGCGAGAGAGAGAGAGAGAGAAGAAAAAGAGAGAGAGAGAGAGGCAGAGACCGAGAGAGAAAGAAAGAAAAGACGCAGAGACAGAGACAGAGGCAGAGAGAGAGAGAGAGAGAGAGAGAGACAAAGAGCGCCAGAAACATCAACAGATTCGGGGATCCGTCTCAGTAGACGAGTTCTGCCCAATACAATGCCAAAGACTCTCGCACATCGGCACCCCTGCTTGGAGTTACATGTAGAGGGTTTAGGGTTTAGTCAGTCAGTCAGGGACAGCGAAGAGACTCCATGTCGCGCTGAGTATAGCACTTACTGGCCATACGTGATACAAAAACATGCAGCAATGACACTCATCCGGAAAGCCAACGGTCGATGAGAACCTTCCCGTCTGGCAGAAAATCCGCCATTTGAACGGGGGCTCTATTCACCGGGAAATGTTGTACAAGAATGTTGGCTACATCAAAAACGGTGTCATCGAATTTTTTTAAGCTCGGCAGCAATGCTTGCACTTCCCATCCCTCCAACTCCAGCAGAGAAGCGCACAATGCAGCAGTATCAGCTTCCCTTCTAGGCCTTAATGGCCCTTGGACACGGATCACTGGCCAGTGAGATGCCGGACCTGGAGAGGGCGTCCAGTCAGTATCACTGCACGGTTGCATCGTGGCGAGCAAGAAAGGGAGGCAACCCGTGTGGCCGTGCGCCAAGTGACGGCACAACCTTTCAGTGCCCCAGTAGTTGCGCAGGCACGCTTTGCAAGTCGAGCCGCTAGCAAAGGGCCTGGCGATATTGGTGTGGTCATGTTGGCATTGGACATGGGCGGCCAAGTGTGAGGTGGATGGAAAAGTAGCCTCACAGAGCCAACAAGCAAAGTCGCCAGCTAAGGTAGGCGGTGGACTCTTGTCCACCCTGGCAATTCCTTCCCTTCTTGCTCTCACCTGGAAGGCAGCCCACTTGCCCAAGCTGTTTGTATGGGCCCTGACAGCAAGCTTCAGCGCTCTGGTGACAACTGTTGCGTGCTCGGACGCGAGGCTTAACAGGCCATCCGCAGAAGCACAAGCACTCCTGACAGTCTGCTCGTTGATGACGCCAGGCGCCCACTTGGCTAGAAAGGCCAAGTCTCGATGGATTTGGTGAATCCACGAGTCATCCGTTTGAGCTGCATGCTCCAGGAGTAGCTCCCATAAGAACCGGTTGTCATCCCGCACAATCCTCAAGAGATGCCTGACCCGTTCTACGAGCAAGAGGGCAGCTGGTGCTGGACGGCAGAGTGCTCCCGCCAACTCTGGAGTGCCTGGGTAGGCCGGGTGATGATCCCACCTATCCTCCGGTAGAAGCATGCGGTACATGACCGAGATGCCCTTCTCCCATCTGTCCAGTGACGCTGCATCAGGCACCCATACTCCTACATTGTGTGAGGCAGATGAAAGAGCCAGGGCCTCCAGGAGCTGACACCTGCCCTTGAGAGGGATGGCTGGATTGCGCAGTACTTGTTTCGTCAAAGGGGCGGCCGCCTGGACACCATGAGCCAGCTTAGCAGCAAAATCCGCCTTTGATGACAGCTGCGCCGAAACGAGTGTCCCGAGGTGTGTGTACCTGTGAACCACGGCCAGATCCAGATGGCAGTTTGGATCGGACTGGACTTTGATGACATGTCGGTCGTGCAGGAGCTGTTTCTTCATAGCCTGGCTGCCCTTTCCAGTCCAGAAGATGACCGCTTCTGTCTTGCCCCTGGCATAGTTCGGAGCAAGACCTCTCCTGGTATAGGCCGTGTGCATGATGGCGCATACCTTGCTCAGCCTGGTTGGGAGCCTGGCAGCCTCATTGGAGCAGACCGGTATGCACACGTCATCTGCCCAAGTGGGCTGCTGGGCTGGTGAGCATTGCGGACCACTGAGAAGATCCTCAGCCTCCAGCCTACTGGAGATCTCTGCCATGGCATCGCAAAGCACAAATGCGAAGAGAACATCAGCCATGGCATCACCCGGACGCGTGCCGGCACGAGAGCGGAAGGCACATGGCAGGCCTCTTAGGACAAAATTGGGGCAGGCAAACCAGGAGGCAACAATGCGTCTGATATGGGGAGCCACGCCCGTGAGCAGAGTGTCCCCTTTCATCCATGCCATAACCCCATCATACGCCTCTTTGGAGATTTCCAGCTGCTCAAGTATGCTGCAAAGTTCATCGTCACAGCTCGGCAGCTTGACCAAGCGCTCTCGCAAGACCCTGTAGAACGCTGATTTCGCATCCACGAAAAGGAGAGCGCAGCAGTATCCCTTGCTCTTCGACAGTGCTGCAAGCGTGAGAAGATAATGCGTGAGCTGCGCTGATGAGCTGTGAGGGGTGCTGCCTTGCAGCAGGGCCGGCTTCTGCCCAGCAAGGGATTCGACCAAATGTGGCCGCAGCAACTTGCGAAGGGCTTTGCCTACCCCCTCCATGAGGTAGATTGAGCGATGACTCTCGACATCAGTCACTGCTCCTTTGCCTTTGTAGAGTGTGGAAAGCAAGGGCTCGGTGAGGCGCAAATGCGATTTTAAAAGCAGAGGCAGCCAGATGCGCGCTGCTTTTGCGGCACTGCACAACCACACCTCGTTAGGCAGTCCTGAGACTCCAGGGGCTTTCCTTTTGGGGAGATCTCTCAGGGCCTTTTCAAGATCAAGAAGCGTGGGAAGGTCCTGAATGCGAAAGACTGCCTTCTGCGGAACCTCCAGGTAATGGGACCCTATGGAGGAAGCACATACAGGTCTAGCTGCCTCTAGACCTCCAAAGTGCGTCGCCCTGACCCCTTGTGCTTCGGCAAATGTGTGCACCGCTTCTCCGTCTGCTCCGTTAAGCATCCACAGTGGGCCCCATAGCACCCGTTTGGAGGCCGGCCGGATGTGTTTAAGCGCGGCGTAGACAGTCTGCGCCTTTTTGCTTGCTGTGCCCTCTTGGATGTCAGCAACTAACCTATGAATGTACGCATTGCGATCCGCTGCAAGCTGAGTGCGCACATTATAGTTGGCTAGGGCAATGACATGCTCCCAAATGGCCACTACAAATCTATCAAGCTTGATAGTGCGCATAGCTTGTGCACTTCTCTTTCTCTTGCAATGCGCAAAAAAGGAGCGCAACCTGCTCTGGTCAAGTCGTTTCCTGGCGGCTTGGACTTGCTTGACAGCGCAGCGTTTCTGGGCAATCCTTTCAACTGCTTCGCTGCTCACATAGGGCTTGCGAGGGCATTTGGGCTGAGCCTTGATCGAGGCTTCAAGGCTCTGCCTGGCGGTGTGCAGAAAGGCCTCGGTGTGCTCATGAACACTGACTTCCCATGGCAGTTGAATGGAAGCAGCGGCATCAAGCGCCCTATCATAAGCCTCCGGAGGCAATCTTCTGAAGGTGCGTCGTGCTGGAGGACAAGAGACGCTTTGCGCAGGCTGTATCCTGCAGTGAATGATGACCGGTACATGATCATCGCGCGGGTTGAGCAGATCAAAGTCCGTTCCAGGTTGGGACCACGCGTCAGCTCCCCACGCAGCAGGAACAGCAATGTAGTCCAACCTGGTCTGCTTCCAGGTGTAGGGGGAGACCTCTTGTAGCACATGTGAGTGTGTATTCAGCACACAAAGCTCTAGCTTGGATGCGAGATCTGCAAGCAGGTCGCCCGCCAAATCTTGGTCCCCAGTTCCAATGTCACCGACATGTGGCAGGAAAGTGTGATGCAATTTGGCGTTTGCATCTCCCAGTAGCACACACTGCCACTTGGCGGCAAGCGGTGTTAAGATCGTCCTCAGACGACCCCACCATTGGGTAATTTCAGCGGCTGGTCTGAGGCTGTGCGGGCCTCGATATGCCACGAAAAGCGCACGGCAGGCTGGATGTTGACAAGCAACCATAAGGAGTGTGGGCTCGCTGCGGAGGACGAAAAGGTGCTCCGGCTGCAGAGGGACTCTTGACTTGCCTTTACCCCATTGTGCAGCCGAATTAAACCACAAAGCAATCCCGTCTCCCCCTTTATGAGCTCCCGAATGAAACGTAATCCACTCCCCATTTATCTGGCCTTCCTTGCACCTTGTCTCTTGGAAGGCAGCCACATGCAGTCCCAGCTCCTGGCCCTGTTGTTTGAACGAGGCAATTTTGCCTGTCAGTGTGCAAGCATTGGCCGTCATCAGCTTCAGGACACAGGGTTTCTGGCCAACAGGTGCCTTGCAATGCACATCCCGGAGGATTGAATGAAGGTCATCGGCAGTCGGCACGTCTACCTGCTCATACTGGCCTTGACAAAGCTGGTCCAGACTTGGAAGGCCTGCACCCGTGTGTGCCAGCCAAGCCCATGGCAATAGCGGATGCCTGAGGAAGGGTACGGAGGCCAATTTTTCTCTTCGCCCTGCGTCTGCGATCCTATCGGCAATTTCATTCCAGAGGAGGCCCGAGTGACCCTTGACCCAATGATGCTGCAGCGATATCCCTCGTTCCAGAAGACAGTGGGTGACCATGCGCAGGGCGTCGTGCAGGAGTGGCTCACCACCTTCTTTGGGCCGTATGGTGTTGGACCAACCCGCCGCTTCTCCTAAAGTGATGCAAGAATCTCCATGCAAGTGGACTGGGATCTTGCCGGCAGAGAAGGCGAACAGGGAGGCCACAAGAAGAGCCTGTGCCTCAGCCGTATTGTTGGTTTGGGCGAGGGACTCATCCAGAGGGAACAGTTTGCCCGTGGGCCCCCCGGCAACCCCAACCAACCGGAAAGGAAGGGAGACATCTTCGGCCGTCTGTACACAGAGCACGGCTCCCCATCCACCTTTGCCGTGTTTGGCAGAGCCATCTGTGAAGACGTGAAATGCAAGGACAGGTCCATCCATGCCTCCCCAAGGAGCAACCTGCTGACAAAGCTTAGCGCTCAAGAGCTTGGCCGGCCATTCCCAAAAACCTGACCACGGCATCGAAATTGCCTGAAGGCAGTTTCGCAGCTGTTCAACAGTCGGAGTGGGTACCCGAACGGCGTCAGCAAGTGCAATTGGTTTGGGAGGCACTTCCATAGGGTCAATGCATCTTCTGCCAAAGGGGGTGGGCACAATACATCTGGCCTGGGTATGCAAAGACGACTGAGGACCTTGTAAGCTGCTTGCAGCGCTTCCAGATTCTGGCAACCGTTCCGGGGGTGGCGCTGCCTCTGCTGGGGGTGGAGCCTGCCCAGTAGCATAGCCTCCCTGCGAGTCAGCGCAAGGAGCAACTGGTGTCTCCTCAGTAGTTCGATTTCCTTCAGTCTCAGGCTCTTCTCCTCTGAGATCTGGCACAGGAGGAGGCGGAGGCCTGGCTGTGGCTTTGATTGCCTCCAGGGGGACGAGGTCGGGGGGCGGGGGGTCCGTCGGCTGGCCGCTTGCTGCTCGCCGAGTGGTGGTGTTGGCCACGGTCCTACTGCTGACATCCGCCCCCATCCCATGACAGTTGGCCGCTGTGTGACACATCTCAGCCAGGGCGGCCCCAACCCCTTGCCAATCCGCTCGCGGCCAAATGTCAATGGTACACAGCCCGAAGCCTAACCCCCTCGCATCAAAGGGCATAGCCCTCCACCCCGGGAAGGCAGCCGTGAGAGTGACCGCGAACTGCGGGGTAGGAAACCCGGACAGTGGCATTTCAAGTAGCCTGACTTCACGTACCGGGCCAGGGGCTGATAGAAGAATATCAGCCACAACAAACTCAAGTCTCGCACTGGGATCAAGGTAACGCACATGAGCATGCCTATGCACATCAAAGACAGTGTATCGCCGAAGCGGGTGGTCACTGAAGGACAGGGCACTGTTGATGCCAGCCAGGAACGCTCTGTCGATAAGTTCATCAAACGAGGCCGGCAACAAAGCAAGGGGACTACCCCTCCCGGAGGCAAAATGCGAGACCTTACATGCACCAATTTGTGAGAAGTCAGTCGCAGGTGGAACCCGGGCAGCCCATGTATCTTCGTGAGAAAGACTAGGGGCCCTGACCTGCTCAATACCGAAATCACTCCAGCAAAGCTTGAGCCTGGCTTCACTTGCGCTACCCTCCATCGCCGCGCAAGGCGAAGTCCTGTGCTTGCTTGACGTGCGTATGTGAACAAGGCTCGTCCCTTGCCTAGGCGGCCTGTGATACCTCTGGACAGTGGCGTGTTGTGGATGGCCAACTGACAGGACCTCCAGGCCTGCGGGAGCAGGGAAATGGGACGCCGTGTGGATATTGTCAGTCGTGACTGGCCAGAGCAGAAAGGTGAGCGGGAAAGCAGATGCCGGCACCAGATGCCAGCACTGGTTCCTTTCAAAGGCATCTCTGGCCACAAAGACTGCCGAATCAAGTGCCATGATGCGAGTATCCACTAGATCCCTAATATCCCTCCAAGTATCAAGCAAGGCCAACGCTTCGGTAATTTGGGCAGCACTGGCCGGCAATCTGCCTTGCACGCAGATCATAATTTCTCCTCTGACTCTGTTAAACACAAAGGCCTGTCGTTGTGGCGACAGCCAAAAGCCAAGTCGAATCGCAGTGTTTTCAAGCCAGTCTATAATATGCCGATGTACTTGGAGGGATGCCTGCGTCTGGTCTTGCGGCAGCTCCTGTAGCACAAGCGAACTGGTCTCAATCGCAAGGAGAGCCAAGTTGTTCCATCTTCGGAAAACCGATGCTCTAGTCAAAATCGGCGCAGACAAGGCATGCCATGAGGCTGTGATCAGGTCTCCGTCTTGCAGTAACCCACAGAAACATTGGCTAGGGATGCCATTGATCCAGATGTGCACACCTGCCTGCCTAAGTTGGGCGTCGATCAGCGATACAGGATCCTGATCGGTATCTACTGCATGCTGCCTTAGGCCACCCCCAACGCCCCGAAGATCAACAACCACTTGGGTGGCGAAATCAAAGGGACTCCAAACCATCAGAACTTCAACGAGCTGCATGGAGTGGTGAGGCATTACCTGTGCTAGGCGAAAGCTCCCCTGGCCAGGAGCTCTCCCGTGCACGATATGGGCCATGGCAGCCTCGGCTACATCTTCTGCCAAGTCATGGATGCTGGTGCCCTGTATGGGACGGCACGCAATGGCAGTTCCAGAAACCAGAGTCAGGACCAACTGTCCTGACGGTGCGAGAGGCAGAGTGGTGGTATGAGTGCGGCTAGTGGCCCTCATGAGGGTAGTAGTTGTTGTAGAACTCGCGGCTCCAGTATCACTATGTGCCTCTGTGCCGGACATCTGTTGGAAGCGCCTCCGTCTCCACCTGCCACCTTGGGTTTCCTCTCTGACGCCATCCCGCTCCTGGGGTGGAGCATGGGGGTGCAGAAAGATAGAATGCTCCGAATCACAAGGCGGCCAGAAATCAGCATAGTAAGAAGCACCCGGAACAGGGCTTCCTGACAGCGGCAGCGTCCAAGGAATAAGCCTGGTTACAGCGCTCCACCCCAGACCATGCTCCACCTGAAAGGCAGCAAGGTCGGGCCCCCGCGAGGAAAGCAGGATGTAGTGGGTGCGGGGGTCCATGAGACCAGGCACCGCAACAAAGGTCCACCTTCCAGTGTGCTGGGTGCGCGTGTCAAAGAGCTGCAAAGAACCATATCTACTGCCCAGCCAGGTCTCAACCCATTCAGCCACAGCTTCAAGTGAAGGCCGCTCTCTTCCCAACGAGGCAGTGTAGGCGAAACCCTGCCCCACAACAGTGAAGAAGACACTTCCCCTTATAAACCCCAGCGATCTAAGTCGGGCACCCACCGCACTATCCCAATGGAAGGAAGAGTGATCCGTTTGACTCGAGGCCCAACGGGGGCGTCTGCTGATGCCGGACGGGATTGGTAAGGGAAAGAAGGCAGCCTGTATGCCTGGAATTGCCGAAGCCAACTGGTCCGGCAAACGCACATCAGGAGCTTGGGGCACAATGGAGGCTGAAACTAGGCCACCATGACGCATCTCGCCTGGGGCATCCCACCTGTGACCATTGAAGTAGAGTGCCCGTATGTTTGTCCCGGGTGCTAGAATCGACTCGGGCCCTGCGAACTGTCCGACCTGCAAAAAGGCAAGTTCAGCAGTGGGTCGCGCATCTACCCAGACATAGATGGGTTCAACCCTGGTTTGGGGTGCAGTCAGGAAGAACAATAGCTCTCTGCACGATGCTCTCGGTTCTGGCTGCACAGGCGAAGCCTCGATTGAGAGTCCCAGGGGGAGTACCTGTTCGTCTGCCGCTTTCTGGACGAGCATATGCAAGATCGTGGGCAGATCAACATCCCAATCCAGCGCGACTTCAACGATGGTACCCCTGGGTAGGCCGTTCGGAATCCCCAAACGCGCAATGGTCCTGCGCGGTGTATGCACCACAAACTGGAAGGGGTCTTCAACACGACTAGTGGAGGTGGTAGTGGTTGAAGTGAGAGTCCCTTCATTGGTGTTATTACCCTGATAGGCCAAAGCAGATTGCCTAAGCCCCGGAATCTGTAGCGCAATATGAAGCGTGTCTTCAACCACACAGACTGCTCCGTCAAGTGCAGGTACAACCGTGGCAGCAGCACGATTGGCCGTGTTGTGATACACAGTTGGCGGTGCAACAAGGCCTGACTGGATCAGGAAAGCCTCAGCAGCGCTGGCCAGGCCATGTACATCCCCATCCTGTCCCGGGGTGGCCTCTATCAGCCGTATGCAATGGAGGTGTGGCCCAAAGATCCGTCTCATGTCAAAGAGGAAGGGCTTGGTCCTGTCACTCCCAGAGGGTAACGCAAGAACATGCCCATGCACTCCAACAAAGACAGGCTGTCTGGGTGGGAAGACAATCCTCCATGCGTTAATACCGGAGGATCCCCCAAGCCGGCTTGCAACATGCCTGACTAGCACCTCGGGCGTGACTAGTCTGTCGAAGTGTGCTGTCCACGGCATGTGGCCCACTGCATGAAAGGCAACAAGAATGTGCTCATCGTGTTCGTCTGGCCGGTAGAGCACATGAAAGGGAAGGCATCTTCCGAAGGAGTCAGATCCTTCTGTGGCCGTAGTGCTGCTATTTCCACTAGAGGCGGAGGCTGACGAAGTGGAGGGAGTCGGCGGAGCAGTTGCTTGTACTTCCACTACTAAAGTGGCATCTTCATCCAGGATGGATGCATCGAAAGGCGAAACGGGCGTCCCGTCAACCCTAAGAACCCTCCAAAAACCCCTAGCAACAAACCTGTGCGCTGCAGATGGCACTGCTGGGCAGGCAAGTGTAGCTTGGTAGATGTGGGCAAAGCAAGTTGCAGCAATCGGCACCATTACGGTGCAGAAAGAGCCAACAGCGGCGCGCATGTCAATTGGCAAAGCAGTCCAGTCGGGCGCAGTACCCGCTGGCACCAGAACTATCTGCAATCGTGGCAGCCCGGCAAACGGCAGCTGCAGAACGCGGATGTGCCCTATAGGCCCCGCTCTTGTCTTATGCAGAGCATCCTGGATAGCGTCCACAATTCCCCAGGATGCTTCAAAGGGGCCGGTTCTAATGTGATCGACTGTGTCGAAAAAGGCATACCTGCCTGCCTGTGCGCCTATTTCAGCAAGGGTCTGCAGGTCCTCTGGCATCCAACAGTCGGGGAACCAGAGGCCATCCGGGTGGAGAGGCTGTTGGCAGGCATCAGGTCCCAAGAGAACCGTGCGTTCACCTACATAGGGTGGTAGTGTCGGCACATGAAACAGCCTAGGCCATGTCATGAGGAGCGGGAAGCTGTCGACACCGGATTCAGTAGGCGGCAGATGGTCTTCCTCAACCTTAGTATGTGCGTCACCACTGCAAGACCGGTCGAGCAGGCCAAGAAAGCCGCGATTTAGAGTGCACACCCCCGCATTCGTCCATTCGGCCTTTGAGGCACGGCCAAATGGATGTGCAAAGCGTGGACCGTCTGAAAAGTTGCCTCCAAGTGGGCATTCTGCTGACACGGGGGCAATCAAGGCCGAGTTGCCGATGTTCTCAGCAATGCAACGGTTGAATTGCCTATTCCACTTGTTCCGCCACGACGTTGAGGAACAATCAACCCTCGACAGCTCCGGAAGTTGGAAGGAGACATGGAGGGGAAGCACATGGTGGTGGCGGTGGAGAGCAGGGAAGCACAAACTAGCCCTATCTCCCGATTCTGGGAAAGGAAAGCCAGCAACACCTCGTTGGCAATCAAATGTGCACACACGGGGCTGACAGTCTAACTCAAAACTATGTACAGATTGCTCCACCGCGTCAACAATACGCGGATCAGCAGCCAAGGGAAAATTAGATGCAATACTTTCCGGAAGGGCCAGCTCAAACGACAGATTGACCGCAATCAAAGCCGCCTTCCAGGTACCCACGAAGTCCAGCTCCTCTTCGACAGAGTGAAAGCCAGAAAAAAGCTCAACAGCAGACTTCATTCCATAAGAACCAGGCCATGAAGTAAGTGGAGCGTCACGCTCATGTAGTCCCGTCAGGCTCGTACATGAGCTTCTCAAAAAGACTGCCCACCAGAAGCTGGTGCAGGCACTCCTTTTTGTGCAGCTGTTCCCCCGGCTGGAGGCGCCAAAGCTGCCAACTTGGTCTCTTCTTCGTCTTCGCCTTGTTGGGCCTCCTCCGAAACCCTCCTGACTTTCCTCCTCGGGGTGCAAGAGCCTGGCCGTTCGGACCTTGCCACTTCCCTCGCCGTCGTCTGGGTGGCCTCGAGCAACTGGGCCACTTGACGCGCCTGCTCCTCCATCTTCTGCTGATGTTCTTGCTGCAGCGTGCGAAGGTCTTGCTCTGCCGCCAAGGCTTCGTTGACTTGAGCTTCTGAGACTTCCATCTCCTGATCTTCTTCTAGCGCCCCAGGCGATTCCCGGATGGCTTGTTGCAGTGCTTGAGTTGCGGAGGTCAGCTGGGCAATCCACTCCCTTTCGGCTTGATGGAACGCCAGCATCTTCTCTTGCCTTTCCTTCGTCTGTTCCTGCCACAACTGCAGGAGATCCGTGGAATACTTCTCCCAAGCGGTGTTGAAGGCCAGCATATCTTCCCTGACCTTTTTTAGTCCCTGCAAGGCCGACGTCTTGATGGCGACCATCTTGTGCAGACGTTTGGCCTGATTCTTGGGATCTTGACTCGCCAGATGTCCCACTTGCTCTTGTAGCGATTGAGGAAGAGCACCTACATCGACATGCCTCAGAATCTGTTCGATCAGCTTGCGATCCTCCCCACCTCCCTCTGCCATTCCCTGCTTGGGGAGCTGCACTTTGGACGAAGTGGGTGGGGCAGGTAAGGCTGCAATCGCTGGCGCTGATGTAGTCTCCTCCCCTTCTTTCCGCACGCCTTTGGCACCGCTCTGTTTGCCTTTGCCCTTGGCTTCTTGGAACGGCTGTCTTCTCCTGGGAGATTGACGTCTCCTCGCCGGTTGCGCCTGTTCCTGCTAAGGAGGGGGTGGTGTCCACTGGGCGTACGACTGCTCCTTGGCTGCACACTTCTGCCAGTGTCCCCCGCAGTTTGGGCAATAGTTCGCCGAAAGCTTCACCGCTTGTTTGCACTGTGAGCACTTCCACGAGGTAGGCTCTGTCCACTGTGACGTTGTCGACTTGCTCGCCATCGCTGCTTCTGCTTGACGAAGACGAAGAACCTGTTTCGGCAAGGTAGAGAGCGAATGATGTCTCAACAGTCGTTGAACGGCCACGTCGACAGCCAGTCCTTGTGAGCGATGGTGTCCTGCTAGCACTCCCCTCAGCAAAGTGCGAGCTTCGGTTCTGTATCTGCGAGAGCGGCGATGTGCCGCTGTTTCCTTCCGGGCTTGCAGTCCAGGAATGGTCCTTGAGGCCAAAGGTCCAGCAAAGTGCTAAACCCCACACCCAGAAGACAGCGCCAAGCCAAATACCCATAAACGCCTACCACCAAAGCAAACCAGGTCGGTGGAGGCAGAAGATCCAAGCTTATGCAGAAGCTGGACGAGAACACAAGGGGGTGCCAAGCCCCAGACCAAAAAGGCACAGGTATGCAAACCACCAGGGCGGACCAGATCAGTGGATGCAAAAGGAGGGGGTGCCAATCCCCACAAAGGGCACAATACCGCAGGCCACCAGGGCGAGACCAGGTCAGTGGCAGCTGTGAATGGGGGTGCCAATCCCCAAGAAAAGGCACAGAGAGCAGACCACCAGGGCGATACCAGGTCAGTGGCAGCTGAGAAAGGGGGTGCCAAACCCCAAGAAAAGGCACAGGGAAGCAGACCACCAGGGCGAAACCAGGTCAGTGGCAGCTGCAAAGGGGGGGTGCCAGTCCCCAAGAAAAGGCACAGTGGAGCAGACCACCAGGGCGAACCAGGTCAGTGGCAGCGAAGCGTGGGCCGTCGGCCACACAGGGTATGCGGGGAGCCGGAGGACCACAGGGGAAACTACTCCAGGCTCGAACCGCAACGCCTTTAGGGTTTAGGGTTTAGGGTTTAGAGTTTAGGTGCAGGGTTTGGGTTGCATCTGTAGTGTTTAGGGCGTTTACGCACTCAGAGCTGCCCGAAAGACCCTATTAAACCCACAGAAACCCGGGTTTTTGAAGGGAACCCAACCCTAAATAAAAAAATAAGCGCCTTAGGGTTTAGGGTTTAGGTCGAGACCCGATCAAAACCTAGAAGCACTTTTTCCAACGAGGGCTCTCGCAAGTGCCTGAAAACGCTATAGACCATGATCCTACAACTCTTTGTCGCCCGGTAGCCATATTACAATAGGGCACCCGTTTTTGGGGTTGGTTACCCTAAACCCTAAACCCTAAACCCTAAACCCTAAACCCTAGACCCTAAACCGAAAAGGGCACCACTGGGCCAGCAAGAAGTTCACTCCAGGGTGCGGAGGGCTTTGATGCTCTTGCTCCTCGGTCTCTGGCTTAGCTTTGGAGTAGACCCTGGAAAAAAAAAGTATATACTTTTTGGGTTTTGAGTAGCTATTTTATAGGAACCCAGAACCAAAAAAAAGTATTAAAGTGTAGTACTCCAAAACTCAGCTCAAAAATCCTTCGGGGGCTTCATCATGGAACCGTTGATCACGAAACAAGCCCAAGCCCCGGACCCGAGAGCCCCAAACTCAACCGCAATAAACCCTAAACCCTTTTACCGTAAACCCCTGACATCTCACAGCAACCTCCCAGAAGACACTGTCCCCCCCCCGCCCCCCCCCCCCCCCCCGCCCCCCCCGCCCCCCCCCCCGCCCCCCCCCCCCCCCCCCCCCGCCCCCCCCCCCCCCCCCCCCCCCTCCGCCCCCCCCCCCCCCCCCCCAAGTAAGAACTCGAACCCCCACTGCGCAGGAAGGGTTAGGGTTTAGGGTTTAGGGTTTAGGGTTTAGGGTTTAGGGTTTAGGGTTTAGGGTTTAGGGTTTAGGGTTTAGGGTTTAGGGTTTAGGGTTTAGGGTAAAGATGATAGCTTTTGGATCCCTGGCAAGCCTTGGACCCAAATCCCAACACCAAAACACCAAACCCTAAAAGCCCTACATTTGGGATGTTCCCCTTTCTACGAACAGCTCCTTAGGGTTAGGGTTTAGGGTTTAGGGTTTAGGGTTTAGGGTTTAGGGTTTAGGGTTTAGGGTTTAGGGTTTAGGGTTTAGGGTTTAGGGTTTAGGGTTTAGGGTTTAGGGTTTAGGGTTTAGGGTTTAGGGTTTAGGGTAAAGATGATAGCTTTTGGATCCCTGGCAAGCCTTGGACCCAAATCCCAACACCAAAACACCAAACCCTAAAAGCCCTACATTTGGGATGTTCCCCTTTCTACGAACAGCTCCTTAGTAGGGATTACAACAGGGGTACTAGAATCCCGGTTAAGGACTGTTAGTATAAGGGGGAGCATCCCAACATACATTCTCAAAAACCTAATAAGCCGTAAACCCTAAACCCTAAACCCTAAACCCTAAACCCTAAACCCTAAGAGCCGGGGCGCAGCTCGAGCTTCTTCTTGAACTTCGCCACGGCCACAGCTGCCTTCGGCCAGGGGTTGAGGGGAAGGTGGGCGTTCCAGGGTTTAGGGTTTAGGGTTTGGGTTTAGGGTTTGGGGTTTGGCTTTTAGGGTTTGGGGTTTAGGGTTTAGGGTTTGGGGTTTGGGGTTTGGGGTTTAGGGTTTGGGGTTTGGGGTTTGTAAGAGCTTTGGGATGCTTGGGATTTATCTGGTTTAAGGGGGGCCCAGACTTGGTTGTCGTTTGGACGCTTAGGCTGTGGGGTGCAAGGGTGCAAGACCCATGAACCTTAAATCCCTCAACAAGCTACAACGCCACCACTCCCGACGCCTTTCTCTCAAATTCTAACCATGATGCTGCTGCACTTCTTCTATTCTGGGAGGTGCATGTCGCGAGGTAGGGTCTTTCGATTCGGGTCCCCTTATTGGGCATCTATTGCAAGGCTGGGCATTCTAAAGTATCCCGAAACCCTGAACGCAACGAAGCGCGATGCGCTGACAAACGCCCCAAAACAACAAACTAAACCCTGCGCCCTACTGAGCACCCCCAGCAAACGTTGTAGCACCCCAACGCTGGACTCAAACATCGATTCCCCGGGCCACCGTATATCCCAGACCCAGCCTCTCAACAGTCAACTCAAGAAATTTACTGAAGTCTTACCCACTTTTGTTTCATCCTAACACAAGAACATGCCCAAAAGAGAGGCGCAACAAACCTCCATCCGAAACCCTACAGCCTACAACTTGGTATGTTCCCCCTGATACGAACAGTCCTTAATGGGGATTATAATCAGGGGTACTAGAACCCTGAACAGCACACCCAAACAGCTCCCTGGGCGTCCATCCTAACCACCCCCCAAAAAACACACACACACACAAACACAAACACAAACACAAACACAAACACAAACACAAACACAAACACACACACACACACACAAACACAAACACAAACACACACAAACACAAACACAAACACAAACACAAACACAAACACAAACACAAACACAAACACAAACACAAACACAAACACAAACACAAACACAAACACAAACACACAGACACACACAGACACACACAGACACACATAGACACACACAGACACACACAGACACACACAGACACACACAGACACACACAGACACACACACACGCGCACACGCACACGCACACGCACACGCACACGCACACGCACACGCACACGCACACGCACACGCACACGCACACGCACATATATATATATATATATATATATGCATCCTTCCCCAGCTTCTTTAAACCCTAAACCCTAGACCCTAAACCCTAACCCTAAACCCTAAACCCTAAAACCCTAAACCCTAAACCGACTTCCACAGCTTCTGGGGGCCCCCTTCGCCGCGCGCCTCGAGTTTCACCCCGGGACCGTCACGAGAGGCTTCCGAATCCTGTTTTCTTGGCTGCACTTAGGAGGGTTTAGGGTTTAGGGTTTACCTGGACCCTCCAGGGGACTAAAATATTAGTCGTTGGTTGGAAAAGCATGAATTTAAGTCGCTGCTCAGGAAATTCGTTCTTCGATGAAAAAAGTGCTCGTGCCATGTTTGGGCAAAGCGTGGCAAAGCAGCGGTCGGCAAAAAGCGCGTTTCGGCCGGGAAAGAGCGCGTTTCGGTCGGCAAAGAGCGCCGTCACCAAACATGAGCCCATGTCTCAGTCTGCAATAGTCCCGAAAAACGCTCGAGAACAGAAATTTTCGTTCTCGGACGCGAAAAAACGGTTATCTTCAAAAAAACAGATATTTTAGCCTCCTCGGCATCTCCAGGTAGGGTTTAGGGCCTTATTCAGAAACCCAATAAACCCAAAAAGGCTAAGGATCTAAAGTTACAGTAAAGCACCACAAAGTTTTGGGGTGCTTTGAGGGCTGCGGAGCCTTGGGGACTGTCAGGGTTTGGGGTTTGGGGTTTGGGGGTTTGGGGGTTTGGGGTTTAGGGTTTAGGGTCTGCAGGGCTCAGGGTTTCGGGCTGCGGGTTCGACGGCCTCCAGAAATATGCTGGGCTCTTATCAGTCGCTTTTCTTCTTTTCGGAGTTCATGAGCCCCCTCCCATCCCCCCCAAGGAAAATTTAAAAAAAAACAACGAACTTACAAGAATCCTAACGCGGACTATCGCCTGGCTGGATGTGCACGTATAAACGTATTCGATGCACGAAAATAAACCCATCTACAACTGTCTGATTGTGCACTTTGTGGTTTAAACGGGCTGATACGGGAACCTGAACCCTAAAACAGTGAACAAGGGCTTACTCTGGCAGTGGGTCTTTGAAACGGAGAACACTTTCTGGAAGAGAAAGGTGTGGAGAATTAGGATACAAGTAAGATTATAGGATACAAGTAAGATTAGCTGGACTTTATGGGTTTAGGGTTTCTAAGGGGATTGCTGATCAAGAGCCAGATGAGCAGTTTTGTTGTTCATTTCCATGCGGAATATGCCTTTGGCCAAGCAATAAGCAATGGTGCCTTATCAGAATTTGCGCGTTGAGAAAACGCTTTTGCTGGTAAACAACGCAAAACATCATCATTGCTTTGATTGCGACGTCCTGAATCCCAAACATTGCAAGAACCCTGTTGAGCATATTTCCCCCGCCATCACCCTTCACATAAACTTAGTTGTCCGGTAACCTGGGGGACTAAAAGGGGATGAGAATACCCCAAAAAGGTCAAAGGTTACCTACTCTACGAGCAGTGAAATTACGGGAGTTGAAAGTTAATTCATCTGCAAGCCAACCATGTCTACCATCATCGCACCAAGCCGGTCATGAATGCTCGCCTGAATACCCTGGCAGCTGACTCTACCAATAGCAGGAAGGGTTTAGGGTTTAGGGCTTGGCTCACACATTCTCCTTGGGCATATGGGTGCAGGGTCTTTGGGGCGACACGAAACCGCGGACCTTGCACAAGGTACAACATGTCAACAAGCAAATGCTGCTGCGTAGAGTGAGCCGCTCAGTGGCCCACGCATCTTGCATCTGGCCTTTTGACCCTACACCCGCTAAACCCTGAACGCTAAACCCTAACCCCCTCAACCCTCAACCCTCAACCCTCAACCCTCAACCCTCAACCCTCAACCCTCAACCCTCCACCTAAACCCTAAAACAAAACCCTAAACCCCCCTCATCCCTAAACCCTAACCCCCCCCCCCGGGAAAAAACAAAAACGTACAAGCAACCATGAACCCTAACCTTAAAACCTAAACACTAAACCCTAAACCCTAAACCCCTGCAACCTCCAACCCGGCCTGCGAGTCGCGCCGATTTGAGATGCGACGGGTCTCGGGGTGCACCTTCTGCACAAGGCCTCGGGAATACTTGTGTGAGAGGGGCTTAGGGTTTAGGGTTTAAGGTATGCGGCCCTCTACTCCAGGAACCGCCCCCGAATCAAAACTGGCACACCACCCTTGTACGAGTGGGAAATGGGCAAGCGGCCCGGGGTGAACCCTAAACCCCAAACCCCAAACCCTAAACCCTAAACCCTAAATCCTAAACCTAAACCCTAAACCCTAAGCCCTAAACCCTAAACCCTAAACCCTAAACCCTAAACCCTATAAACCCTAAACCCTAAACCCTAAACCCTAAACTAAACGCGGGTTAAGATCTGGGTTTATGGCTCCATCAGGGGTTCACGCGGGTTAGGCTTTGGTGACGCTTGGGCTCCAATCGACAGTTTGGGATTCAGGGCTGGGGGGGGAGGGTTGCGGGAGGTGGCCCTTCTGCAAGAGATGCTTGGGTTCAGGATTTCGAGCCAAAACCCTAAACCCTAAACCCGAAACCCTAAACCCTAAACCCTAAAGGTGTCATGTCTGGTGTTCGCCGGATGTCTGCAAAACAGGCTTAGCGGTTCAACCGTCTCACTCGCCGTTCTGAAGCAACAAATTGCAGCCCAAATCTCGACCGACCACATTTCTTAAGCATTCTTGGGGTAAAGGGTATACCTTAAGATCCCCTTCTTGCTCTCGGTTTCCTAAGAATCGTGCAAGGGGTGTGAAAACAAGAGCCTACCAAAAAGTAGGTTTTGGTCATTAAAATAACAACAATAATTATAATGATAATGAAAAACATAATAGAAATAATAATAAGAAGAAGAATAGGAAGAATAACAATAATGATAACAAAAATAACAATGACAATAAGAGGAATAATAAGAATAACAATAAGAACCTACAAAATGAAGTAGGTTTTGGTCATTAGGGGGCGTAGGGCCTGATGATGCGTTCCAAGCTGCCGTAGCCTTGCCGAAGCTGGGGGTGCAACTGTGCAAGCTCCTGTGTCGGATTTCGGGTTTAGTTTAGGGCTTAGGACATGTCTCGACCCCCCACCTGAACTGCACTTCCTCCACGCCGTAGCCCTGAGCCCTGACCCCCAGATTGGGGTTTAGGGCTTACGGTTCGAAACCCCCACCGCCCAAACTCCAACAACGCGCTCAAACCCGAAATTCCCTCTTGCCCCTGCACGGCCGCCCCCGAACCCATCCCAAGCTAGGTCGGCCCCAGTGAACCCCAGCAAGAGAAGATACACAAACTGTTTTCGGAACATGTTATGCCAGTAAACCCTCCACTCTCAACCTGAAAGCCTTTTCGCCTCCAAGAATCCCCCCCCCCCCGGGCCCCCCCCGCCCCCCCCCCCCCCCCCCCGCCCTGCCCCAAAGGGGTCTTCGAAGCAACAGGAGCCCAACACCCCCATCGCGCTGGGGACTTGGGGGTTCAAAACGACGAGAGATGAACCACCCTAAACCCTGAACCCAGACACCCTGAACCCTCAACCTCAACCCTAAACCCCAAACCCTCAACCCTAACCCCCCCCTACCCTAACCCCCCCCCCCCCCAAAAAAAAAAAAAAAAACACGTTCAACCTTTCAGCCCGCAGCCTGAAGCCCGAAGTCCTAGAACACCCCCTCAATACGAAAACATGCCGACGACGTCAGCTCGCAGAGTCACAATGTGCAAACCCGAAACCCTGAACCCTGAACCCTGAACCCTAAAGCCTAAACCCTAAACCCTAAACCTTATAAACCCTAAACCCTAAACCCTAAACCCTCGCTCCTGTGTCAGCTCTGCTCGGATGTCCAGCTTCGCGGCTTTTTGCTTGCGAGCCTGACAGCCCTCCCTTTTCCCATACACCCCTATGCATAGACCCTATCCCTGCCTATACCACCCCCCTGTGCGGCATAGACCCTATCCCTTTTCCATAGGCCCCTACCCCCGTCCAGATAGACCCCACCCACAAACCCATAGACCCCTATGGTAACAAACTGCATAATCAATCTTCTGGCAGACCACGTAAACGGTTCTGAAACTCCAGCTTACGATTCTTCAAGCTTATCTGACCCTTGCTGAGAACAACACCGGATTGCTCCTGCTTCTCCACATCAGCGATGGCATTCAATCGGGACAGGAAGTAATGTCGCTTTTCAGCAATCGAAGAATGCTCTGATGGCTTTTGAACTCCTGCCCCTGCAGCTGGTACCGGAACTTTTGGAATTCCTTCCGATGGCTGTGAGGCAGTACAATGAGCAGGGTTCTTCTGTCCATCAAAAGAAGTCGCTTCTGTTCCGTGTAGCCCTGAAGAATCTTGTGAAGGTCCTGCTTCGACGGTAGGCAATGAAGGAAGCTCAAGCTTTTGTTTGGGAGATGGGGTCCGGATCCGATCAACCTCCTCCTCCTCCTGTGTCCTGGCACGAACGTCCAAAGTCGCTGCAAGCGCAACAAAAGCGTCACCCAGAGCCTCCGATGGAATCGAAGCGGCAAGGAAGTAATTAGACAAAGAGCGGTAAGGGTCTCGCGCACTTACTGGAACAGAATGTGTGGACCCGGCCTACATTGAACGAAAACGGCACAAGCTCCTCCTCATCATGCACCGAATCTGCATGCTTCACCTGGAAACCGTCCGGGAATCTGGGATGCGGTCCAATGTTCAAAGAGACTGACATCCCTTTCAAGCCACACAAAGTGTCTGCGTCACCAACGCCAAGAGCATGATCAACGCCGGCCTTCAAGGCATCTGAAAGGTAAGCATCAGGGACAGTAACAACCTTCCTTTCTTGAGTGCCGCGGTCACCCGCTAAAAATGAACACCGCAGTTTTCGCTTGGCAGTATCGTAGCTTTCGATACGAGCCTGTTGTCCAGAAGGCAGAGACAAACACGCCTCAGACACAGCATCAGGCTCTTCAGCAGCCACTGGCTTTTCAAACGAAAAACTGCGAGGAACTTCAGTTTCAGCGGGGCCGCAGCACCGTCAAAAGTGAGCCTTCCAGGAATCAGCCGTCTCCTTCCAAACCAAAGGGACAGCTTGCATGCAGCTCTTGAAGTATGCCCCATGCGGACGTGTGACTTGCTGCAAAATACTATCCAAGAGGCGGCATTCATTGGCTTCCGACTTGATCTCCGTGAGATGAACATTGAGGGCTACTCCCTGCCGAGGAACAGCAAAGATGCCCGTCGTTCCATCAGAAGACCTTCCGATGTGGCATCCCTTGACCGGGCCAGAAGATCCTTGAGGGTAGTACAAAACGGCGGAGCCACTATTACCAGACTGACAACGGGCACCTTTGTCATGGACACCAAAGATTACCTCAGACGACGGTTTTGGCGGAACTGTCGTTGAGGCATCGCCGTAGCATGGCGTTGACGTATAGCACGCAAACTCACCAACCACTGGCTTTGACGTCGCGGCCTCCATTCCTGAAGAGTTGACATACCCCTTGTCCGTAGAAAGGAAAACCAAGCCATCGTTCAGGCCCTCAACGGCAGAACTAACTGGCGCCCGGAAGACTTTGGCCTGGAACTTCCTGGCCCCTGCCAGATACAAGAAATTTTCGCCGTCTGACAACTGTGGAATTCGCCGTTCGGACCGGTGAAGGAATGACAAGGAGTGACGAAAGTGCTCACAGAATCATAGGTGCACGACGAAATCAATGTGCCGCAAGCCCGAACTGCCATGAGACCAGTAGTCTGGCGTTGGCAAGCAGCAATTCTATCGATCTGCTTGTCGGACGCATCAGGAAGCGCTTGCTTGATCGCCTCTCTGGCAACTGTCTGAAGAGCACCCGCATCCATAACCAGCGCTGACTGCTGATCAACACCTAGCTGGAATGCTTGGAACATCTCCCTCAGTTCTTCAGAAATGACGCCCTTCTCCAAATCCAATGAAACAGAATCACCTGCCCCTTTGATCCGCAAGCCAGCATCAGCCCGAGACTGCAGTGGCCCGATGGTGCGCAGAGCTTGCAAGAGAGAAGCACTGATATTCTTGCTGGTGGAGTCTTCAACCATCAAGTAAACAAAGAATGAAATAGAAGTCGCAACAGGGTTCCGGCAGATGATGATGAAGACGATGAAAGCCGTCGAGTCAGCCCTTGTGTCAGAGAAGGCCGCCCGGAAGAAGCCTTGAATGATACGAGGTTGAATCTTGCCGGCTTCTGTAACAAAGAGGGGTGTACCAGAAAGCTGACTCACAAGCAAAGCAGTAACAGAAACATGACGCGCAAAAAGTGCAACAGCGGAAATGACCAACATAAAAGAAAAACTAATCTTAAATTTGGGCATGCCAACACCCCTCCTGACAAGATTCCAGCCAGCCATCAAAGATTGGAAGTCTGTGCTCGCATAGAGTATCTGACACACAATGCCGGAACGCGCCTCTCGCCTGACGTACAGCTCAGTCGTCGCAGACAAGTGGGTCATCAGAGCTATACGATTGGTAAGAGTTGCCCGTGTGGAAGTATAAGAGCCAGCCACTGTATAAAACGCTCCAAGGGCGGAACATATCACCATCACCCAGGAATTGGAGGTCGCCCGGGACACACCCGTGTTGAAGAGCATCAGACCTGACAGAGCGTACTCCACAGGGGAAGGAGCAATGCCAGCACGGACGTTGAAAAACGAAACAAAGTACATGGCAAGCTGAAAGAACCCCCAGAAGTTGCAGGAAACCGCCGCAATGTCAAAATAAACAAGCGAAACCAATACCGCCAACACAGTAAGAAATGCAACTAATCTCGGCCGAAATGCAGAAATCACCCCCAACAGAAGACAACAAAAGCGGCACCGTCTCCATCACATAAAGCAAGAAACCAGCTGCGAAAGGACTTTTTCCCTTTGACTGTCAGATTGGTGAAGGCTTTGCGGGACTCCTGGCCGAGCATCTCCACGATATCTCCTGGCCACTGGCTACTAAATCCCCAAACCCAACCCGAAGCCCTAAACCCTAAACCCTAAACCCTAAAACCGAAACCCTAAACCCTACACCGTGATATTCAAAAAACTCTATTGGAACTTAGCACTCTTACAGGTCCTTCGTTGCCCGTCAGGTTCTCCCGTGCATCGGCCACTGTCAGCAAATCTTCTTCGCTCAGGGTTCGAAGGAAGCATCTCAAATCATTCCTTAGGTAATTGATTGAAAGGAAGCCTCTACTCGAAAAAAAAACCGTTCGGGAGAAGGCAATCGCGATTACGAGCACTAGGCTGCGCAACTCGGCGAACCCAGCGAGACATGGTCATGCCTTGAACCTCATCGAGATTCAGCTCAAAGACCTCAAGAGAAGAGATTCCAATTGAGCTGAACAAGGGATCCCATCTCATCAAAAGACTCTTGGTTTCCAGACAGCTAGTGCCTACATCAAGCGCTTCTGCATAGGAAGTGGCTTCCTGGCACGCCTTTCGGTTGAGCTTCTCTGCTTTCTGCTCCCTGGAGGCAACACGTGTAAACTTGGCAGAGAAGTTGCCGAGCTCAAAGAGGTCTCCAAAGAACTCAATCGGAGGCGAAGAGACATCCTCAGTTGAGTCCTGCGTCACCTGCAAGCAATGCGAAAAGCACTGAAGCGTACATCCAGCCTCCATCATGAAGACAAGACATGAGTCCGTCTCACGATCACCCCGTTCAAATCCGAAGTCCGGAAGCTGGATCGAGTACACGTGAAGCTGCCTCTCCAGCGTTGAAGGGGAAAATAGCTTGGAGGCCGGAACACTACGGTCCCGATCAGCGGCCGCTGTGAAGATCTGCATCGTCGGAGAGTAAGATTCCTCAATTTGCCACTCTGCAGGCAGTTGCAACAGTGTCTCTTGGCTCCGACTTTTGCAACGCGCACCATTGATATCCGGCCCTCTTTGCAATCTTCCATCCGCGGCGTCAGGGTGTTGTGTCGCAATCTCCCTAACAGACGAACACCTGACAATGGACAATTGCGTCACTGTGTCGCTGTCAGTGACACAAGTCCCGTCACCTCCGGCAATCAAATCCGCGATAGGATCAGTCGACGCTTGAATCATCAACGGGGCCTGGGCAAGGCCAAAGACTGGCCGCGCCGACTTCACCTTGAGCACTGAGTGGTATTCAAGTCCAGAAGAGGGAGATTTCTTAGGAATGACAGATCCGAACCAGAGGTTGCAACCTGAAATCTGTACTTCAAAGGAGAACGGAGCAAGAGAGGAAGTGCGGACAGTGGTCACGTAGGTCCCTGTCGGGGAGTTATGCACTGGAGCTGCTCCGGCGACTACTTTCGTACCATCATCATTGCACACACTTCCCGAACCAGCTGGCGTCGCTTTGTTGATCTGCAGAATTCCTTGGAAGCTCGTCCGGAGCTCGTCAACTGAATAGTCGCGACTTCCCTTCAGCATAGACCAGAGCACTCCATCCAGCGTCCCATGCTCTTTTCCTACTGAAAGAAGAGCTGCTGCAAACTCCTCCTTCGTGATCCTGCAATCCGCATTTGCGTCGAACCTCAAAGGATTGTTGACAGAGATCAGACCAGGCAATGTGCCGGAGAACGCCTGATAGGACAGAGTGAAAGAAGGACAACTGTCCGCAGAAGAAGTGACAACCGCATCGGGAGGCGGCAAATGACCGGCAAGATAGTCACCTTCAACTTCATATCCGGCCAACTGCTTGCATGTCATCGGAGTTGAAGAACCCGGAACATACAAAATGCCATCAGACAACGACAAAGTGCCAGATGAGGAGATGGCAAAGTCGGATGTCCGAAGAGGTCGCAAGACAGGAGTGAACTCTTGTGCACTAACGGAACCCGGAAACAAACGTCCAGGAGCACCAGACGAAACGCCGGTAGTCAGAACGCAACGAGTGCGATACAGACCAAAGATGCCCTGCATTCTGAAATCCGAACTGAAGAAAATCAACTCATCATCAACAAGTCCCTCAGTACGAACTGTAAGAGGTTCAGCAGAAAAGTCATCAAGAGCCTGGACACAAGGGGAGCGAGAGAAGAAGCTTCATCGCTGCGTGAGGCTGGCACCTTCCACAACGAACGAAACTCCCGCTACAAGCTACTCCTTGAGCCAAAAAGGGATTAGGGTTTCTTCTTGGGTTTAGGGATTAGGGCTTATTTGCAAACACAACACTCACATGATGGCTTCGAAAAAGAATAAAGCGGGGGGGGGGGGGGGGGGGGTTGGGGGCCCCATTTGCACAGACAATGCTCGCATGATGGGTTTGAAACAAACAAGTGCCTATGTTTAGGGGCTTGTAGGGTTTTGGGTTTAGGGTTTTTGACGGATTGGATTCATTAGGGTTTAGGGCTTAGGGGTGTAGGGGTTAGGGTTTGAAGTTGAGGGTTTTTTCAGGGTTTAGGGTTTTGTGGGTTTGGGGCGGGTTTTTAGGGTGTAGGGCTTAGAGGGCTTCGGGGTTTTTAGGGTTTAAGGTTTTTTAGGGCTTAGGGTTTAGGGCCAGGTTTTTGGGGTTTAGGGCTGGCTTTAAGGTTTAGGGTTTTTGTTAGGGATTAGGGATTCTTAGGGTTTTTTTAGGGTTTAGGGTTTGTTGGGGTTTAGGGCCGGATTTAGGGTTTAGGGTCTTTAGGGATTAGGGTTTCTTTTTGGGTTTAGGGATCAGGGTGTTTTAGGGGCTCGGGCTTAGGGTTTAGGGTGTAGGGACTCAGGGTTTAGGGTACAGTTGTGAGGCGACGAAGGAAGGGACGGATAGGACCCTATCGGAAAGGCATAGGGGTCATGCCGCGGATAGGGGTCTCTGTCTGGGCTATGCCCCCCTATATACAGACCCCTAGCCTTTCCAGGCAGGGCCCACCAGACATCATGTTAATCAAGGAAGTCGACCTTCCGTCGATGACCTGATGACCATCGTTCCCGAGGGTGGCAAGGGCATGGCCGATCGCAGAGACAGGCAGGCTTTCAACCTCTTCGTCAGTCAGAGCACCAAATGGGGTGCACCCGGTCCTGAGAAAGCTGGACTCATCGAAGGGTATCGCAGCCGGTGCCCTGTCCACGCGGACTTTCTTCACCACTGCATCCATGCATCGACACCAACCGCAGGCAAAGCGGCTTGAGCCAAAATGGTTTAGGGTTTAGGGTCTTTTTTGCTTCAATAAGAAAGTTGCTTGCCGGGCCTGGAGGTTCTTCCTGAACTCGAGGAGCCTCTCGAGCAGCTCCCTGATGGCATCTTCCTGGCTCTGCTTGTTTTGCCCCTTAGAACCTTTAGGGTTTAGGGTTTAGGGTTTAGGGTTTAATTCTTTTGGGCAGAAAAAATTAGAATTAAACACGAGAAACAATTCAGTATCCCCCCGGGTGTTCTGCAAATACATCTCTCAACAATCAGTTCCTAAGGGGGCTATAGTCTTCTGCCCATGAAGCTCGGGGCTCAGCGAGTTTGGAGCGGAAGCCCTCGACCCTCAACCGTCTCCTTTGCCCCCCCCAAGCTAACTTTAAAGAAAGGGGCAGACGAGAAAGCACGAAAAACCACACCCCCTAAACCCTAAACCCTTTGGGCAACGGACTAAACCCAAAACCCAAAACCCTAAACCCTAAATGTCCATAGGAGCTCCCTCGGCACAACCCCCTAAACCCAGTGAACCCTAAGCCCGAAGCCCTAAACCGTAAACCTTAGACCCCAAGCCCTAAACCCAGTGAACCCACGAGGCGTTGGGGTTTTAGTGTTCTTGGGTTGAGGGTCCAGTTTGAACCTAAACCCTAAACCCTAAACCCTAAACCCTAAACCCTAAACTCTAAACCCTAAACCCTAAACCCTAAACCCTAAACCCTAAGCCCTAAACCCTAAACCCCCTAAACCCTAAACCCTAAACCCTAAACCCCAAACCAATAGAGTTTTCCCAGCGAGGTGCCGAGGGAAGCCGCAGTGGGCAAAAAGGAAAGGTCTAGGGTCTGCTTGGAGGCTCGTAGTACTTATTAACCAATTCGAACTGTACCTATATCTGTACTTACAACCATATTAGGGCACTTAAGGGGCTTATAAGTGCAGTTAGAATTGGTTAATAAGTACCATGAACCTTCAAGTGGGCTTTAAGGGAGAAGGAAGCTGGCATGTAGGGCTATAGGGCTTCTAGGCCTCCTGGCCTCAACTCCACACCGTCCCTCCACCCTCCACCCTCCATCCTACCCAAAGGCTCCAATGTAGTTCCTTTTTGGGCTGGTTATCGGAGATTCTAGGTATGCTACACCAAGAAGACTTTACACAGCAGCCTTTGGGAAAACTTGAAGCCCTAAGCCCTGCAGCCGCAATGCTCAACTCTTCAGGTCAATGCTCTCAAACCCTCAACCATGCCCAGGTAGCGGAGATGAATTGCCACGCTTCCTCGCCCTGCATCTGGCTCTTCCGCCTCCTCACATCTCAAGTCCAGGCTTCAGTTTAGGGTTTAGGGTTTGGGGTTTAGGGTTTCGGGTTTCGACTCTCACACTCGCACGAGGCCGGCAAGGCATGGGGTGGGAGGTCGGTGGTTTAGGGTTCGGGGTTTAGGGCTTTTGGGTATAGAGTTGAGGATGCCTTCTATAACCCTAAACCATAAACCCAAAAGCCTGAACCCAAAACCCTGAATCAGAGGTGTATGGGGAAACTTGCGCATGTGACCGTGTTCCGACGATGTAATGACCAACGCAGTGGGGGGCTGCGGAGGGAGGGTTTAGGATGTAGGGTTTAGGGCTTAGGGTTTTGGGGGTTAGGGTTTACGTAGTCTTTTCTAAAAGGCTTCTTAGCAGTTCCTTTTTGGGGCTTCAGGTAGGTACGCTGCAACTGCTTCGAGCTCCTCTTCACTATGTCAGGGTTGCATGCTCCAGACCCAAGAATAACCCAGGATGAAAAAGGGTGCCCTTTTTGGCTCGACAGTTCGAGAGTGTTGCACCTACCCTAGCTGCCCCGTACAAAGTCACATAGCATGCTTTATCGGACCTGCACCCCTTTTGTCCTGACACGAAAACGCTGCGTCACAGATAGCCCAGAGCATGACGTATCTCCTGGACGGCTTCGTACATGTCCGGAGCTTGCTCCAGGACAGCTCTGGTGTTTCGTTCGCAGTCCTCACTGTTGGTGTGGTTTATGCCTGCAGAAAGGCCGTTCTCGCCCCTGTGAAGATCTTCATGCTTGGCCAGTTCACGGATGTGCTCGTGCTCCTCTTCAGTGAGAAGATCTCCGAACATGAAGTCCTGGGGCCAAGGCCGACTACAACTGCCTGGCCTTACTACTCGTGCTACCTGTGTAGCTGCTTACTTGCCTGTTGAGCAAATTATGTTGTATCCTACATACTTGCCTAGTTGCGTAGATCGCGGCATATTTGAGCTGTAGAGTGAGAGCGAGCGCGCAAGAAAGACAGAGAGAGAGAGAGAGAGAGAGAGAGATAGAGAGCACAGGGAGAGCAAGAGAGTGAGAGAGAAGAGAGCAAGTGAGAATGCCATGGAGAAAGCGATTCGAGAGCCACAGAGAGAGAGCACGAGAGACAGAGCAGAGAGAGAGAGAGAGAGACAGAGAGAGAGAGAGAGAGCAAGAAACAGAGAGAGAGAGAGAGACAGACAGAGATCAAACAGAGAGAGAGAGAGAGTCAGAGGAAAACAAACACACAAAACATCAGATGCGGCTACTAAACCCTAAACCCTAAACCCTAAACCCTAAACCCTAAACCCTAAACCCTAAACCCTAAACCCTAAACCCTATCCCCTGGCCAGGGAGCGAAGAGCGTCTTGACATGGACATCGAAACTGTCCGATGAGTAGCTGAGGTCCTCGAAGCGAGAGTTGTAGGTGTCCCTGCCCGAGTTCTGGTAGATCTCTAGCCTTGGTTGGCCTAGGGTTTAGGGTTTAGGGCTTAGGGCTTAGGGCTTAGGGTTTAGGGTTTAGGGTTTAGGGTTTAGGGTTCAGGGTTTAGGGTTTAGTGTTTAGGGTTTGGAGTGTAGAAGGGAATAGAGAATTAGGTACCTTACAT
>CAJNDS010002106.1:417500-552500 GCA_905221605.1 Symbiodinium natans
GAAAAAATAAAATATCCCCAAAACCAACCACGAAAAGCCAAGTGGCCGTGATTGCAGTCACAAGACCTGCGTGCAGGCCGGCGCAGTCGAGGCGAAACTTAAAGTGTGGGCTCATTCTGCATGTTCCCAAAACCCTAAACCCTAGCCCTAAGCCCTGAACCCTAAAACCCATGATTCTAGCCGATACGCCCTTTTTATTTGGCGTTTGTGGTTTTGAACCCTAAAACCCTAAACCCCGCACCCTAACCTAGCCCCTAAACCCTTAAACCCTCAACCCTGAAAAAACATAAATCCCTAAAACAGAGCCGCAAGACAGTTGATGTTGTAGGCCGTCGGATCCTGGATTATCAGCGGTATCAACGAGCTCACAACATCTATACCTCAAGAACCCAAAACCTGCTTTGCAGGCTACCCACGGTTTGGGGCACAAAGTATTTTCGCATCAGGTTGCCCCAAAAACTCAGAACCTTTGAAGTCACGGAAGCAATTCCGGGCTGGACTTTCCAAACCCTTAAACCCCAAGCCGACACCCCCCGCAACCCTGAACCCTGAACCCTGAACCCTAAACCCTAAACCCCCCCGACCCCAAACCTCCCACCACCCCACACCACACCATGATGTTACCCTCTGCACCCGTCCAGAGGGACCCCCCACCCACGTACAGAACCCAGGGCCCCTGAAGTTCTGGGTTAAGGGTTTAGGGTCTAGGGTTTAGGGTATAGGGTTTAGGGTTTAGGGTTCAGGGTGGCATTCTTCGGAAACCCATCGAAGATGAGAAGGCTTTGCGGTTCTTGAGATGAACGCTTTGAGCCCGAAAACGGAATCCCTAGACCCTAAGCGCCTGGAGATCCTAAGCTGCATCCTAAAACCTGAGCCCGAGTTAACTGGAACCCTGAATCCTTGACACTTGAACCCTTATAAGCCCCGTATCCCATTCCTATACGGAACCCCAGCAAAAATTATAAAGTCTTGCTGTTTCTTATGAATTAGAGTACCCAAAATCTTTAAAAACAAATGTTTCCAAGTACCCCTGAGATTCCCTGAAACCCATAACCCGTGACACCACCGCATCTTTGGCCTCGCTGACGACTGCCAGGTACATGCGCTAAGACCCTATTAAACCCTGAATCAAGGATGGGCTGTTGTACTCTAGAAACCCCTAAAAAGGGCCCTGTACAGGATTGATCATGCGGGTTAGAAGGCCTAGTAGCCCACCTCAAACTCTAAACCCTAAACCCTAAACCCCAAACCCCATCCACTTAGTGCCCAAGGTTGTGAAGACCCTAAACCCTAAACCCTAGACCCTAAACTCTAAACTTATAAACCCTAAACCCTAAACCGTAAACCCTAAACCCTAACTCCCTAACCGTTTCCGCACCTTGGAGCACGCCCCGGAGGTCGCGGAGCCTCTCCGTGCGGCGCACCGCCGCATCGCCTCAGGAGCCGAGGGGTTGGGGTTTAGGGTTTAGGGTTCAGGGTTTAGGGTTTAGGGTTTAGGGTTTAGGGTTTAGGGTTTAGAGTTTAGGGTTTAGGGTTTAGGGTTTCGGGCTTAGGGTTTAGGGTTTAGGGTTTGGGGTTTAGGGTTTAGGGCTTAGGGCTTTGGGCTTTGGGTTGAGAGTTTTGGGTTTATTAGGGTTAGAGTAGTGTACTTCTGGAAAGATATTAAAGTTTAGGAATCGCTACACCCTGCGAATTCGCAAGGAAGACGTTGCGCTTTTTTGCGGAAGAGGGGGCGGGGAGGGGCGGTGGGGTTTGCACGGATGGGTGTAGTTTCGGGACTGGCGAGCGCGCAGTGAGTTTGGTGCACAAGCTCTCGAAACCTTGAACCCTAAACCCTAAACCCTAAACCCTAAACCCTAAACCCTAAACCCTTTGAACCAGCGCAAGAGCGAACTAACCTCGATCTGTGTGGCTCAGGAGAACTGGCATCGGACACTTGAATCCTCAATGACCCTAAACATGAAAACTCCAAGTCAGGCGTTTGGGGCTAAGGATCTAGGATTTCGGTTTCAGCTCCCAGAACTCCTACCCCAAAACCACTTCCTTTTGCTCCTACTTCCAGTTCGCCTTGAAGTCTGCCCGAACATGTCTTGGCCCCTAATCACCCCCAATCAACAACTGTAGTTTCGTTTTTGTTCTTGCGGGTGAAGGGGGGTGGGGTACCCGATTTTGTCGCTGTTGTTAGTATCGTAATTCACCATCATACTTCGGAACGCTGGGAGCGGCAGCAATAACTCGGGGGGCTTCGGGCCTGAGTGGGTGAACAAAACGGAAAGCCAGCCCCTGAACCCTAAACCCTAAACCCTAAACCTTAAACCTTAACCCTAACCCTAAACCCTAAACCCTGAACCTGCTGCATCGGTGTGGCTCAGGAGCAGCTGCACGTCCACCACGGAGAAGTTCCTGGACTGCTCGTGTGGAATCGTAGACCAAGGGGTATTACGCTCACAAACCCTAGGCCCTAAACCCTAAACCCTAAACCCTAAACCCGAAACCTGCTATGCATTTCGCAGTAAGCTTCACTCAAAACAAGCCCTCTCAAACCCATCCACAGGCTCGGAGGAAAGTTCATCAAGTCGTCGTCATCCTGCGCGGAAGACATCCCAAGATAGCCACGCATTTATGGGGGTTTCCGAGATTGGGGGTACCTTATTGGGGTCCTTATCATAAGGGAATCCTACTACTTTGGGGGTCTGTTCTAGGGTCCCCTGTTTTCCGAAACCCTCGTTTACTTTTCGGCAAGGCAGACCCTCCCCCGTCCACACGGTGCCAGCCTCCTCTGCTTCATACTCCGCCTCCATGGCCGCTGCCTGAGAACTGCGACTACAAATCTTAAGTGAGGATTTCGACACGGCAGAGAAAGAAATGCTGCACACCTTCCGAAACCAAAAATGACTAAACCTGTACAAGCCATGTGGTAGCTGATCCACATACCTGTTCCAAAAACAACCCCATACTTCCTTGTACAAAAACTCCCCAGAAGTAAGCCCCCATGTCTAGGACAGAACCCTAAACCCTAAACCCTAAACACTAAACCCTAAACCCTAAACCCTAAACCCTAAACCCTAAACCCTAGACCCTAAACCCTAAACCCTGAGGTTAGCCATACGGTCCCTGAATCTGGTCCCTTACCTTCTCTAAAGGGTTCTCAAGTATGGGCCCTTTGGTGCTACAGGGTTTAGGGTTTAGGGTTTAGGGTAGATAAGGGCTACATAACGGGTCCCCTTCTAATGGCCCTGATAGCTACCATGCAACTACCCTAAAAGACCCTTGCTACCCTACACCCTAAGCCCTAAGCCCTAAGCCCTAAACCCTAAACCCTAAACCCGAAACCCTAAACCCTAAACCCTACCTGAAACCCCTGGAACAATACAAACCGCCACCTTTGACCCTTAAGGGCATTCTGGGCTTAAACCCTAAACCCTAAACCCTAAACCCTAAACCCTTAAAGGGCATTCTGGGCCTCCTCGGCTCGCCGCTGCTGCTCCCGAAGCTCCTCCTTGGCACGCTGCTCCTGGGGGCAAGGGGCCAAGAGAGGGACCCTTATAAGGGGATGCTTCCGGTTTAGGGTTTCGGGTTTAGGGTTTCGGGTTTGGGGTTTAGGGTTTCGGGTTTAGGGTTTCGGGTTTAGGGTTTAGGGCTACTATTTGCTTCAGAACCCCCCCCCCCCCCCCACAAAGTTGAAGAGAATAATCCCCATGTTGCCCTTACGAAGGAACATCCTTTGTTGTTTTGTGGGGTCCCCAAAGCTTGGGCACCCAAAATAATGTCCCTACTCTCTCTAAGGGCTGTCTTTGTTTAAGGGACGATACAGCTTGAAGGGTTTAGGTTCTTTATTGGTTGATTTCTTTGTTCCTCTCTCTCTCTCTCTCTCTCCAGCTCTCCTTTGCATTCTCTTTCGCTACAAAGTCGGCTTCTTCGGTAGGATAGAGCTTCAAAATCTCGAACCCATGCTTTGAGCTATTATTTTCTGGGGAACCCCCGCACAAAAAAATAATAGATGTTCTTATAGAGGCAGTATGGGGATTATTCTCTTCAATGTTGTGGGGGGGTTCTTGAGCAACTAGTAGCCCTAAATCCTAAACCCAGCCGATTTGGACCGATACTATACTCCCCTCAGTACCTTCATAACAGCTGTGCTTTTAACATTCCTTTTTTGGGTTTATCGGTTTAGGGTTTAGGGTTATTGAAATACACTAAGAGTAATTCCTAAGACGGCTATACTATAGTAAACCCGAAACCCTAAACCCTAAACCCGAAACCCTAAACCCTTTTCTCGGCGGAGTGGGATCTTCTCCTCCACCTGGCGTTGCAGCTCAGCCTGCCACCAAGCTCCGTTTAGGCTTTAGGGTTTAGGGTTTAGGGTTAAGGGTTTAGGGGCACTGGCATCTTCAACCCTGCCTGCACGCGCACAAAACTCCAGGAGTTTGGGTTGGGATCCTCCTCATATCTGGCACCGTCAGGCTTTAGGATCCCGCGGGTCACGCCCGAAGACCCTAACCCTAAACCCTAAACCCTAAACCCTAAACCCTAAACCCTAAACCCTAAACCCTAAACCGCCGGGCCTCCTGCTGGGCCTGCAGCGCCTCGAATCAAATCGCAGATCAAGGACTTTTAGGGTTCAGGATTGGGATGTTCCCCCTTATAGACCTGAAGCCTTAGAGCCATTTTGGGGCTTAGGGTTTAGGGTGTAGGGGGGTGTTTCCCCTGATACCAACAGTCCTTAATCGGGATTATACTAGGTGGGGGGGGGGGGGGTACTAGCATCCCTTGTCAGGACTGTTATAAGGGCGAACATCCCAAGTTCGGAGTCGGAAAGTTGGGGAGCCTGGACCCTAAACCCCTTGCAGAGTACGCGCCGCCGAACACCTGAACGACTTGCTCCTTATGTACGAAAATCCTCGAGCTTTAGGCTCAGGACTTCTCTGGCAGATTGCAGATCGCCCCAGATCTGGGCCCGCAACTCTCCACGTTGGGGGTTCTCAGGGCCGCTTAGAAGCTTGGGTTGTGGGCTCTGGGTTTTATTTCCTTCTTTTTACTTGTTTTTGTTTGTTTGTTTTTGTTTTTACTTGTTTTTGTTTGTTTTTTTTTTAGGGGGGGGGGGGGGGGAATCACATCGTGCCTGCATCGCCATGATGGTGCTGCTGGCGATGACAGTCTCGCGCCCCTTGGCCTTGAACATAGCGCCTGTGGCAGGCTGGCATGCAGATGCCAAACCCTAAACAAAAGCACGAACAAACCCTAGAAATCCTACCTTAAGAACCCCCAAAACCCACCTTTTTGTAGGTTCGTATTCTAAAATGCCCTTGTAGTATTCAAAATTCCAATGCAGCCTCCACAAAAAAGAGTCGGTTTTGAGTCGGAAGGTATAACCCCTAACATGGTCAGCATCCGAGTAGCTTGAGGGCACAGATCACTAACCCTAAACCCTAAACCCTAAACCCTAAACCCTAAACCGTCAACCCTCAACCCTAAACCCTAGACACACCTGTAACCTATACCCACATCGATGGATGAGTCTGTGGGCTCCATGCCTGAGTCCCTAACCCGAACCCCTACACCTTCAACCCCCATTACCCAACCACAATAAGCCCTTGGAATGCTCCCCCTTATACCAACAGTCCTTAAAAGGGATTAGAGTACCCCCCCCCCACCCCATCAAAAATCCCTATTAAGGACTCTTAGTATAAGGGGGAACATCCCAAATAAGCCCGTATAAACCACCCAAACCCCCCAAACCCTAAACCCTAAACCCCAAACCCCAAGCCCCAAACCCCAAACCCTAAACCCTAAACCCTAAACCCTAAACCCTAAACCCTAAACCCTAACCCTCCTCACATCTCCCTCCACGGCCTGCGCGCTCGGCCGCAGCCTTAGGTTCCCAGAAGGGACCCGGCAACCCGACACCCAACCCCCCCCCCCCCCCAACTAGAAGAGGGTGTTGGCGGTTCTTATAGTACTAATATATAGGGGCTCAAAGGCTCCCCAAAAGAAAAAAGAAAAACCTCTTTGAGGACTCGGATTAGAAGGCTTCTGCCTTGAGGGCTTCAGATTTACAAATTTGGCCTTCGGCGTCTCATAAAAGATCCCAGAACGCTTCGGCCTCAGGTCCTACACCTCCCAAAGACCGTCTCAAAGTGCAGGATTGAAACTGCAAGTGGACCTTTCGGGTTTGTTGTTCCAAGTAACAACCGCACCGGTGTGCGCAAATCGGAGGCCATAGGTTCCTGAACCCTAAACCCTAAACCCTAAACCCTAAGCCCTGTTAGAATACTAATGTCCGACGGCAGGCGCTGACTTCTTTCGGCTTCTCTGGCTGTGACCGGGAGGCCTGAACAGGGTTTAGTTTAGGGTTTAGGGTTTATGTGTAAGGTTTGGGGTTCGGGTTTAAGGTTTAGGGTTTAGGGTTTCGGGTTTAGGGTTTAGGAATGCCCAAAACGCCAAGCAGCCCTGTAAGCCACACGTCCAAACTCACAATCTCGAGCTGACCCTGACTGCTGATCTAACCTTGGGATGTCCCCCCTATACTAACAGCTCCTAACCCTAAACCCTGAACCCTGAACCCTAAACCCTAAACCCTAAACCGGGGGTACAATCATCCCTCCCTTTCTCGGACTATTAGTATAACAGGGAGCATCCCAAGATCTAACCCCTCTAGAACTTGGTAGCCCACTTACAATTTTAAAATAAGGGTACCCTTTTTTGGCTTGCTTACTTTACAAGGGAACCTTGAAAAAAGGGAAAAGGGTACCACTGGGCTGCCAATATGTTGCGCGGCTCCATGGCCCCCTCACTGCCCCTCCCAATCAGCCCGGTTTAGGGTTTGGGGAGTTGTGACCTGCACCCAAAGCACCCATCATCACTGCCAAACAAGGTATTTGTGGCCCAAAGCAACACTGAGCACAAAACGCTAGAAACCCTAAACCCTCTACTCTAAACATACCCCACTAAGCCTAAATCCCTAAACCCCAAACCCCAAAGCCCAAACCCTAAACCCTAAACCCCACTGCAGGCCTGCTTTTTGACTTTTGACTTGGTGCTGTTGGCATTCATCAAGAACTGCCCCTGGAGAGCTTGGAGCTAAGGCCAGCTTGCCTTACTTGGGGTTTAGGGTTCAGGGTTTAGGGTTTAGGGTTTAGCGTTTACGGTTTAGGGTTTAGGGTTGTTTTTTGCCACTTTCTCGATTTGTGCTTGTCAGCCCTGCGCCGGGGCCATGCTAGTCTTCCCTGAATCGCTCCAATTTTATCGGATGATCCCAGGGTTTAGGGGGTTCAGGGTTTAGGGTTTAGGGTTCAGGGTTCAGGGTTTAGGGTTTAGGGTTCAGGGTTCAGGGTTCAGGGTTTAGGGTTTAGGGTCCAGGGTTTAGGGTTGGGATGTTAGGGACTGGGTATTGTAATCCCTATTAAGGGCTGTTCGTATGGGAACATCCCGAGTTTAGGGCCTAGGGGGGGGCTTCGGGGTTCTTACGTGCAGAGTTCTTGGGCTGATATGTTTCGGGATTAGGGTGTATAGGCTTTGTAAGCTTGGGGCCTATAGGCTTTTAGGGCGACCAATCCCTAAACCCTAAACCCTAAACACGCTCATGAGCAGAACAGGTGCTGAGGCCTTTTCGGGGGCTCCAAGATGAAAGTAGGGCCTAAACCCCAAACCCTAAACCCTAAACCCTAAACCCTAAACATGTTGAAGGCAACCTTGGGAGAGTAAAGTTGGGGACCAACTGAAGCCTACATTTGGGGTCACATACTATATACTACTATATTCAATCTCTGTTAGGGTACATGGACCACAAGCCCTGTTAGGGGTCATTGAGTCCAAACGGTACTGATGCAAAGGCAACTATTTCTGAGTCTGCGTTCCGGCAGTTGCTTGTCGTATTGTTATCCACCACTAAACCCTAAACCCTAAACCCTAAACCCTAAACCCTAAACCCTAAACCCTAAACCCTAAACTGGCCCTAAACCCTAAACCCTAAACGGCTTTCGGACTCAGGGGTCGGTTGCCTTCCCGGCGCAAAAGTCAGGTCTGAGCCTCCAAACCCATGCTTAGTATCCCACCCTTAAACCCTGGACCCCAAAGCCTAAGCCCCACCTAGTCGCCCTAAACCCTAAACCCTAAACCCTAAACCCTAAACCCTAAACCCTAAACCCTAAACAAGTGCAAACTCTTCCCAACCCCCTGTACTTGCAACCGCTCGAAAAAGCTGCTCTTTCCTGCAGCTGCGAATATCAAACCCTAAGCCCAGGGCTCTGACACGAAGCGAGCAGCACATGTATATGCATGTTATATGTATATATATATATATCTATATAATTATATATACATATATATATATTTTATCTATTTATTTATTTTTTCATTAATTTATTTATCTATTTATCTATTTAGTGCATACGCATATACATATACATACACATAAACATGCACTTTCGTATGTATGCATGTCTGTACGTATATACATATATATATATATACACATGTGGTAGCATATAAGATGTATGCACATACATCGCGGCCCGCGAAAGGGGCACTCTAAAAACCCTAAACCCTAAACCCTAAACTCTAAACCCTAAACCCTAAACCTGGAGCAAGCGCACGTCTCCGGCCTCGACGCCAGTCCAAATGTGATTCAACTCCACCTTCACCTTTTGTCTCGGCTTAGGGTTTGGGGCTCACGGCTCCCCCAAAACTTAGGGTTTAGGGTTTAGGGTTCAGGGTTTAGGGTTTAGGGATAAAACGTGAGCCTGACTCTGCAAAAAGAGTGCCTACACCCTAATCCCTGGTCTGATTCGGGGGGCTTTCAAGGCCCTACGCGGCTTAGAGGTGCGAGCCTGTAGGGATTCTTGCCCTAAACCCTACACTTCAAAACATTCCTAGGCTGGGCCTTGCTCAAGTGGTAGCTGCCAGCTCTGATTGGGGGTTGAGATGCTCATGCACGCATTCGGCTCGGAAAGCGAGTCCAATGCCTTCAGGCTTAGTGCTGGAAAGGTGTTTGAGCTTAGACACCTTTCTTCAACAGGCTCAGGCGATTGAGAGTGTCGTTTCCGTTTGGTCGCCCCTGAATCCTAAACCATATAACCCTGAACCCACAGGGTACGCACTTTTGCCTCGGATCCGTAAGCACTAAACCCTGTCTGAACCCTGAGCAGCAGCTGGGACCACCAGGCACTGCTTCTTGCAGAGCTCAGTAGCAAAGGACTAAACCCTAAACCCTAAAGCCCTCAAGCCCTGAACCCTGAACCCTGAACCCTAAACCCTAAACCCTAAGCCCTAAACCCTAAACCCCAAACCCTAAACCCGCTTTGGCTTCGGAACGTACAGCGTGGCAACGTATGCCTCCAAGACACGGTCAAGGAGTTCAGCTCGCGGCAGACGGCCTGCTGCTGAAGAAGGAAGCTGCTCACATCGAAGTCCTCCAGGCTTAGGGCTTATAGGGTTTAGGGTTTAGGGTTTAGGGTTTAGGGTTTAGGATTTAGGGTTTAGGGTTTAGGGTTTAGGGCTTATAATCGGTTTTTAAGGGTTATACTAGGAAGCTTGCTCACCTCGAAGTCCTCCAGGCTTAGGGCTTAGAGGGTTCAGGGCTTTAGGGTTTGTAATTAGGTGATAATACGCGGTTCTAGGGGTTATAATAGGTTTTTAAGGTTTATAATGGGTTTTTAAGGGTTATACTAGGAAGCTGCTCACATCGAAGTCCTCCAGGCTTAGGGCTTGTAGGGTTTAGGGTTTAGGGTTTAGGGTTTGGGGTTTGGGGTTTGGGGTTTGGGGTTTGGGGTTTGGGGTTTGGGGTTCAGGGCTTTAGGGTTTAGAATAGGTTTTTAAGGGTTCTGCTCACGTCGAAGTTGAGGGTTTTAGGGTTTATAGTTGAGTTTAAAGTTTATAGGTTTCAGGGTCTGGGTTTATGGGGTTTAGGGTCTGGGTTTGTGGTTTAGGGTTAGGGTACAGGGTTTAGGGAGCTGAATTTATTGGACGCAGGGGGGGTGTCGTCAGTACATGTAGAGTGTCGGCCGTGTCGGCCTTTGTTTGTACATCCTAGCCCGTTAAGAAGAACCTCTTCTCAGCCCAGTCAAGAATAAACCCGAGGTGGAGCGAGCAGTCCCCCAGTTACGATCACGTCCTGGAGCCCCAAGTTTTAGGCGCAGAACATGTCTGAACTTTGGGTGAAGAGGGTTTAGAGTTTAGGGTTTAGGGTTTATGGTTTAGGGTGCGAAATAGTCCTCATGCTGGTGGCGCTTCTTGTGGGAATGGATGGCCACCTCTGGTCTGGAGATTAGGGTTTAGGGTTTCGGGTTAGGGTCTAGGGTTTCGGGTTTAGGGGTTAAGGGCTTAGGGTTTCGGGTAATTGCTGTTGGGCTGGCTCACGGCCTATGTAGATGCACACTTCCTAAAAAGCCACAAACGCCTGTAACCCCGAAATCCCCGGGCTGAAAGCCCTAAACTCCAAAGCCCCTAGCCTTAGGCATTCCAGATTCCAGTGGACAGTGGGCTGTACATGGGAGGGCTGTATGTCTCCGACCTTCAAACGAGCGACGATTTTGATGTCTGGCGAGCAAAATGTGCGATACTGATGTTCGGGCGTAGACCTAGCTTGCCCTTAGGGTTTAGGGTTTTGGGTGTAGGGTTTGGGGTTTAGGGTACTCTTCTGGGCCATCCAGCAGAATCTAGCATTCGGAGTACGGCACGTGGTACTGGTATCATACAAGTGCCTGAAAACCGCAAAGACACCATGTCTGCTTAAGCTCGGCGAGCTTTGGACTCTAGCAAGCCTCTCGCACTGAAAGTAAACATGCAAGAACGGGCCTGTAGCTTAGGTGCTTTCGTGCACTTTTTCCGATCATGTTCGGATCATGCGTGACAAGCGTATGGTACCTCCATCGGCACCCCTCAGCGTGGCCTTTCAGAGCCCCAAAGCTCTTGTGTGAGAAACCTGCTGCGACCTGTTGCGACCTGCTGCTCTAGCACTTCTAGATTCTAGAGCACAAAGCAGACGATAATGTCCATACTCACACTTCTTAGCTGCGTATGCTTATGACATGACATGTTGCTCCCGTTTTGATGTGCGGACCCGATCTAGCTAACGAAAAAGCGACCGAAAGAGAGAAAGAGAGAGAGATACTTTGACAGAGGCATCCGCTCCCTTCGCAAATAGAAGGCGGTTCAGGATGGCCGTGCTCTGTTGCTTTACACAAAGCCCTGGACGTTGGTCTGAAATGCTCTGTTCAGGTACGAGCCTACGCAGAAGGCCCCTGAGTGAGAAAGGCAAAACTTACAGGAAAGTGACAGAAGCACGCCAGTCATGACATAGAGGCCTTCTCACGCCTCCTCACGCATCCCCCCCTGTTAATCCTTAACCCGAAACACACAACACCCTAAGAGAGTGCCAAGCCTAAACCCTAAACCCTAAACCCTAGACCCTGAACCCTGAACCCTAAACCCTAAACCCTAAACCCTAAACCCTAAACCCTAAACCCTGAGTGCCGAGCCGATCTCCCCGGCATGATGCTCTCCACGGCGCCGAAGGCGCTGTTTCTCTCCTGTTTAACCCAAGGGCTCCAAGTGCACCAAGGTTTGGGTTTAGGGTTTAGGGTTTAGGGTTTAGGGTTTAGGGTTTAGGGTTTAGGGTTTAGGGTTTAGGGTTTAGGGTTTAGGGTTTAGGGTTTAGGGTTTAGGGTTTAGGGTTTAGGGTTTAGGGTTTAGGGTTTAGGGTTTATTGCTTATTAGGGTTTAGGGTTTAGGGTCTCATCGGCGCCTAAAGTCTGTAAATAATACCTGCTTTGGCTTAGTTGCTGAGTTCATAAGCCCCCAAAAAAGTATACACAAAGAAACGCCTCATTGGCGTCTGAAGTCTCCGAGTAATTCCTACTTTGCTATTTGGAGCCTTTAGCGTAAGGGCTCGTTGCGGAAGAGCAGCATCTTGGCAGTGTTTGTAAGTTGGTGGGGCGGGATGGGGGGGGGGGGGGGGGGGGGGGGGGGGGGGGGTGGCGGAGGGGCGGTTGAGGTTAAGCTACCTAGGGCCTAAACCCGAACCTGCTAAACCCTAAACCCTGGGCCCTGAACCCTAGGCCCCACCAAAGCAGGGCCCAGCAAGCTCATTGGCCTAGGAGTAGCTGGAGGATGGAACCCTGATGGAGGATTTACCCTAAACCCTAAACCCCAAACCCTAAACTTTAAACCCTAAACCCTAAACCCTAAACCCTAAACCCTAAACCCTAAACCCTAAAGGGTTTTGGGGCAGATCCCTGAGCCATGGGTCCTTGCTTGGATGGACCGCGAGATCGAAACTCTACTTCGATAACGCTCTCACATATAGTAGGGTTTAGGGTTTAGGGTTTAGGGTTTAGGGTTTAGGGTTTAGGGGTATGACGGCCCTTCGCATCTGGGAACTGAGCCTGAAACGCAACTTGGTCCTTGGCAGCCGCTCGCAGCCTCTTCCTTTCCTGTATCTGCTCTTTGAAGTGCAGCTTGAGAAGCATGTCCTCGTCACTTCCAGAGCCCAGGGCTGCCAAAATGTCAGGATCTGCAAAGCCCTGGGGTTTAGGGTTTAGGGTTTAGGGTTTAGGGTTTAGGGTTTAGGGTTTAGGGTTTAGGGTTTAGGGTGCCCCTAAACCCTAAACCCCACACACACACACATCGTTTCTTCAACTTTGGGCCTACACCTCCTGATAGACCCTAGGAGTCAGAACCTGCGCCCTCTTCTGCACAGAGGGGCTTGGAACATGACAAGGGAATGTACAGTACTGCAACCCTATCCCATGTTGTCCAAGCAGACAACCTTGGCTAGGGCGTACATCCTTATGGGGTCCGAGCATGACTCCCTTGACTAATTTGCACCGAATCTCAACTCCCTGAACCCTGCAGCCCTGTAAGGACTATGCCCGCGTATGCCGCCAAGCCGTCTGAGGCACGACTTTCCTTCTCGTTCTTGTCCTGCGGCTGCTGGCTCAGAGTACTGAGTAATTACATGGAACGAAGGAACGCAAACCCTAAACTCTAAATAACAAATAACCCTAAACCCTAAACCCTAAACCCCAAACCCCAAACCCTAAACCCTAAACCTTCCACATCCTTCCTTCTCCTGGGCCTGCGTGCAAAGGTCTCGGCTGGAGTGGAGTCTCAAACTCTCCACATTCTAGCTAGCTTCTTCTTTTGGGGCACCTCAACTTTTCATAAGTTTGCAATGTAACCACAAAATTATAACCCCCCCCCCAAAAGAAACCTAAACCCTAAACCCTACATTTAGAGGTCTGCAGAAGAATTGGGGGCCCAGTGCCGCCATAGGCGACCTCGCAGTGCAACAGGTGTCATCAGAACCCAGGCGCGCCTTGCAACCCTGTCCTTGGGATGTTCCCCCCCCTACTATATACTAGCACCTTCCTAAGCCTTACTAGGGAGTCTAATTGGGGGTACTATCACCCCTATTAAGGACTGCTGGTATCCTTACTAGGGAGTCTAATTGGGGGTACTATAACCCCTATTAAGGACTTCTTGTATAAGGGGGAACATCCTAAACCCCTTTAAAAGCACCTACGTTCCCAAACCTCGGGTTCGGAGCTTGCCCAAAGAGCCCAATACCACTTTTATCAAGGAAGATGCCTTAGACCACGGGTTTAGGGTTTAGGGTAACCATATTAAGGATCCGTATACTGAACCTAGTTGCTGAGTGCCTTGGGCCAAAAAAAGTTAACTGTTCAACTATGGTGGGATTCTGTATACCCCAAAAGGTTAAAGGTGACCTACTCAGCTACAAAGTATAGGGTTGAGGTTTAAAATCCCTCATGAAAATGGTAGCGGGCTCTTTGGGCTTCAGAAGTTGCGGGCTTGCCACTATTTGCTTAAGAGCCCCCCCCCCCACCCCGCCAACAGAAACAAATCATACACACTCTCCTTTATAATAAGGGACGTAGAGGGATTCATATTGCATGGGTGAACTTAAGCAAACAGTAGCCCGAAACCCTCAGCCCTAAACCCTAAACCGTAACCCCTAAACCCCACATAGGGTGGGCTCCTGAACCAGAAGGGACAGCTCATCGAGGTGGTTTCGACCAGTCTGGATATAGTTGAAGATCTGCTCCTCCATGTGGCCTCGCAAGACCCAAGATGGTTCAGGGTTCAGGGTTTAGGGATTAGGGTTCAGGGTTTAGGGTTTCGGCGCTCATGCTGGCAAGGGTTTAGGGTTTCGGGTCTCAGACCCAAGTTTAAACTAGGAATGAAAAGGGTTCCCTTTTCGGGTTTAGAGGGGCTTGGAAGCGAACCTAAACCCTCAAAACGAACGAGTTCCTTCCTGCACAGTCCCATGATAGAACCGCTGGCTGCAGCACCTGCATGACTCACTTTGGGAGGCTCCCCCTCATACTAACAGTCCTGAATAGGGTTTAGGGTTTAGGGTTTAGGGTTTCGGGTTTCGGGTTTAGGGTTCTGTTAGAATCCGCATTAAGGACTGCTAGTATAAGGGGGAACATCCCAAACTACACTGTTCCACGACCCCAAGCCACACACATAAAGCATGATGAGCTGCCGCAAGTGAATTTCGCCAAAACCATAAGCCCCGAAAGAATGATGAGTCGCCTTAAACCCCAAACCCCAAACCCCAAACCCCAAACCCCAAACCCCAAACCCTAAACCCTAAACCCTAAACCCTAAACCCCGAACCCCAACTCCTACACCCCTAAGGTGGGGCCGTCCTTGCACCCCAGGGCCCGGGCTACTGCGCTTGCTCGCCAAAGAAGAGCGGCGCATGCCGCTCGCCTCCCCCGTCGCTTTTCCTTTGGCTAGGGTTTAGGGTTTAGGGTTTAGGGTTTAGGGTTTAGGGTTTAGGGTTTAGGGTTTAGGGTTTAGGGTTTAGGGTTTAGGGTTTAGGGTTTAGGGTTTAGGGTTCAGGGTTCAGGGGTCAGGGGTCAGGGTTCAGGGTTCAGGGTTTTGGTTTTTTTATCCCACTCGTGTCGAATGGGTTTTGGGTTTAGGGTTTAGGGTTTCGGGCAGCCTGTACGAGGTCTCCCGCAACCTGTGCCCGAAACCCAAACCCTGAACCCTGAACCCTAAACCCTAAACCCTAAACCCTGAACCCTGAACCCTGAACCCTAAACCCTAAACCCTCAACCCTAAACCCTAAATCCTAAACCCTAAACCCTAAACCCTAAACCCTAAACCCTAAACCCTGAACCCTGACCTCGGGGTTTGGAGCCAGGCGTCGCTTGCGTGGCCGCTGGCGCTGCTGCTCGAAAAGGATGCCTAGGCTGCTTGGTTTAGGGTTTAGGGTTTGGGGTTTAGGGTTTAGGGTTTAGGGTTTAGGGTTTAGGGTTTAGGGTTTAGGGTTTAGGGTTTAGGGTTTGGGGTTTAGGGTTTAGGGTTTAGGGTTTAGGATTTAGGGTTAGGGTTTATAGGGTTTAGAGTTTATAGGGTTTAGGGTTTAGGGTTTGGGGTTTGGGGTTTAGGGGTACATAGGAACCCAATTATAACTGTACTTATAACCCACTTCTAGTGCCCCTAAAAGGGTTCTAAGTACAAATATAACAGCACTTGTAACCCACTCATAAGCCCCTTATGTGCAGTGATCATGGGTTCCTGAGTGGCCGGAACCTCCAAGTGGGGGTCCGCCTTGGTGCAGCTGGGGTTTAGGGTTTAGGGTTTAGGGTTTAGGGGTTTAGGGTCTCCCAAGATCCCGTCATCCAAGCAAGCCCTGAGGCCCAAATAGGGTTTGGGGTCTAGGGTTTAGGGACTACTGTAGGGTTTCAGGGTTCAGAAACCCAAATAACCCCTAGGGTGTAGTGATTCTAGGGTTTGGGGTTTGGGGTTTGGGGTTTAGGGTTTAGGATTTCAAGAACTCGACAGTCGGTTCTAAGATGTCAGCGGCAGATGAGGAAAGCTGCAAGCGTATGCGGAAACCTCTACTTGCGTGCAAAAGCAGTGGGGCCTTTGCCAAAGCCCTGAGGCTCTAAGGACTCTTATTTCAGGGCGTTTGGGCCCGAAGGCCACCAATTAAATATAAAAAGTATTCTTCCTTATTAAGTGTAATATAGGAATTATTGTTTTTTCTTTTGGGGTTCTTAAGCTGATCGTAGTGTAAGGTTTCTGGTCATTTTGAGCCTAGGGGTTTAGGGTTGGCTTTCTTAGTCCTCATGAGGTTCAGCTGCACAATCGTCCGGAGGCTGGACCCATGTGGGCCTCCCAAAACTTTACCCGGCTGGCCCCTTTTTTTAAAAGGTTCAGGGCTTAGGGTTTAGGGTTTAGGGCTCCTTACTTCATTTTAGGGTTAGGATAAGATGCTGCAACAAGTTAGCCCGAATAAAAGCTTCAAAAGGCTACAGGATTTTTTTTAAGGTTTCGTGCTTCGTTGGAAACATAGCAAAACAAGTGCACAAAGAGAAGGAACAACAACCGGAGGGTCTAGGTATCACCCCCAAAAAAAATAAAAGGCACTGTTCTTTCAGATGCGACAAGCAATGGCCTCCCTAACCCTAAGCCCAAAACGCAAAACCCTAAAACTTTCATGTCGTCCTGAACCCCAAGTACAAGTCCAGGTTCTCTCATCCTTCTCCAAGTGCTGCTTGTCACTAGTCCTGTCGCTGCCAGATCGCTTTTCTTGGAGGGTTCAGGGTTTCGGGTTTAGGGCTAGGGTTTAGGCTTCAGTGGCCCGAACCTTGAAGAGGGTTCCAAGTCTGGCCCTGGGTTTCAGCGGTTTGGGGTTCAAGAGGGGTTTAGGGTTTAGGGTTTAGGGTTTAGGGTTTGGGTATCCTCAAGCCCCAAGAGGAGCCACAAGTATCTATGCGAGTCACCGTGATAAAATGTAAGAAACTAGTTCTATAAGCGGTGAATGTGGAACTTGGTGGTTTTAACTTACTCAACGATGGAGCGTCCAAGAAGAGCTGCAATTGTGGGTTTACGTGTAAGGGCTACAGGGAGGGGGGGGGGGAAACGGATCATGCAAAAACCAAGGGCTCTGCCGTCATGTTGGCGGCATACCTAAACCCTGAACCCTGTACCCTGAAGCCTGAACCCTGAACCCTAAACCCCTAACCCCTGAACCCTGAACCCTGAACCCTGAACCCTAAACCCTGAACCCTGAACCCTAAACCCAAACCCTAAACAGCCGCTGCTTGGAGCACCCACTTAAAGTACTTTTGCACTTCCAGCAAGCTTGGCATGCTGTCCATGTGCAGCAGATGGGGTCCTGGCCATCTTGAAATTCTCGCCTGTGGTGCTTTCAACCCCTAAACCCTAAACCCTATACCCTAAGCCCTAAACCCTAAACCCATCTGCAAAAGACTGGGAACTACTCCACGCATCTTGAGAAGCCGCTGCTGCTCATCAGACACGACGCTGTGGAAGCTGGAACAAACCGACAAACCTAAACTGCTCAACAACACCCATACCCCATAAGTCAGGACCTACCACAAGCTGCACAGGGGTCCTCATGAAGACGCAAGATCTAGATTCCTTCATTCAAGGGTACTGGGATCTAAACCCTATAAACCCTTAATTTTAGAACCCCAAAACCCATGAACCCGAAACCCTGAACCCTAAACCCCAAAGCCTAAGCCCTAAACCCTAAACCCTAAACAAAACCTCTCACTGCGGAGCAGAATGCCCCCATTAGTGCTCGAGGGGCGATCGTTTGGAAACCCCGCAACCTGTAAACCCCTCTCTCTCTCTCTCCCCCAATCCCTAAACCCTAAACCCTAAACCCTAAATCCTAAACCCCAAATCCTAAATCTCCAATCCCTAAACCCTCAAACTCTAAACCCTGAACCCTCAACCGCACCCCCACTATTGGGTGGCCCCAGCGGGCCTGAGCTCCACTTGGGCGTCCAAACGCCGGTTGTGATTGTAGGCTGCCTGGCGAGGTGTAATGGGCCTTTAGGGTTTAGGGTTTGGGGTTTAGGGTTTAGGGTTTGGGGTTTAAGGGGTTTCTGGGCCTTTCCTCACTTGCCTCTCGCCAAGAGCTTAGGGCTTAGGGTTTGGGGTTTGTTTTGTGGTCTTCAGGCCGTTTTACATGTACTTTTGAAGAATTGGGCATATATTGAAACAAAAAAAACACCCTCAAACCTAAATCCAAGCTCTCACCTGCGCAATATTTGATAGTAGGGTTTAGGGTTTGGGGCTTGAAAGGGTCTAAGCGTAGTTGCATGGTCCCTTAGCATGCTCTCCTTTAAAGGCTTCCCTTGGGCTGTGGCCGGTACATAAGGGGTATAGAAGGGGCCCCTAAACCCTAAACCCTAAGGGACCATGTGACTACCCTAAGAAAGGGAGCTGATCCGTCTGCCTGCTGCTTCAGCGCATCTCGGATTTCATGAAGCCTGGTCGCAGTCCTCGGATGCTGCGCGCGAAGCTTCAAAGGGGATGCGCCCAGGCTTGAGTTTTGCTTATTTTCATGTGTATTGTCATTTTTGTGCTTAGCTAGAGGGGGTTTACTGTATATTTCATGGCCCGAAACACGAAGCCATCACCCTACTAGCGTTGATGAGTTTAGGTTGTGTATTGAGTTTATAAGTTTAGGGTGGGTATTGACTTGCCGCTCTTTTGCTGGGCTTGCATCCTGCACGGATAGACCAGTCCACGCAGCAGAGCCACCATACGTAGCCCTGAGGGTCAATATGGGTCTAGGGTTTAGGGTTGAGGGTTCTTTGGCCGAAAAGCCCCTATACGGGTACTTTAAGGCCCAACTATTCCCTATTTAGGTACATGGGCCCATAGGGTAGCAGCAGTAGCAAAAAGGCTGTGAGCGGCATCAACCGATAAAGCTTTAAACCCCAACGTCTGCGCACACAGAGTCTATGCCCAAAGAGCCCAACACCGCGCAGTTAAGGAACATACCCTAATTTACATAGGGATCCTTCACATAAATTTAATGTATATTCCTTAGTTGAGGTTTACGGTGCTGTAGAGACGTCTTACGGAATCAGAAAACGATATGACCCCTAAACCCTCAACATTTCGGGCGTAGAAGCTTACAGCACTTGTGCTTACACTAAGCGTCATCGGTATCATTATTTGGGGCTACTCCCATTCCTGTTGGCTAGACTAAACCCTAAACCCTATAAACCCTGTAAACCCTATAAACCCTATAAACCCTAAACCCTAAACCCTAAACCCCCAACCACTGTAAACAATGCCTCTGGGGTTGCCTCGCGCTTGCCAGGCTTCGACGGCTAGAGCTTTACAAGCAAATCTTCTTCCTCTGCGACCCCCAAGCCCTAAACCCTAAACCCTAAGCCTATACCCTAAACCCGAAGCCTATACCCTAAGCAGGCTGTCCGGCTCTTGTTCTAGAGCTCTGAAGGGTGTGGGGTTCAAGGCGGGTATGGAACCCAAGGTTCTCTAACACCCCTCAACCAGCCCCCCCCCCCCCCCTTTAGTACCCTGTAATCGTGGGGTTTAGGGTTTAGGGTTTAGGGTTTAGGGTTTAGGGTTTAGGGGATCTTTTGGAAAGTCACTGCTTCCGCTCCCGCGCATGGAGCTGGTAGCGCTGGCGCGCCACGTCTCGATCGGGGGCACCTTTGGCTCGGGCGTTTTCCCCAACCCATTCGGGGTTTTAGGGCTTGGGGTTTAAAAGCCCTAAACCCTAAACCCTAAACCCTAAACCCTAAACCCTAAACCCTAAACCCTAAACCCTAAACCCTAAACCCTTAGGGAAAAGGATGTTGGGGACTATGAGGCTTGGTAGGCCTTGTGAGGTTTAGGGCAACCCTGAGTCCTAAACCCTAGGCCTTTGGGGCTTCTGGGTTGCAGGGCCCTAAACCCTAAACCCTAAACCCTAAACCCTAAACCCTAAATCCTAAACCCTAAACCCTAAACCCTAAACCCGAATGCTGGGATGAGGCCTTCGCCAGGGCTTTTCACAGGAGTTCGCGCGCACTTTTTTCAGACATGCGACGTCATGTTGGCCTCCGGCAAGCTTCTGTGAAGAGGCTTTCGTGTTTGTTTTTAGGGTTTAGGGTTTAGGATTTAGGGCTGGGGTTTCATGTAAAAAAGGGTAAGTAAATAATATTAGCAAGAAGAGCGACTACAAACCCCAAATCCATGAAACCCTTTTGCATCCGGGTGTGTGCAACTTCCGCGTAACCGATAGTTCTCAGATCGTACTGGGATCCCCCGCATAGCATAAGGCTCCTTCCGCGCAAAACCCTGAACCCTAAACCCTAAATAAACCCAAGGCTCCTTCCGTGCAAACCCTGAACCCAAATTGCGCCTCGCATGTGCCGCTGCTTGGCAACAAAATCCTCGCCGGCAGCTTCGGTTGCCGAGGTTTGGGGTTTATAAGGGTTAAGGGTTTAGGGTTTAGGGTTTAGGGATGTTTAGGGTTTAGAGGCACAAGGTTTTAGGGTCCCCCACTACCACATTCTAGCTCTGTTGGAAGGCCATGCTTCGTCACGCCATGCGACGCTACTCGGCACGAGGTGAAACTCACCCTACACTCAGAACACAACTTTAACGCCACTACTAGGATGGCCCTCAAGACCCTCCGAAAAATATTCCTAACTATGATCTTCTTAAACACAATAAGGTAAAATCTAAAATGTCCCAAGGGCCTACATGGATTCTGACCACAGCAGAGCAGATATCGGAGTCATGCGGCCAGCAAAACAGCGGGCCACAAGCGACTCGGCATGCAATCTACGCAGAATTCCAGAACATGCAGGAAGAGACCAGGCAGTGCAAGTTGGACCACACACTGAATCACATCTGTCCAAACTGTTGAGTTCCTTGCCAGCGATGTAGCGTATTTAGGAGGATTTCATGCCTCGGAGCCCCTCTTAGAGGTCGACTTCGCATCCGCTACATGTCAAGTTTGTCAAGGTTCCGTTCTTGGAGAATATACTAGACCCAAGAGCAACTTAGGAATAAGAAGCGTGCCTTTTTGGTGTAAAGAGGCCGATACGTGAGCCTGTACCCCAAAAAAAGGCAATGGGGGCCGACGGCTCTACTCTCAAACATAAGGGGTGTAGGGCACTACGTTCCCCACATGCGCCTCGAAACTGAAACCGAGAACATGGAGAAGCTGAGCCCTGAATCCCAACTTGCGCAACAGAACCCAAAGTCGACCCCAAACCCTAAGCCCTAAACCCTAACTTTTAAACCCTAAACCCTAAAACCGCACATTCAAAAGCCTTCCCTGAAGCCCCCTCAAGCATTCTCCTCGAACTCATCAGCGAACTTCCGCATCTTCTCGAACCACCTGAAAAGTTAGGATTTCAGGGTTCCTAGATTAGTTCTTAAACCCTACACCCAAAACCCTAAAGCCCAAACCGAGGCTTTCGAGGGCTGGGGGTTTCTGGGCGATTCTTTCAGGTCTTTGTTGCTCATGCTCACAGCAAAACAGCCTTCCGTGCGTCTGTTTTTCATTCGTTGTTGGTCTAGGGTTCAAGGAGGCAGGGGGGGGGGGGGGGGGGGGGGGGGGGGGGGGGGGGGGGGGGTTGGGGGGATGGGGGGGGTGGGGGTTGGGGGTGGGTGGGGGGGTGGGGGGGGTGGGTGGGGTGGGTGGGGGGGTGTGGGTGGGGCGGGGGCGCCCATGACAGAAGCTTCCAGCAACCTGCCGTCGTGCGCAGCGATAAGAGGTCGCTCCCCTGGCTTGCGTCGATGAACTTGTTGAGGACACGGTCGTTCCGGCCACTCGGCTTTGTAGAAACACCAAGCCGTTCGATTGCTCCAGTCACGTCTAAACCCTCAAGAAAGGGAGTAAGGGCCTACTCTGGGTCCTAGTAACCCTACTACCCTCAACCCTCAACCCTAAAGCATAAGAAAGGGGAGAAGGACCTACTCTGAGTCTACCGAATAAATAACATCTAGGTCTAGCAGCAAAATTGACAACCCTCAACCCTAAACCACAAAAAAGGGGATAAGGGGCCTGATCCGGGTCTACCGGCAAAATTGACATGAAGATTCCTACAAAAACGGAATAAGAGGCTGCTCTGAGTCTACCGGCCTAAACTCTAAACCCTAAACCATTAACAAAAGGTGATGGCTTACTCTGGGACGAAGTGAGGGTGCTTAGCACTTGCAACCCTAAACCCTAAAACCCCAAAATGAACCCTATAAACCCCTAGAAACCAAAAGGGTGTAGGGAGCTGGCGTGCACAACCCTAAACGCTGTGCCCTAAACCCTAAACCCTAAACCCCACATCCTAAACCGTAAGCCCTGAACCCTAAACCCTAAAAAAAAAGAAAATAAGGGCCTACGCTGGGGTCTACCAGCGAATTTGACATGAAGTTCCTGATAACCCTATGATAACCCTAAACCCTAAAAAACGAAAAGTAACCCTGCAAACCCCTACAAACCCTATAGGGTGTAGGGAACTGGCGCGAAAAAAACCCTAAACTCGAAACTTTGCCCTAAACCCTAAACCCTTAACCCTGAAAAAAAAAGGGGGAACGAGGGCCTACTCTGAGGTGAGGAAAGCCACTTGGTGAAGTTCGTCGCAGCGATGAGGAGTCGGCTGTTGAGGAACTCGCTGGCCTCTGTCACAGCTTTTCTTTTTTTGGGAAGGGGGGGGGAAACTACAATGAACCCCCTACTTAGGGTTTGGTTTAGGGTTTAGGGTTTAGGGTTTAGGGTTTAGGGTTTAGGGTTTAGGGTTTAGGGTTTAGGGTTTAGGGTTTAGGGTTTAGGGTCTAGGGTTCAGGGTTTAGGGTGTAGGGTTTAGGGTCTAGGGTTCAGGGTTTAGGCCCAGAGCAAATGACCCCCCCATTTGGGTTCAGATAGGTCCCCCAAGGTACTGCATCCTATTGCCACGCACCCACGCCCTCAACGCCCGCTACAGTTGGAGATCTCAATTGGGGGTTTGACGCTGTGAGACGATAGGGCCCCAAAAAAGCACATAAGCAAAACTTAGGGTAGGGATATCCCATGTAAATCCCCTTATACTGAAGCCCAAAAAGGTAGGGATATCCCCTTTTTGGGCTTAGGGTTTATGGTTTAGGGTTTACTATGCGCTCCAACTCACCGGTCCTCACTCTGCCTGGGATCTCCTGGACCTCTAGGACGAACGGTAGCGGAAGGCATGTCCAAACCCCGTCCCCACCCTAAACCCTAAACCCTAAACCCTAAAAGCCCTAAACCCTAATAGGGCCTCGATGGAGGACACCATCAGCATCTTTCGGATTTCATTCTTCTGGTCGTTGAACTCCTGAAGCGGAAGGTGCCGCCCATAGTCTCTAGCAGGGTGTGGGGGTCAGGGTTTAGGGTTCTTGGCTGCACTTAGGAGGGTAGTAAAAAAATCATTACTTTTAGCTGCCTTATGAAGAAACCCAAAAAACCCAAAAAGGCTAAAGATCTAAAGTTACAGTATTTAAAACACCACAAAGGGTTGAGGGCTTAGAGCCCTGTAGACCCAGCCGGGCAGCTGGACTGAGAGCGACGCCGGAATACTGCTCTTAGGGTAGCATGGTCTCTCAACATGGGCTCTTAAAAGGCGACCCTTCTATATACCGGCAAAAATGCCGTTTTCTAGAGCCTTTTTTGGGCCCAGACTTCAGAATCCTGTAAGGGCCAAGGGACCCTATTAAGAGACCGTGTTGAGGGATCATGTATCTAAACCCTAAACCCTAAACCCTGAACCCTGAACCCTAAACCCTAAACCCTAAACCCTGAACCCTATATCCTTAGAGCTGCCAAGAGCCCCAGACCCGACACACCCCTGCTTTCTTGTACTAGCGCTTGGGCGGAAGAGCTTTAGCTTCCCTCTGGAGATTCGGACTCGGTCGTTTAGGGTTTAGGGTTTAGGGTTTAGGGTTTAGGGCTTAGGGCTTAGGGTTTAGGGTTTAGGGTTTGGGGTTTGGGGTTTGGGGTTTGGGGTTTGGGGTTTAGGGTACGCAGTCTTTGCCTGGACCAACTCCTCCATGTAGTCGTCATTGTCGCGCATGACAACCAGCCACGACTCCTTGCACGCAGAGGCCATGGAGCGAGCCCTAAACCCTAAACCTTATAAACCCTAAACCCTAAACCCTAAACCTCAACCCTCAACGCTACCTACACCTTACACAGTTGATCTGTTGCTGGGCGGTGGAGTGGGGCGCTCCCTGAGCCAGCTTCAAGTCGCAGAGTTCGGCTGCCCCCGTAATCCTCCTAAACCCGAACCTCCCCTCCTGCCCCACTCCACTCTGAGAACAGGCAAACACACCCTTAACCCCAAACCCCAAACCCCAAACCCTAAACCCTAAACCCTAAACCCCCCCAAACCCCAAGACCCAGCTAAAGCCCGCTCGCCGCAAGCCAGCCCTAGATTCTTACCCACCGAGCCCTACAGTCATAAACCCCAGTAGTCAACTGCAAACTAGAGCAAGCGGTCGACTGCAAACAAAAGACCCTTAAAGGCTTAGGGTTTGGGGGGAGGGGTATCTATCTATCTATCTATAAAGAGATAAAACATTATAAAAAAAACATGCATATTAAGATCTAGTTGAGAACATCCCCAGTAACCCTCTCATCGCTGAAGCAACCCCGAGCACTTTTGGCCATCGAATCTTTCAGTGAGCCAGTGACCCTGTTTAGGGCTTTAGGGTTTAGGGTTATTTTCCCTCCTGCACAGCTGGGTTTAGGGTTTAGGGTTTAGGGTTCCTGAGTTCTGAAACTGACCCTAAACCCTCAAGCAACACGTGTCGCTTCCTGGCCTGTGGCAACACTAAACACCCCAAGCCCTAAACACAACCTAAAACCCTCTAGAAGCACGAAACCCTAAACCCTTAAACCCAAAAAGAACAGCAACACCTGATCTAGGACGTCCCTTAAAACCCTCTGAACAATATTCCAGAATCTGACCCTCTTCAACACCTGATCTAGGAACGTCCCTTCAAGCCCGCTGAAAAATATCCCAGAATCTGATCCTCCTAAACCCAAGAAGGGAAACAAAAAAAACAAAAAAAAAAAAAAAAAAATATATATATATATATATATATATAAAGTCACAGAGGCCATCCTAGTGATCCACAAACCCCGAAAGACCGGGACCAGGTTGTTATGGAACCTTAAGGAAGCTGAGGGAGCCTTAGGGAGTAGGGGAGTACTAGGGAGTCTTGCTAAACCCTAAACCCTAAACCCTAAACCCAAAACCCTGAAGCCTAAACCCTAAACCCTATAGACCCTATAGACCCTATAGACCCCAAAGACCCTAAAGACCCTAAAGACCCTAAAGACCCTAAAGACCCTAAAGACCCTAAAGACCCTAAACCCTAAACCCTAAACCCTAAACCCTAACCGCCCTCCCTTCAAAGCCCTATAAGATTTCCATGTGAAGCGTCATAGTCGAAGCTGTTCGCTTCGGAGCTAAGGGCCTCGTCTCGCGAGCTTGGTTGTAGGTTGGGTTTAGGGTTTAGGGTTTAGGGTTTAGGGTTTGGGGTTTGGGGTTTGGGGTTTAGGGTTTAGGGTTATTCCCGCTTCTACTAAGAGCTCCTTAATAGGGATTATGGTACCCCCTATGACAATCCCGATTAAGGACTGTTAGTATCTAAACCCTACACCCTAAACCCTAAACCCTAAACACTAAACCACTAGGGCTTAGGGTCATTAGGCCCTCACGGCTGGCGATTTCGGGACTCTCGGGTATATGCTGCACGGCTCTCGGAGCTTTCTGGGCTTTTGGGGGTTTGCAGGGTTTGGAACCTTAGGGCTTGAGGGTTTAGGGCGTTGGGGTACTTGGGCTTTGGGGTTTTACCAGTCAGGGTTTCCGGATTCGGGATTGCCGGGTGTCAAATCGTTGGGAGTGGACGGGCTTTGATGGAGGGAGCTTTAGGCGTTCAGGGCATTTGGGGGGTCTCGGAAACCAGGGGTACCTTATTGGGGGGTCCTTGTTTTCAGGAAACCTACCATTGGGGGGACTATGTAAGGGGCCCCTTATTTTCGGAAACCCCATGTAGGAACCAGTTTCAGGGAGCTCTTCTCGGATTGTGTTTGGGAGATGGGGGGGGGGGGGTGGAGTATTTTCGGCCAGTGGCTTATGGTTGGGAACCCAGACCCAAGAGTAACCTGGGAATATATCAAAGTGCCCATTTTGGTCCAAAGGGGCGTGTAGGTTGGGATGTCCCCCCTTATTCTAGCAGTCCTCAACAGGAGGTGCCGGTACCCCCTAGAATCCCCATTCAGGACTGCTAGTATAAGGGGGAACATCCCAACTTGCAAGGGAAGCTTCCCCCGAAACCCGACCCCCCCCCCCCCAAAAAAAAAAAAAAAAAAAAAAACCTAAACCCTAAACCCTAAACCCTAAACCCCCAGAAAAAAAGGAAAGAAAGCGCCGACTCTGGGGTCCTAGGAACTAACCCTAAACCCCAAACCCCAAACCCCAAACCCCAAACCCTAAACCCTAAACCCTAAACCCTAAACCCTAAACCCTAAACCCAGCCACTCATGGTCGGAGGTAGGGGGTACAAGAATCATGGCCAGGCACGGTGAGCAAGCTGACAACCGTCTCCATGGCCATGTTCACCTTGTTTTCCTGGCATGCGAGGACTTGCCCTAAACCCTAAACCCTAAACCCTAAACCCTAATCCCTAAACCCTTACCCCTAAACCCTAAACCCTAAACCCTTACCCCTAAACCCCAAACCCTGGAAGCTGAACCCTAGGCCCTAAACCCTACACCCGAATAAACCCTACAAACCCTAAACCCTGAATCCTAAACCCTGAACTCTGAACCTTGAAACCAAGAACTTCATGACAGCGCCCTAAGACACCCCAGAAAGCACCTCTGCAGCTATTTAGGAGGAGACTGCGACCTAAACCCTAAACCCTAAACCCCAAACCCCAAACCCCAAACCCTAAACCCTTCCTGCAACAGGCTTCATACTTCGCCCGGAGTCGGTGCCCCCTGACAAGATGGTAAGCCCTAAACCCTAAACCCTAAACCGCAAGCCTTAGACCCCTGGACCCCTAGACCGCTAGACCCCTAGACCGCTAGACCCCTAAACCCTAAACCCTAAACCCTAAACCCTAAACCCTAAACCCTAAACCCTAAACCCTAAACCCTAAACCCTAAACCCTAAACCCTAAACCCTAAACCCTAAACCCTAAACCCTAAACCCTAAACCCTAAACCCTAAACCCTAAACCCTAAACCCTAAACCCTAAACCCTAAACCCTAAACCAAAGCCGGGCGTCGTCGGCATTCTTCAACTCAGTACCGATGGCCTTCCCAGTGATGACATCCAATCCATGGCCTAAGGCTTCGGGGCTTCCAAACCCCCACACGTGCCTGATATCTTTGGGTTTTAGGGTTTAGGGTTTAGGTTTAGGGTTTAGGGTTTAGGGTTTAGGGTTTAGGGTTTAGGGTTTAGGGTTTAGGGTTTAGGGTTTAGGGTTTAGGGTTTAGAGTTTCGGGTTTAGGGGTTTCAAGCGGCTAAGACTCGCACCCCTAGGGATGTACCCATAAAGGGTTCCCCTTAACATGCTCCCAATGTGGCCCTTATATTCCCTTAGAGGATCTTGATAGGTGGGTGGGGGTTGAGGTCGAATTATACAAAACATATGCCCCCGGAATTCTTGCAAAGGGACCAAAGTTATGGAGAACTTAAATCCTTAAACCTAAGCACTCAAACCCATGTCTAGGAAGTCTCGTGAGCTGCTACGAGGAGGGAGCTGCGAAAAAAGGCGGTAGTTGGAGTAGGGTTTAGGGTTTTGGGTTTAGGGTTTAGGGTCATAGGAGTGAGGTTTCAGAATTCCTCTCCCTCCTCCCCCTCGACGATGCTAAGGCCCTGTCATTTCCCGATTCTCTAAGACCCTGCAAGCGTTCTCATTCTCCAAGGTCTACTTGCAAAGCAATTCGAACCCAGGACTGCGGAGGCTCCAGACCCTACTAAACCCCGTATGCCCTAGACCCTAAACCCTACTAAACCCTACTAAACCCTAAACCCTAAACCCTAAACCCTAAACCCTACTAAACCCTACTGAACCCTACTGAACCCTACTGAACCCTACTGAACCCTAAGCCCTGCTCTTGCTGCAGGAGGGAGGCCCATAGCATCCTCGTTCCTAGGCCAGTCTCGAGGTTGAACCCACCCAATTTCAATCCCCTCTTTTCTGGTGCTTAGGGCTTAGGGCTTAGGGCTTAGGGCTTAGGGCTTAGGGCTTAGGGCTTAGGGCTTAGGGCTTAGGGCTTAGGGTTTAGGGCTTAGGGTGCAATTGGAGGTTCATGGTACTTAGTGACCCAAGTATACTTGTACTTATAACCCAAGTATGGCTACCAAAAGGGGCTTATATCTGGGTGAGTACTAAACTTATAATGGGTTACTAAGTACCCTGAACCTCCAGTAGGGTCCTCCTTTTTTGGAGCTTAGGGTTGGGTTTAGGGTTTTTCTCCTCCCGAAGCATTGGCTGTCAGGCATCATTCACGGGATTTTAGGCCAGCACCTCCCATTGACAGGCCAGGTCATGTGTTATGAAGACTACTACGGCACTGCGGCAGTAGGGAACTGAACGACAGCAGGCTGCTTCACTTCACACGCAAGCGGAACGCCCCCCTGCTGAAACGAGAGGCCACTCTAGAGCAGAGCTGTCAGACCTTCACAAAAAAAATACCTGGAGGCTCACGTATAACCCCAAGAATAAGTCTACCTAGAGGACTTTCGGGACTTCGGGGGTCCTTTAGGTGCAGTTATGGTTGGGGTTATAAGTACCCTGAACCTCCAAGTAGTGCCCTGCAGGACAGAAGGAGGCGGCCTGTACCAGGCTGGCTCCCGAGTAACCTAGGAATAAAAGGGTACCCCTTTTGGTTTTAAGGGGATCATAAGGGAACCCCAACCCTAACACAGAAAACAGAGGCCTACTCCGGTCCTTGCACTCGTTCTCTTGGTAGCCCAGCAACCATATTTTAATAAGGGCACACCTTTTTTTGTTTGGTCATTTTATAAGGGAACCCAGAACCAAAAAAACAAAAGGTAAAGGGTACCACCGGGCTACCAAGTTCTGCGGTGGCGGGCTGGGCAAGGACTTCGGTGGCACTGATGGGGGCGATGTGAGCTCTTCGGAGTGTAGGGCTGGGGGCTATTGGGTGTAGGGGTGTAGGGGTTTAGGGTTCAAGGGTTTTAGGGTTAAGGGCTTTTATGTGGGTTAGGTATATTGGGTCATATAGGGAGTAGGGTCAGAGTCATAGAGCTTGAAGATTAAAAGCCAACCCCAGTACGTGCTGAACTCTCGAACCCCTGGCTCCGAAGCCTAAAAGCGCCTGAGTTGTGCTTAAAAAAAAACTTCGCGCAAGTGTTGAACCCTAAACCCTTTTTTTCCCCGGACTCAGCTCCAAGCCGGAAAGATAAGCCCTACACCCCAAACCCTCAACAGCCGCGGAACACTCAAGCCTAGGCTCTAGGGTTTAGGGTTTAGGGTTTAGGGGGCTCCGAAACAGTGCACCCGAATCCTTACGACTAAAAAACCTTAAAAGAATAGCGGGGTTTGCGGTTTAGGGCTTAGGTTTTTGAGCTGAGGGTTCTTAATCCTAAACCCTAAACCCTAAACAGGAAAACCCTACACCCCTTAAGTCTCGAGAGAAGCCAACCCTAGAACCCACGCTAAACCCTAAACCCTAAAACCCTAAAACCCTAAAACCCTAAAACCCTAAAACCCTAAACCCTAAACCCTAAACCCTAAACCCTAAACCCTCAACCCTACTTGAACCTAGACTCAGCGTGTTGAGGACCTCGGCCAGCAGGATCTCCATCTCACACCTCGAGTTCTCTTACCATTGGTTCGTAGGGGATGAGGGAATGAGGTACCCTATGTCATCCCTTAAAGGGTATAGACTAGGGTACCATATATAGTCCCTGAAAGGGTATATATAGTATATATAGAGGTACACTATATCATCCCTTAGGACCCCTCATTCCCTCATTCCCTACTGACCAACATTAAGTTCTGGGCGATGGAGGGTCGGTTTCGGGTTTTGAGGGCTTTTGCTTTCTACGAATCTACTTACAGAGGCCATAAAGAGGGCGAACTCACCCTAAAGCCTAAACCCTAAACCACTAAACCCCTAAACCCCTAAACCCAAAACCCCTGAACTCGAACCCCAAAACCCCAAAACCCCAAAACCCCAAAACCCTAAACCCTCAAACCTAAGCCCTAAACCCTACCCTAAACCCCTAAACACCGAAGTCGAGGTGCACGATGCTCTCCATCCTACCGTGGATAGTGTAGGCGTTCATCGCTTCCTGAAAGACTTGGTCCTGCATTGGGTCCTCCTCAATGTCCTGAAGAGGCCAGGCAGGTTTAGGGTTTGGGGTTTGGGGTTTGGGGTTTGGGGTTTGGGGTTTAGGGTCTAGGGTTTCTTGTCCTTTGTTAGGGTTTTAGGATTTTCGGGTTTGAGGTGCTTGAGGGCTTGAGGGTTTTGGGTTGTTTCAGGGTTTGGGGTCCCTGTTGCGCTACGGCCCCTTCACTTCCGGGAACCACAACTTAGAGAACTCCCAATTCTGATGCCTCGTTGTTTCATAAGGGACTACAGCTGGGGTCTATTAGGGGTTTACTGTAGGATGTAGGGAAAGCCGTCATATAAAACAGTGAGTGGAAAGGTGGTAAGGTCCAGTAGGGTTTAGGTTTACTGTAGGGTGTAGGGCAAGCCGGAATATGACACAGAGAGTGAAAAGGTGATAAGCCTTAAAGCCCGACGCTGCCAAAAAAGGGATTTGCGGACGGCGTGCTGAGCCGTCGCTGATGCTTTGCTCGGCCTGCGCTTGGGATTTCTGGCTGGAGGGGCTGAAAGAGAGAAAGTCCTAGACAGGTCGGGTGTATTTCAAGGTGATCCCATGACAATGTTTCTTTCAACGTCACGACATGCACGCACTTTGTTGAGGAAAGTTGCCACATGATTCTCACAATTCAGAGGTCGGAGCTTGAACAGCCTGGGGCAATCCGATATTCTGCACCCCGAAGCCCGTATAAAATAAAAAAAACGCCCCTAAACCTCGTTCCAACTCCCTCAAGCCCTAAACCCTAAAACCTTCTGCAAAGAAGAGCTTTGCGTTTAGGGTTTAGGGTCTAGGGTCTAGGGTTTAGGGTTTAGGGTTTAGGGTTTAGGGTTTAGGGTTTAGGGTTTAGGGTTTAGGGTTTAGGGTTTAGGGTGTAGGGTGTAGGGTGTAGGGCTCAACCCTAGCACCTCATCGCTCAACCGTAAACCTTCCTCATCGCTTGACCCTGGCCAGCTTGCAGATGCAGCCGGGGGTTTCCCAAAATAGGGGAAACGCTTTTGGGGGGTGCCCTTTAACAGGATCTCTAAACCCTAAAGGCTAAACGCTAAACCCTAAACCCTATTTGGGGTAGAAAAGGGGTACCCCCATTTTGGGAGATTCCGACCTTGCTCATGGAGCTCAGCGCACCCTCGAAGCGCCGCGTGACGTTCCTGAGGTTGTTGTCAGGTTTAGGGGCTTAGGACTTCTTGGAGAAGTTAGGGAGGGCTGGGGTTTAGGGTTTAGGGTTTAGGGTTTAGGGTTTAGGGTTTAGGGTTTAGGGTTTAGGGTTTAGGGTGTAGGGTGTAGGGTTTAGGGTTCAGGGTTTAGGGGTTTAGAGTTTAGGGTTTAGGGATTAGGGTTTAAGGGTTTAGGGTTTAGGGTGAAGGTTTAGGGCCCCAGTTATCCGAACACTAGTATGTGTGCAACACACCTAAACTCTCAGCAGGTCGGATCCCAAAGGGCCCACATGCGAAGCCCTTACCAAAAAGCAAACCCTAAACCGCAGATCTTCAAGGGTGTACCTGAAGGCTGCAATGTTGTTCCTTTTTGGATTAGCTTTAGGGGATTCCAGTACACTACCCCCCAAAGGTGCTACCTAGGAGCCTAGTTACATGGTCCCGATTATGGGCCCTGAAATCAGAACCTTTTAAAGGAGGCTAGCGACCCTAAACCCTAAACCCTAAACTCTAAACCCTAAACCCTAAACCCTAAACCCTACACCCTAAACCCTAAACCACAACAAAAGGGCCCATGAAACTACCCTCAGAGTAGGGGTAAAGTCTCTGTCCCTATTGAGAGCCAGGACTCTCCACCATGACAGTGCTGACGCCCACCTTCGCAGGATGGTGCGCAACCCTCTTGTTTTTGTGGGTTTAGGGTTTAGGGTTTAGGGTTTAGGGTTTAGGGTTTAGGGTTTGAGTTTAGGGCTAGGGTTTAGGGTTTAGGGTTTAGGGAGTTTAGGGTGAAACCCTGAGCTCTAAACCCTCATTCCTGATACCCGCCAACCCGAAACCCTCAACCAGTCCTGCCCCGATCAAGCTTGGATGCGATAGCATTTTAGCGCAGCTTGAATTGATGCCTTCTGTGGAAACGTTTCAGAAATAGTTGGGTGTTTAAACCCTAAACCCTAACACACTTCCCTGCATGGGGCTAGCTTCGGGCCGCAGGACGCAGCATAGACTCAGGAGCTTGCTTCCAGCCCTCCATAACAAGCACAAAACTCCAACCCCAAACCCCAAACCCCAAACCCCAACCCCAAACCCGAAACCCGAAACCCTAAAGCCTAAACCCAAAACCGTAAACCTCAGGGGCTGCAGTGCACTTTGCCCTGACCCTTCAGCTGCCACAATGTTTGCGACGGCTGATCTGGGACTACTCGAGGTGGGACTCCCAAAAACCCCCTAAACCCTAAACCCTAAACCCTAAACCCCTAAACCCTAAACCCTTAACCCTTAAACCCTAAACCCTATACCCTAAACCCTAAACCCTAAACCCGTAACCCTAAACCCTGAAAGGAGCAGTGCCTCTGCCAGTTCGACCGATGCGGTGTAGATGTTCAGAAGCCTCAGAGTCCGCGCAAGGCGGTTGAGGGCTTTTTGTTTTGCCACCCGCCTAGCTGATGGAGGGTTTGGGGTTTAGGGTTTAGGGTTTAGGGTTCAGGGTTTAGGGTTTAGAGATATCTGGGCTGGGACTGGACTGCCTTTGACAAAGGTGCACTTCTTCAGGGCTGCAAGATGGAGACGCGACGCCCAACCTCTTGCGACCTAAACACTACACCCTAAGCCCGTGACCCTGCACCTCCAACCCTAAACCCTAAACCGTCAAGAAAGCTTCCCAGTGCCAGGAGACTTTCTTTCGAGGTAAGTCGGCGATTCCTCGGATGCGTCACCGCGCGCCAACAACGCGGGCTAAGGTGGATCTAAGCCGCTTGCTGAAGTCTGAGGGAGCTTGCTAAGAAGCTTAGAGTTTACCCTAAACCCTAAACCCTAAACCCTAAACCCTAAACCCTAAACCCTAAACCCTAAACCCTAAACCCTAAACCCTAAACCCTTCTCGCGGCCGAGCCACTGCATGGAGTTCTTCCACTTCTGAGCCTCCCACCTGGGTCATGAACCTCAGGAGCTTTGGGTTTGGGTTTTGGGGTGTAGGGTTTAGGGTTTAGGCTTTAGGCTTTAGGCTTTAGGGTTTAGGGTTTGCAGTTTAGGGTTTTTGGGTTTAGGGTTTTAGAGTTTAGGGTAACCATATGGTGTTGGGTGGGTGGTTCTCTACATCAAAAGGCTTTCCTGCGTCCTAGATACAGAAGGGAAAGGATATGTGTAATCCTGACCCTTAAACCCTCAACCCTCAACCCTAAACCCCAAACTCTAAACCCCAAACCCTAACCCCTAAACCCTCAACCTAAAGAAGTGTTCATCGCTCAGGGAACGTCAGCGGCAGGTCATAGCCAACTGCCTCAAACTTCTCCGGGCTGTCCTGCCAGCAGACCGGGCTTCACCCTAAACCCTAAACCCTAAACTCTAAACCCTAAACCCTAAACCCTAAACCCTAAACCCTAAACCCTAAACCCTAGCCCTGAAGGCTGCTAGAAGAGGTATAGGCGGGCGCTGAGGGCGAAATGGCACATGAACAAACAACCCATCCGAAACGGGCCTATAAGAATTGCCCTTAGACTCTAAACCCTTTCTATCCCCTTACACCCTAAACCCTAAACCCCAAACCCCAAACCCTAAACCCTAAACCCTAAACCTAAGCCTTGTGTCCTAGACTTGGTCGCGCCCTAGGGGCTCATAGTGTTCTTCATATGTGTACTTGAGTACGGCCCTTTTAAAAGAAGGACCCCCGGAAGGATCCTATTACCCTTATGCTGCTTGTGTGGTTGCGCTGCGAGGGGGCCTCTTGTGAGGCTGCTGGTCCTGGGTCTCCTGCGGGCCCCTTTTCTTTATTTTTAGGGTTTAGGGTTTAGGGTTTAGGGTTAAGGGGTGGGAATCATACTATATTCTCTGAAGAAGATAAGTGATGAAGCTGCATGAGCTCAGAAGTGAAAGTAGGGCAAGTCACTGGGATACGTGATCTTGAGGAGATCGAGCGTAAGCCGCAGCAGCTTCTTGAAGGTCCCCGCCCTTTCGTTGAGCGTTTCCCTACGCTTCTATGAGCCTCCTGGCATCAGCACGGAGATCCCTCGAGGAACTTCGGGAGACCGCGAAGGGTATTCCCTCGTTCACCAAGGCACTGAACATGGAGCCGTCCGAAAGCCTGAGGGCTGTGATGACGGCTTGCAGGCTCTGAAGATCTCCACCAGAGAGCTTCCCCTAAGGGTCCATGTACCCCTATGGTACATATTTGGGCCCTAAAGCTACTGCATCGGAACCCCTTTAAGGCCCAAGTATATACTATATGGGTACATGGACCCTTTGGGTTCGTCTTCCCCAAGACGCTCTGGAGCGTCTGCACTGCGGGTCCCGTACTTGGCTTCCAGTTTAGGGTTTAGGGTTTAGGGTTTAGGGCTTAGGTTTAGGGTTTAGGGTTTAGGGTTTGAGCAACTGCGGGGCAGAAACAGCAGCGGCAGATGCCGATGCCATGATGTCCGAAGCCCTTAAAGGTGTTGTGTAGATCCGCATACTAAGGAGACCTTGAGCCAAAAGCCCTAAGCCCTAAACCCTAAACCCTAAACCCTGAACCCTAAGCCCTGAACCCTGGAGTCTTTGAGCACCAACCCCACCATCCCTCAGCCCAAGAGCCTTTGACCTCCTTGAACCCCTATGGGCCCAAAACTTTGGAGAGTGTACGTAGGGTTTAGGGTTTAGGGTTTAGGGTTTAGGGTTTCGGGCATGGGGTTCCACACCAGGCTCCTGCTTCACGCAGGACCAGGTCTTGAGCCTGGGCAGTGTCGGCAGAGATATGGGGGGGAGGGCGCGGAATTCCGACGAACCCTAAGCCCCTAAAACCCAAAACCCTAACGACCACTTCAAGCCAACCCTGTCGATCTGTCCACCTGTCACCGCCACCGTGATGGGTTTAGGGTTTGGGGTTTGGGTTTTAGGTTTTAGGTTTTAGGGTTTAGGGTTTAGGGTTTAGGGTCCAGGGCTGAGGCTTTAGCGGAGTTATAGGGGTGTTTATGCATGTTGTAACTCGGGCTATAAGGCCCTTGAGTGGCCCTACTATAATGAGGGCGAAGAGCCTGCATGCAATAAGGTTACTAGAGCCCTTGTAAGGACACAAGTCTGGGGTGCAGGTACAGGTTCGCTCTAACCTCAGGGAAGTACACGGAACCTTTCGGGTAAAATTCGGACGCAAGAGGAAAAGGAAGGGCACCACCGGCGAACCTTTTGCACAACCGAATCCCCCAAACGTTTGACCCATTGACTGCGCTTGAACGCTCCCCATCATCCCGAAATAACAAATGCCATACACCTTCTGGAAGCTAAACCCTAAACCCTAGAAACCCTAGAAACCCTGGAAACCCTAGAAACCCTAGGAAACCTTGAAACCCTAGAAACCCTAGAAACTCTAGAAACCCTGGAAACCCTAGAAACCCGATGAACCCTATCAACCCTAAAAACCCTATACACCCAAACAAAAAACCCATCAACCTCTCCAGCCCAACTTCTTGCAAGGCGTCGTCTTGGCTTGCCGGGCCAAGCAAGCGTCCTCTGAAAGTTGTTCACCAAACCCGGGGGGGAGGGGGCGAGGTGGGGCTTCGCAAAACAAAGGGGTCTAAGGGGGCTGAGGGGTGTCCTAAACCCTAAACCCTAAACCCTAAACCCTAAACCCCAAACCCCAAAAACCCCAAACCCCAAACCCCAAAACCCTAAGCTGAGTCTATGGAGCTTCGGGTTGCTTTTTGTTTGACTGGATTGGTGCAAACCAGTATGTTCACCGAGTCAATGCTCCACTGAAGGCTGAAATGTAGTTCCTTTGTCTGGGTGTCTTTAGGGGATTCTGGTAAACAACCCCCAAAAGGTACTACACAGGAGCGGTAGGGCTTAGTGCTTCAAGAACCCACACCTACTTTTCTGCAGGTTCCGACTGTAAACCGCCCTTACAGGATTCTTAGGTAACCTATACAAAACAGTAGATTTTGGTTTCTTAAGGTAGAACCAGGAACTTCAACCTCGCTGGGCGTCTTGGTTCACCTTAAACCCTCAGGCTGGGTCCTACAGCCCTAATCAATGGACCCTCCTCCTCATCGCTGCTGTCGCCCAAGGAATCCGACAAGCACGGCGTCTGCACCTCCACAATACGCCCCCAGAATCAAGGAGAACGCTGCGCCGTCAGCGATTTCAGGAGCTGAACACGCGGAGCTTCTTGCTGGACATGTGGGCCCAGACTCAAGATATGGCGGCTGATATGGGGCTCTTTTGGTAGCTACATAATAAAGCATCTCCGGGGGATGTGCATCATGGCGCTTCAAGGCGTAGAGTTTGGGATTGTGGAATTATGCCCTAAAGACTAAACCCAAACTCCCTCTGTTGAGGATTCAGGCTTGACAGAAGAGTTTGGTTTTCACAGCCACCTGTGTGCTCCTCGGACGTGCTGACAGCCTCGAAGAGGCCCTGTCCGTGCAGCCTTAGGCAGGTGGAGTTGCTGAAGGGCTTAGGGTTTAGGGTTTAGGGTTTAGGGTTTAGGGTTTAGGGGCTTCTTATCGCAACATGCGCTGTGTTGTGTGCGTGCGTGCATGAGTGCGTGCGAACGTGCGTGCTTTGAAGGTGTGTGTGCGTGTGGGTGTGTCGCTGGAAGTCCGCCAGATCTCCCGCGAGTGTCCACTGCCACCGGAAGCAGTACTTGAGTAGAAACTTGTTGGTTCAAGGCTAAGGTAGAAGGAATACCTTCATATCTTCATACCCCCCAAGATGACATGAAAAGGAACCCCTCCAAGAAGAAAAACAAACAGAAAATCGTCCCACTTTGGCGGCACTGCTGGAGGCTTAGGGCTTAGGGCAGCCTTCTACTTTCCTATCCGCCGGACCCCTTGTCGAAACCCTTAAACTGGTTCTCCCCAGTCCTACCCCTGAGTTAACACGGTGGAAGGATGCCACTAGCTGGGGTTTAGCATTTGGGGTCGGGTTGAGGTTCAGGGTTTGTACAAGTAGCGAGTAGGTAACTGCTATCAGGCCCTCTAAACCCATGACCCACCTACCTCCTGCAACGTAGAAAACCCTAAACCCTTCACCCAAAAAGCCTAAACCCTAAACCGCAGCTCGTGTGGAGGGACGTGTGGAGCAGCGGGAAGGTGCCCCAAAGGGCGATCGGCGACCAAAGCCCGGTGTGGACCTTGGCTACGGCTACAGGAGACAGAGGATTAGGGTTTTGGGTTTTGGGTTTAGAATGGGGGCGCGAAAGGGGAGGAGGGGGATAAAGTACCACCCAGACTCTGGAGTCTAAGGTCGGAAAAACTTGGAGATTGGGTATAAGGACAATCTGACGCCAGACATCTAACGTATTCCAGAACTATCAGAAGGGTACGCCATGGTTCTTAAAAAGCTTTCCTCCCCACAATCTGTCAAGGGATTAAGACACCCTAAACCCTAAACCCTAAACCCTAAACCCTAAACCCCAAACCCTAAACCCTAAACCCTAAACCCTAAGGTTGTATCCTCAAGGTTGCCCTTGATATGCACCCAACATGGCCCTAATAAAAGGGTCCCAAACCCCAGGGTACCACCTTAAGGGGGTCCAGGGTGGATGAACATCCCTGGGGCTCCGCAAATATCGACATCCTAACTCCGAAAGGCCCTTGATAGGGGTACTGCAATCCCTATTAAGGGTTGTTAGTATAGAGGGGGGGGGGGGGGGGGGGGGGCCTGCCCTTGACACGCCAAAGCCCGCCAAAGCAGAGCAGCAAACACTTAACCCCGAACCTTCAACCCCCACAATAACACTCCCCCCCCCCCACTTCAACAAGATATACATTGCAAGCCCCAAGCCCCAAGCCCGATAAAAGGCCCGAAGCACACCCCCTCCCTAATCCTCAACCCTACATTCTAAACTCCAAACCCTAACCTACCTATCCCTTTTTGCAGTAGCCTCTTGAGGAGGTGGCCCCCAAAGAAAAAGGTGTAATTTACAGCATACCCTTCCAAGCAAAACCTTTTCTTCAACCCAGGCTCCTCTCCTACAGTTTAGGGTTTAGGGTTCGTAAACCCTCAACCCTGTTAGGGTTTGGGTTTAGGGTATACCTTCTGAACCCTAAGCCCACTTTTTTGCAAGTTCTTATCATGCACGCCTTGTACGATTCTTAGGAAACCTACACAAAATGTAGGTTTCGGGTTCTTCAGGTAGGAGTTGCCCTGTAAGCCCCTTTAAGCCTTAAGAGCCCCTACCGAGGTGAGCGCGGGGTGCAGGCCCGAAAGGGCACCTGGCACAAGCTCTTCTCTTTGCGGGGTTTGGGGGTTTTGCGTTCGGGGTCTATAGGGTGTATGTATAGGGTTTAGGGTTTATAGGGTCTTAGGGTCTACAGGGTCTACAGGGTCTACAGGGTCTACAGGGTCTACAGGGTCTGTAGGGTTTAGGGTTTAGGGTTTGGAGAGTAGGGTCCGCAAGGCGAACATGCAAGCTGATGGTCTGCGGTTGGAGCTTATGAAGGTTCTCCGTAGGAGGCTGCTTGGGCTCTGAACGCGCAAAACGGCTCTTTCTTGCCGCTGATCTAAGGGTAGTTTGCATGGTCCCTATAAAAGGGCTCTTAAATGGGTGGCCCCGTGCCCTGTAAGACCCCCTGGCCCGTACTTCAGACCTCTTTAAAAAAAGGTAAGGGGCCATGTTGAGGGGCCACGCAACTTCCCTCATGTATAGGGTTTAGGGTTTAGGGTTTAGGGTTTAGGGTTTAGGGTTTGAACCTTGGGATGTTCCCCCTTCTACTAACAATCCGGGATGATAATCGGGGTGCTATAACCCTAAACCCTAAACCCTAAACCCTAAACCCTAAACCCTAAACCCTAACAGTAAGAAGGGAGAACATCCCTGCTTAAGCCAAAAAGAACACACCTCTCGAACTCACCCGGCCTGAGGCGTGCAGCTCCGTGAGCCCGGCTTGTCGCCTGGTGGGGCCCAGGTTCGGAAGCTTAGGGATTTCCCTAAGTTTAGGGTTTAGGGTTGAGGGTTTAGGGTTTAGGGTTTAGGGTTGGGTCCCTAAGGGTCCATGTACCCACATAGTACATATTTGGGCCCTAAAGCTACTGTGCAAGAACCCCTTTAAGGCCCAAGTATATACTATATGGGTACATGGACTCTTTGGGTTAGGGCTTCGAATGGTTTACCTAAAGGCCCCTAATATAGTACCAATTTTCGTGTAGCCTACGAGAACATCCTCCAGAACTACCCCCCCCCCCCCCAAAAAAAAAAAAAAAGTGGAGCTGAAGGTGGAGCCTTCAGGTAGAGGCTTCAGCTTGTTGGGGTTCGAGGTCCGAGGCTTGCCAACATGCATACCAAAACCCTAAGACCCTCAAACCGGAAAGGCCCGAATACCCCTGATACCCCTAATCACTCTAATAACCCTAACCCTTTTGCAACCAAGAATCTGTAGCCCTAAATCCTATGCCTCGAAAGCCCTGAAGGCCCTGAAAGCCCAAACCCTCAACCCTAACCCTAAACCCTAAACCCTAAACCCTAAACCCTATTCTAGACCCAAATCGATCCTTTGGGAGGCCATCCCTGCACGCCCTGCGACTTCCAGATGTATCCCGACCACTGCCTCAGATGGGATTTGGGAGTTTCCGAAAAAAATGGGTTCAGGGTTTAGGGTTTAGGGTTTAGCTAGTTTAGGGCAGGTGGCCAACGAAGTATGGAGATGGTATCCAACAATCCTTCACCACAAACACAGCGGGTCATCAGTGTGACCTTCCTTTCCATCGCGGAAGCAGTGTAGACAGCTTCGGCCAACAGATGAAAGATCGTGTGCTGCTAACTTTCATGTGTCTTTCAGAAGAGAGGCCCCAAACCCTAAGCCCTAAACCCCAAACCCAAAACCCCAAGCCTTCTTGGCGCCGTCGTCTCTTCCGTGCAGAACAAACTTGATAAAATCGCCCATGGAAACCCAACCAGGTTCGACTCAAGAGCAGCCTCGGAATAAAAAGGGCGCCCTTTTCGGTATAAAGGGGCTGAGCAGGGAACCTTTGCCCTGAAACAAGAAACAAGGGCGTACTCTGGTAGATCTTGCGATTCATGTATCTAAGCAGGGCTGCGCCGGATGTCATGCAAAGACATGTGCCTGCTCCTATCAAACTGCGCACCTGTTCCTGCCTGGGGCACCCTTATCTCTACCTTAGGAGCCCTAAACCCTGAACCCTAAACCCTGAACCCTAAACCCGACTTCTTCGTAGGACAATTAACTCTTAGGAAGCTGTCTGAAGTGCTGCTTGGCGGCCCTAGAGGCATCTTTGCGGGCACATCGCAGTGGCGGAGGGGCTGTGAGTTCTCCTGGTGTAGAGCTTTAGGCTCCAACGGGGTACCTTTTTGGGGTAGGGTTTAGGGTTTAGGGTTTAGGGTTTAGGGTTTAGGGTTTAGGGATTAGGGTTTATAGGGCTTAGCGTTTAGGGTTTAGGATACTACAATCCCCTATAGATAACCCCAAAAGGAACTACATTGGAGCCTTCAGAGAGGGCTTCTGCAAATTTGGATCCCCAGCCCTGCGCATGGGGGGCAAGGGGGGCAAGAAGACTTCCGTTTGCTAACTCAAGCTTTGTCAGAGATCCGAAATCGCTTGCCTAAAGAGAAAATCGTCCTAGGGACTACCAGTACCTAGTAGTTCGGCTAAAAGTTTCTAGGTCCCCAGCAGCCTTGAAACAAAAAAAAACTCCTGCTTTGCTGAATGGTGTTTATGTGGGATTCTGACCATGAAACAAGGGGAGGAGCGGGTGCCCTATTTGGCTTGAAGGGGTTGAGAAGGGAACCTTAACCCCCAAAAAGGGCATAAGGTCCTTCTCCAGGGTCCTGGGTTTAGAGTGCTTGCAGGAAATGTGAGCAGCTGGTGTTTTGTTTCTGGTGTGTAAGTGTGCAGCTAGGGGGCTCTGAAGGGGCTGTACTCCTGAAATAAGGACGCAGTCGATCCATCAGGGCCCCCTAAACCCGAAGTTGCTGTTTTCTTCTTCTTCTTCTTCTTCTTCTTCTTCTTCTTCTTCTTCTTCTTCTTCTTCTGCTAGGTCTTCTTCGTCTGCTGCTGGGCTCCCTCTCTCTCTCTCTTTCCCTCTTTTCCTCTCTCTCTCTCTCTCTCTCGCTCCTTTCTACGTATGTGATATATCTACATATGTATATATAGATATATGTGTAGGCATATATACCTATACGCAGATAGTGAGTAGACTTTGCATCGGCTCCTGGCTTTGTGAGCGGTTCCCTTGAGGAAGCACCGGCAAGCCATTGGGATGAATCCACTGTTAGGTTTAGGGTTTAGGGTTTAGGGCTTAGGGCTTAGGGCTTAGGGCTTAGGGCTTAGGGTTTAGGGTTTAGGGTTTAGGGGTGGGCTGAAGTTTAAAGTTTAACGTTGCAAATTTGAAGTGTTAAAGTGTCAAGTCTAATATTTAGAGCTTAAAGTTTAAAGTTTAGGGCCTAGCGCAAACCTAGACTGAAGGCTTGGGTGGTACGCGAACCCATATACACTCCCGAAGAAAGACTCAGATGTCCATTGAAAGGGTTTAGGGTTTAGGGTTTAGGGTGTAGGGTTTAGGGTTTAGGGTTTAGGGTTTAGGAGGGGGGTGGGGGAGGGTTGGGGGGGTTGGGGAACTGGGATTTTGCGACCTGGAGCCGAAAAGCCGAGGGAGGCGCGGACCAAAAGTCTGGTCCCTTACGTTAAAGGGCTGAAAAGGGTTTAGTTAGGGTTAAGGGTTTAGGGTTTAGGGTTTAGGGTTTAGGGTTTAGGGCTTGATCCGAAGTATGGGCCCTTCTGTATCGTGTGTATAGGGGTTAAAACGCGAGGGGGGCCCAACTTCAGGGCCCATAACCCTTAAACCCCAAGTGAGTCCATGGGCACCACTGCCTATAGAGCCCAGCTGGACAACACTGTGGTTTAGGGTTTAGGGTTTAGGGTTTAGGGTTAAGGGTTTAGGGTTTAGAGTATTCTGCGCCTGTCACACGACGCGAGGCAAAGACACAAATCGCTCACACCTTCAGACAAGGGAACCTGGAACCCGACACCCACTAAACCCGGTTTTGGGTTTAGGGTTTCGGGTTTGCCGTCTGTGACCCCTAAACCCAAAGGCCTAAACCCAGAACTCGAAACCCTGAACCCAAACCCCCAAACCCTAACCGAAAGCTCGAGCCAAAAAACAAGTCTGACCGCCCGTCACTTGCGCATGCTGCTGCTTCCGGAGGCTTGCTATGTGCCTAAGCCCTAAACCCTAAACCCTAAACCCTAAACCCTAAACCCTAAACCCTAAACCCTAAACCCTAAACCCTAAACCCCCCCCCCCACCCAAACGACAATGAACTGTGGGAACACTCCCAGACCCTCCGAGGTTGGTTCTTGCTCTGTGTGGGGGGCGGGGGGGTCGGCTCCAGGGTTCAGGGTTTAGCGTGAGGAAAAAGGAGGAAAACTAGGGTTTGGGGTTAAGGGTTAGCATAAGGAAAACAAAACAGGAAAAGTCGGCACCCAAACAAGGGAAATAAGATAGGGGCCTAATTCGAATAGGTTTCCTTTCTTTGGGGGGGGGGGGGGAGGGGTTATTGCAGAAATTTTACAAAGGGACCCTAAGGGAATACTATTAGTCACTATTCTGACCCCTTTGGTGGCAGGGGCTTCATAGGGATTTGCTATTGCAAACGTGGCTTTGGGATCAGTGGGTTCCCTTCCGAACCTAAGAGAAGGATCCCCATCGAGGACGAAGATGAAGGCGAGGAAACCTTTCTTCAGGGTTTGGGGCTTATAGGGTTAAGCAAGGCGAGACGGCTTTAATGTTCAGGGTACCCTGAAACTTGGGCTCACGCACGTCGCGCATCAAACCTTAACCCTCCAAGCCAAAGCAAAGGCTACGATCACTATTCTTGAATCAGGTATGGGGTCCTTAGTTATGTCAGGAATCTTCCTTAAGGGGTACTGGAGGCTCTGGGAACTGCCTCTGTCCCCTCTCTAGGCTTCCAGGTGTCGGCCTATTTGGGTCCCTGGTGATATTACCCATATATACACTATACATAATAAGGGCGCATACTTCGGATACCTATAAACACGGGCCCTTCTATACAGCCTACATAATAAGGGCCCATACTTCGGATCCCTAGAAGGGACCATACCAAGGGCCCATGGTTCCAAACTTAGACAACCCTAAACCCTAAACCCTAAACCCTAAACCCTATCAGCTCGAACAAAAGGAAAGCCCAGACTGAGGCTTGAGATAGGCTTGGATGTCCTGGGGAAAAATAGGCTTCTCCATGGTTGGGTAGATGCCGACTGCGGGTTTAGGGTTTAGGGTTTAGGGTTCAGGGTTTAGGGGCGTAGTAGAGCACCCTGCTCATCCTCTGAAATGCGGCCCGCCAGCGAGCCAACCATCCGCAGGCGCAGCAGCAGCACTTGGCGAAGGAGTTGGAGCTGGTTTCCGCGTCGTCCGCCAGTCCTTTCAACCCCCTGGTTCGTTTAGGGTTTAGGGTTTGGGGTTTAGGGTTTAGGGTTTGGGGTTTAGGGTTTAGGGTTTGGGGTTTGGGGTTTGGGGTTTGGGGTTTGGGGTTTGGGGTTTAGGGTTTAGGGATTGGGGTTTAGGGTTCAGGGTTCTTAGTAGGGAATGAGAGAATTAGGGTCCTAAAAAACCCTGTGGGGGATTTTCTAGGGTACCTCATTCCCTCATTCCCTACTAAGAACCAGCCAGTCAAAGGCTCTGATGCGACGGCAGTTCTGAAGACTACTCGTGTGGTGGACTTGGAAAAGTGTCTATAATTCATATTTCTATGGGCTGTATAGGTGAATATATAGTCACTAGAGCAACGTGGAATGTTACTCTCTTTCCAAAACCCTTAGGCCCTCCCAGGAGTGCGAACTTGGCCTTAGGTTTATAGGGCTTACGGTTTTAAGGCTTCGGGAAGAACTCGATTGCGCCCCCCCACCCCAAACCCGTGCAACCCTAAACCCTCCCGGGGCCCTCCCCAAGTGCAGGTCCCTTTCTTGGGGCATCTATTGTAGGGTTTAGGGTTTAGGGTTTAGGGTTTAGGGTTTAGGGTTTAGGGTTTAGCGTTTAGTGTAACGGGGGGTGGAGGGGCTGGGGGTTGTCTTCGTCCCGCCAGTCCAAACAAACCCACAAGTCCTCGAGCCAAATATAAACCCTAAACCCTTACAGGGCCTAAATTCTCAACCCTCAAGTCCTACTCTGAGACAGCCCAAGGAGCGCGAGAGCGCGCCCGCCAGGATAGGGGCCACCACTTGGGGCACCATGTCAACGAAGGGCGCCACCACCTCTCTGCTTGTGTGTTTGCGGGCTTGGGGGCTTGTAACTTAAGGTTTAGGGCTAGGGTTTGGGGTTTAGGGTTTAGGGTTTAGAGTTAGGGTTTAGGGATTCGGGATTTGAGAAGGTCAGAAGGAACCCGGCGGATTCACGGGCTCAAATCGGGGACGAGCCATGACACACGGGGTTTAGGCGTTAGGAGAGCCCCCACCCCAAACATTAGAAACTCTTCCGCAGAAAGGACTATGAACCGAAGTTATATTACATACAACCCTCCTACCTCCACGAAGTTCTTGGGGTGGGGGGGGGGGGGGGGGGGTAAAACATTGTGCATGAAAGTGGAGCTATTTTGTGTTGTAAAGGTTGGTAACCCTAAGCCGATGAACCCTATAAACCCTATAAACGCCATGAAACCCTATAAACCCTCTGAACCCGAGAACAACCCTACAAACCCTATAAACCCTAAGCCCTAAATTCAGAAACTCTGCCGGCGGAGACCTCACACATCGTAAGACCACTTCAAGTGGAACCTCTTCTTGGGGAAGCAACGGGCAGAGGGATTCTGAACCTCGACATGCCCCTTCTTGGAGGTTCATGGTACTTAGTAACCCAATCATATCCGTACATATAACCCAATCATACCCCTATTAGGGTGCTTGAGGGGATCTGTGGGCTATAGCTACACTTATATTGGGTTACTAAGTACGCTGAACCTCCAACTAAACCGTCAACCCTCAACCCTCAACCCTCAAAAGGTTCGAGGTTGCCACTGCTACGACATGCCCGACATCCAGAATACGGTCCCTTTTGGCTGCCCGAAATTCTAGGGGCCACCCCACAATAAGGACCCCAAACAGGCCAGGTTACCACATGTCCTCTAATTCCCTAACAAAAGGGGTACTGACATATTGGGCTCCCTGCTAAGTGCCTGGCCACAAGCCCCTAAAGAAGCCCTAATAAACCCGAAACCCCCCCCGGAGCTCCCACCCCCAATCCCCCGGGTGCCCGGCGAAGGGCCCCACCAACCAGTTTTCAAACAACTTCCGCCGGGAACCTCGGACTCTGGCTTGAGGTGGGCTTAGGGTTTTTGGAGGGTTTAGGGTTTGTAGGATTTATAGGATTGATAGGATTTATAGGATGTATAGGATTTATAGGATTTATAGGGTTTAGAGGGTTTTTAGGGTTTTTAGGGTTCGGGGGTTGATTGCCACTTCGTGGGGCCCATCCCTGGCTGTACAGCCAAAGCAAGCGGCCTCACTTCCCCGAACGTCTGCGGTTTAGCTACCATCAGCTTAAGAACCCCAAATGAATAAAAATAATAATTCCTATATTACCCTTAACAGCTTAAGAACCCCAAAAGAATGAAAAACAATAATTCTATATTACCCTTAATAAGGAAGAATCTTTTTTTTTTGGGGGGGGTTCTTAAGCAATTGGTATTTAGGGCCCAGGGTGTACGTAGGGTTTCAGTTGCGGACCAAGTGGACCTCTCTACTTGGGACCGGGTACCCGAATGCTACGATAAGTCGGCGCAAGGCACATGGACCATAAACCCCTTTTTTCAGGGGTTTAGGGTTTAGGGTTTAGGGTTTAGGGTTTAGGGTTTAAGTTTAGGGCTTCGAGTCCGCACGTCGAGCCAGCAAGGGATCGACCACATGTAGTTGGCGGGCTCAGGCCACTTCACAATTCAGTGGTTTATGAGTCGGGTGATTCGTGCCCCCTAAGTTGGCCCATCCCAACCTAACCCCTAACCCTACACACTAAACCCTAAACCCTAAACCCTAAACCCTAAACCCTAAACCCTAAACCCCTACCTAACCCCTAAACCCTAAACCCTAAACCCACTAAACCCTCAACCCTGCACCCTTTCGCCTATTGGAGGTTGAATGCTTCAGGCTGCGGGCCACAAGTGTGATTCCAATGGTCCACAAGCAGGGCTACTACGTGCTTAAGACGAGCCCCCCCCAGGAAATGCAAGGTAATGATGGAAACATGTGTTTGTTTTTGGGAAATTCGTAAGCAAATAGAAGGCTTTAGGGTTTAGGATTCAGGGTATGACTCCTGACTGTTGTACTCCGTAGTCAGACCCAAGGCACAAAATCACAAGTTCTGGCAAGGGTCTGAACGGTAGCAGCTGTCGGGCGCAGCTGAGCGTGCCAGAGCAGCAGTATTCATCCTGGGCGAAAAGCAATTTGGGGGGCGGGAGGGCAGTTTCAAGTAAGCACCTAAACCCTAAACCCTAAACCCTAAACCCTAAACCCTAAACCCTAAACCCTAAACCCTAAACCCTAAACCCGTCATCGTTGTTTTCTCAAAGGGCCCGGAACTTGGCTCTCCAGAGCTTCAATCCCAAGCGCCCGACACCTACTTGGAGGCTTCGAGGATTTCCGCAAACACGTTTAGGGTTTAGGGTTTAGGGTTTAGGGTTTAGGGCAATTCTTCGGTGTCAACCGGGGTCAGCGGTCATTGAGTCACAAGGTTTCCTGCCCCGCGGAGCCCGAAACTTCGGAAATCTGCGTGAAGTCCAGTGGTGATCGGGGGCTTCGGAACCCCACAGCACCCTAGGTGTCATTCCGAGCAAAAATTCACAAGCCTCGAAGGCCCTGTAATAGAGGAGGCCCTCAAAAGCTTGACCCCTTAGACTTACGTGTTGGGCTTGTAAGCCGCTGCCCGATAAAACCCTAAACCCTAAACCCTAAACCCCTAACATGGCCACTGCAGGCTGGGTCACACCTGAGCTGTCGCAAGCCATCAAGGCGCGGCAGCCTTCGTAGTCCGCTTGGCCGGGGCAAACCTCGCGGGGTGCGAGGTGAACTCAGACCTCCTCCGCTTCTAGCCTTAGTAGCCCATGTAACCCAATTTTAAAAAGGGTACCCTTTCTTTGGCTTGTTAAAAAGGGTACCCTTTCTTTGGCTTGGTTGGGTACCACTGGGCTACCAAGTAGTTGTGTTGCGGGGAGGGGAGGGGGCGAAGGAATCACAATTTGTCGCTGCTTCAATGTTATGAGCTGTAAAACATCATTTTTTCGAGTTTTAAGCTGATATTCTGGACTGTAGAAATAAACGCTTTTGTTGAGGTACCTCTTGGTGCTGGTAAGCTTTGCTATTTTTCGAATTTTGAACGTTTTTTGATACGCGGACAATAAGAAGTTGGCGTTGTGCTTGTGCTTAGAGGTAAATCCCTAAACCCTAAACCCTAAACCCTAAACCCTAAACCCTAAACCCTAACCCTAAACCCTAAACCCTCTATCAACTCCCTGCACCTGGGTTTGGCCCTAAAACCAAACCAAGGTCGGGGTTAAGGTTTATGGCATAGGGTTTAAGCTTCGGGGGCAGATGCATGTAAGCACCGGACCACTAAACCCTAAACCTTAAGCCCTAAACCCTAAACCCTAAACCCTAAAACCCTAAACGCTGAAACCCTAAACCCTAAACCCTGAACCCCGAACCCTAAACCCTAAATCCTAAATCCTGAATCCTAAACCCTAAACCCTAAACCCTAAACCCTAAACCCTAAACCCTAAACCCTAAACCTCAAACGACTGGCATTTCAAGCCCTTCCCGGAAGCCCCACCTGGCTTGGAGATACGCTGCTGGCGGTGACGGAGGTGTCGTCCCAGGGCGGGAGAAAGACGAAGGCCAGAATAGCGAAGGTTCCCACCTTCGGGTTGATAAGGGTTTAGGGTTTAGGGTTTAGGGTTTCTGGGGGGGGCATTTGGGCATTTCGGACGCTAGGAGCCTGTAGGGTGTGTGGCCGTTGGTTGCTTGGGCAGGGAGACTTCGAACCTGAACCACACGCAGGGTTCGACATCTTGTTTGGGAAGAGTCGGCCCCCGCCATCCAAGACCCTAAACCTTATTTAAAACCTAAACCCTATAAACCCTAAACCCTAGAAACCCTAAACCCTATAAACCCTAAACACCCTAAACCTTATAAACTTAAACCCTAAAGAGCCGTGATTTCTGTGGCCGCGGGTGTGCCACAGTCCTTGTGGCGAGGCCAGGCTGCTACAAATAGCTGTGGCGGCTTTACGCGATTTTGAAGCCAAGATTCAAGAGTAACCTTGCAATCAAAAGAGGGTACCCTTTTGGGTTTCTCAAGGGCTTTACCATAAGGAAACCTAAACCTAAACTCTAAGAACCGGGAATCAGGGCCTACTCTGGGTGCTAGACTGGAGGTTCAGGGTTGAGGGTCCCTTGCAAAAAAACTCCCACGCCCAAAGCCCCGACACTCAACTTGACCTTGGCCAGGGTCTCGACAACAAGTGAGACGGTGGTCTGCATCCTTGCGTTGCAAGGTGAAGGCCAGGTGTCACACGCGTTCCGAAACCCTAAGCCATAACGTTAAACCCTAGCAGCCCAGCAACAAAGCCCTGAAAATCTAAGAGAAGCCGGTCAACCCCAAAACTCTATATAAACCCCCCGGAGTCCTGCTTTGGGCGCACATTACAGGGGCCCATACCAAGTGCCCGCAACACGAAACCACAAGTTGAAGAAGAACCTTTACTGGCACTCAACTCCTAAATCCTTATCTCTAGCTCCCTAAACCCCAGCACCCTGAACCCTAGCACCCTGAACCCTTTCTGTAGCTATTGTCAGTCGTATGGATATGGTTAGTATGAACAAGATGATGATGATGGTGATGGTGATGATGATGATGATGAAGTAGATGTACAATCTGGTTATTTTGTGCTGTTAGTTTTGCAACGCTTATGCGGGCACAATAATACAGTTCTGCTGATGAGTTCAATTAATTGGTACTATTACCATTCGAATCAGTTAATAGTATTCCCATTCAAAGTATTTCTGTTGTCTTGTTTGCTCTTATTACGACTTTTTATTAGCATGACCTGAAGGTCCTGGAGCTTGGTTCCTCTTCTACGTAGAAGCAGTCTGATTGGGCGTATACAATGTTGGGGGAGGACGGCGCGGCTATGGAGACCATTACTAATGTGATGAAGGCATACTCCTCAGTTAAAGGCTGTTGGGCTCTTTTGGCCAATGCGGCTCGCCCAGAACTGCGGGGCTTGGGCTTTGCATCTTGTGATGAACGTCCTAGGGGCTGGGTTCCGGACTTCGAGGTTTATAGGGATTCGGGTTTAAACCTAAACCCCAAACCCTAAACCCTAAACCCCAAACCCTAAACCGCCTGAACCCTAAGCCCTTAGGGATCCTACACTCCTACACCCGAAAAGCACCACACGGGGTGCAGAACTCTCAGGAGCATAGTGCCGGCAAGAGTCAAGTATCGCCGGCGAAGCAGCCGAAAGTTGAACAAGCGAGTCAGCCTGGATTTTTTGGAGTCTAAGGTTTCTAGGCCAAGAGCACTTCCCCCCCGAAAATTGCTAGACACTACTCTTGCGCAAAGCCCAGGCTATACATACACCTCTAGGGTTAAGGGCTTAGGGTTTAGGGTTCCTGAACCCCTACACCCCCAAACGAACTAAAACCCTCTTTTGAAAGCATCATGGCAGCGCACCTCTAGGTTTAGGGTTTAGGGGTTATAGAGTTTAGGGTTTATTGTTTTGGGTTTAGGGTTTATGGTTAGGGAAGGGTGCCCCTGAAACCCCCTAACCCCCAAACCCTAAACACCAGCTCCACGGATGTTTGCTGCCCAGAAGCTGGAAAGACAGTGCTTTGCACGCCTCCCCAAGCGCCACGATGAAGACCACAGCCATTGTAATGTCAACCTCAATGTTATAGGGTTCTTCGGGTTCTTAGGGTTTAGGGTCTAGGATTTAGGGCTAGGGTTCCTAACGGAGGGGGATTCAAGGGGGGTAGACAACCCAAGGTTCCCAAATACTCCCCACTGCTCCCTAAGGCTCCCGAAGCTTCCCTAAGGTTCCCTAGGTACCCACCCCCCTTCCCTTAAGAACCCTATAACAATCAGGCTCCCCCGAAAGATAGGGAAACCAAGAAGATCATCCCTAAACCCCATAAACCCCGACCACGAAACCCTGAAATCCTGGACCCTAAAACCCTATTTAGAACCCCCAAGCCCGAAACCCCTAAAACCCTAAAGTCCTAAATCCGCGCCCCCCACCCCAGGGTTTTTGCTCCTATCAGACCGTGCACCAACTTCAAGAAGCCCGCAGACTCAAAAAGACTCAAAAGCCCGTCATGGGTTTCGGGTTTAGGGTTAGCGGGGTGAGGAGATTAGGCCAAGATATATAGGCCCTGTAAACCCAAGACAATTTGTGAAGCCAAGTCTGCAACAGCCTTTGCTCCGAATCGAACTCCGACCGTCGTGGGCTTCGCACTTTTGGGGTCTTATGGGCCAAACAGCCCGTAGCTTACACACCCGAGCACAAGCCCAGCAGCCCCTGTCGAGACCCTGAATTTTGGGGTTCCTGTTTCGGTGCCGTATTGTCTTACCCCTTAAACCCTAAACCCTAAACCCTTTACAACTAGAAGCAAGGTGTCCGAAACTACTAGTAATGATACAGCGATAGATTATACATGGTCGAAAAGAGTCCGTCGTGGAAAGATGAGGCCCGCAGGTTAGTTCGGAGTGTCCGGGCATTGACTACTACTTGCTTAGCGCCACACCCCCCCCCCCCCCCCCGCAAAAAAAAAAAAGAAATAAAACATGAACAAGCATATTCATTCCTTAGAAGGGTAAGAGGGGGATTCTTATGTTGTGTTTTTGGAGGCTCTACGCAAGTAGTAGCTGAGCTCTTCGAAACCCAAGATTTGCCTCTTGGGGCTTGTACCTGGCCCTCCTAAAGACTCAGATCCCCAACATCTAGAAGAGTATGCAAGGGTTTGTTGGTAGGGCTTGCCCTAAACCCCAAACCCTAAACCCTAAACCCTAAACCCTAAACCCTGAACCCTGAACCCTGAACCCTAAACCCTATAGACCCTAGGCCATGAAACCCTGAAACCCAATTTTCGGGGTTGTCTGGGGCCCCAGCACCGAGATCAACGAGTGTGGCCAGCGCACCCCACTTCTCCCCGGCGTTGTCCTTAGGTTTCGAGGAGTTTAGGCACCGTAAGCAGGGTTTTGCCACAGGTTTTGGCACGTACTGAGCCCCTTATAGTAGCCCAGTAACCATATTATAATAAGGGCACCCTTTTTGGGGCTGGTTACTTTATAAGGGAACCCAGAACCAAAAAAACAAGAAGGGTTAAGGGTGTCACGGGGCTACCCAGGCCCTAAGCCCCCGGCTTTTCTAGGGCTTCGTAGCGTAGAGGTCCACCGTACCCAAAGGGTCCATGTACCCATATAGTATATACTTGGGCCTTAAAGGAGTTCCTATACAGTAGCTGTAGGGCCCAAATATGTACTATATGGGTACATGGACCCTTAGGGAGGGTTGAGATCTCGGGCCGCGCCCTCCCTTGCCGTAACTCTGCTCACGCAGGTGCGCGCAGAGGGAGTCTCTGGAAGGCAAACCCCGGATGGGCTACTTATTAGGCCTTATAATCCCCATGATCAGATCAACCCTACAAAAGGGCCTCTTTAAAGAGTTATAGGGTGTAATGGCCCCCCCCCTGGCAGGCAGATGCAAAAAAAAAGAAAAGTTCGCCTCCAGCTTCCCCATAGCTTTGTATGCAATGGTCCCTGAAGCCAAATTTAGAGCAACTAGGCACCCAACTCTGCAAATCCCCCTAAACCCTAAACCCTATAAACCCTAAACCCTAAACCCAATACCCTAAAGCCTAAAGCCAAAACCCCTAAACCCTAACCCCTAAACCGCTAAACCCCTAAACCCTAAACCCCGCAGATCCGAAGACAGCCAGCCCAGACATCGTCCCACAAACTTATGGCCGCGAACTTTCCAGCGAAGCTTCGCAGCCATTCCGCAGGCACTCTCCCCACTCGTAAATAATGAGCCTCGGCCCAGCAGAAAGGCCCCACCGTGGCTCGTTTGGGGTTCAGAGTTTAGAATTTAGGGTTTAGGGTTTAGGGTTTAGGATTTAGGGTTTAGGGTTTAGGGTTTAGGATTTAGGGTTTAGGGCTGAGGGCTCTGCTTGTTCATCTTGGGGGGGATTGGACGGCAGCGTGAGTTCCGTAACTTGTGATTTTCCGCAGGAGAGTAGCTGCTGAAAGCTTGCTCCGGCAGGCAAGTGGTGCAATCTAACCATGCCTATAGTCTGCATTGTGGCTCCTTGTTTGGGTTAACGAATGTTTCTACTATCGGATCCTAATCTTGAACCTGGCTAACCAAAAAAGGAGTACAATGGAGACTGCAGATGCCATGCAATGCGCTACCGTACCAGAATTCTACCGTACCATCCCGTATCAGATCGTACCACACCGTGTCATGCCGTACCGTGTGGCTTGCCAGACCCTCCTCCCATACCCGACCGTGCCTTACCCCACGCGATCATACCCTACCATACCAGGCCATACCATCTTTAGCTAGCTACGACCTACCTAAATACGTGTGTACGTACGTGTCCATGAGCAAGCAACTAGATAAATTACACATCTATGTATATATAACTTGAAAAATGAATGTATCATGCATTATATATATATATATATATATGTATGATACATGTACAATTACAGTTGCACTAACCTTGGCAATACTGTTACAACTATTTGGGCTCATGGCTCTGCAGCATATCAAGCAAGCACGCCAATGTGCATAACTTCTGATGGTTACAGTGACCCCGTGCTTAGGGTTTAGGGTTTAGGGTTTGGGGTCCATGGATTGTGAATCGTATCAAGCCGAACACTCAGAAACTTATCAGCTCCTGCATTGGCAAACTGCAGCTGTGGGCAGTCGGAATTGGGCTTGGGGTTTCAGGCTTGGGGAGAGGTTATGTTCAGGGTTTAGGGTGAAGATGACAATGCGAAAAGCAGTGATCACACTGGCACGAACCATTGCAATTATGGGAAAGCAACATAACAGAGGAAGCAAAGGGGTTGCAGAGCAAGGGGATTCGGGTGTAAGACTGCAACCCAAGACACCTAGAACCCCTAAACCCTCAACCCTGAACCCTGATTCCCAGCTGAGTGGCGACTTCGCTTCGAGGAGCACACCTTGCACGAAACCAGGTCGTTTAAATCGGGTGTAGGGTTTAGGGTTCAGGGTTCCTCTACCCCACTTCCCCATTCCCCTGCAGCCCTGCTTGGAGGTTCATGGGCACTTCTAACCCCAATTTATATGTCTACGCATATCCTACTTAGAGGACTTATAAGGTGGCTTTGCAAGGTGCCATTAGAATTGGGGTTTAGGTTTTGGGTTTTGAGGTTTGAGGTTTTAGGGTTTAGGGTGTAGGGTAATAGAAGTACTCCGAACCTCCAAACAAAGGCCCTCCCTCAGCCCACGGTGGAGGACTTGAAGCGCCCAGAAGATGCGTATAGGCAAGGGGTTTGGGGTTTAGGGTTTGGGGTTTATGGCTGAGCCACTATAGATGCTTGGAGGTTCATGGGGTACGTAGAACCCCAAATAAACCTGTACCTTAGGCGCCCCCCCAAGCCCTCCAAGTAGTTTTAGGAAGACTCGCAACTGGGGACTGGGGGTAGAAGTACCCATGAACCTCAAGTGCATTCTAGTAGACTTGGGAAACGTTGGTGGGAAAGGCTGGCGCGCCAGGTACGGCTACCTGCTCTTTGGGCTGGTAGGATGCTCCGACGTTTGGGGTGAATCTTAGCAGATGACCGGCGCAAATGTGTCTTTTGGGTATGCTAGGTGGACGCCACAAGTAGTTTCGTTATGCGCTTGCAGCTGGCGCTTAGCCCTATCACCTACAACACAAACCCATAGGGTCCATGTACCTATATGTTATATACTTGTACCTTAAAGGGGTGCCCATATAGTAGCTTTAGGGCCCAACTATATACTATATGGGTACATGGACCCTTAGGGAAATCTTAGCTAGGATGGCCCTTAACACCCTCTGAAAATATTCCTGAATATGACCCTCTTAAACCCAATAAGGGAAAATATAAAATGTCCCAAGGGCCTACCTAGTATTAAAAAAACAGCTCAACAAAGAAAAGCACACATGGCCGCCACGTCCTCAATCAGGATCCCCTTTCTGTATCATGCCAAGGAGTACGGGCCCTAAACCCTAAACCCTAAACCCTAAACCCTGAACCCTGAACCCTGAACCCTGAACCCTAAACCCTAAACCCTAAACCCTAAACCCTAAACCCTAAACCCTAAACCCTAAACCCTAAACCCGAATTTAGAGAAGGGGCCGAGGACGCAAGCAGCCAAAGCCAGGAACAAAAGCCTCAAGGGAACAACTCGCAGCTCGAAGGGTTTTACCCTAAACCGTATAAACCCTAAACCCTAAACCCGAAACCCTAAACCCTAAACCCTAAACTCTCAGGTCTCCTGGGGGGTTGTTTGCCTGTGACATCCTGTGACTGAGGTTGTGCAGGCGAGGTGATATCACGCGAGAGTGATGACTTCGCCTACGACCCGACCTTGCACCTCTCCACACACCAGTATCTGGGAATGTTGCCGAAAAGGACCTCTTCATGTGGGAAACTCGGCATCTACAAGCTACCCTAACCCCCAAACCTTAAACCCTAAACCCTAAGCCCTAAGCCCTAAACCCTAAACCCTAAACTAGAACCCTAGACCCTAAACTCTGCAGCAGTTGAGACGGGACTTTTTCGGAGGAGGCAAGGTCGGACTTTGGGCAGTTGACGGCATTGAGGGCTGATAGTAGCAAGGAAGTAAAAAAGACAACGCGAAAAACAAACGCTGAACACTACCTTGGGGATCAGGGTATGGCCCATGTGCCTTAACGATGAATATAATGGCCCAGAACCCTAAACCCTAAACCCTAAACCCTAAACCCTAAACCCCAAACCCCAAACCCTAAACCCGTTTTTTTAACCCAGACTCCTGAAGTCAGCTGGGAAGGGCCTTGGACAAATCTTCTGTCTAGGCAACCGTAGTAATGCATATACCAGTGTCACAAACCTGCGAAATCACGTCCTAAACCCTAAACCCTGAACCTAAACCCTAAACCTTAAACCCTAAACCCTAAACCCTAGACCCTAAACCCTAGACCCCACTATGATCTGGGTACAGATGCCTACGACATCCAAGTGCCACCCGCGAAGCAGCGAGATGGCGGTGATCACCGTGGCAATGATGCGCTGCCTTCAGGTGTCTTTAGGGTTTAGGGTTTAGGGTTGAGGGTTTAGGGTTTAAGGTTTAGGGTTGTTAGTTCAAAACCCGTGGGAAGAATTTGTAGCTCACCCAAGACTAGGACCACTTGCAACTACCCACGGACCGTCAAAGCAGTTGAGTGTTGCGAGCGACCTTTCTAGCTAGGGGATAGCACTTCTCAGCCAACCTGCGACCCTTTTGATTCGAAGCCTGGATGTTCCGGAATTGGGGGTACCTTCTTGGGGTCCTTTTTTTGCAGGAATCCCTAAACCCTAAACCCTAAACCCTAAACCTTAAACCTTAAAACCCTAAACCCTAAACCCGAAACCCGAAACCCTAAACCCTACTCCCTGCTCGGCCCTACTCTTTGGGTGTGTATTTTGGGGGCTCCCCTACTTTCGTAAACCTTCATATGCGGTCTTCTGCTGCAGCTGTTAAGGGGTATAATGAATCTCATTCCCTGATATACACCTTACATAGTCCCTCTAGACCTAAGTAGCCTAAGCCCTAAAACTAAACCCTAAATTCAAAGAACCCCTAAACCCTAAACCCTAAACCCTAAGAACCCCTAAACCCTAAGAACCCCTAAACCCTAAACCCTAAACCCTAAGAACCCCTAAGGTCCCCTGTAAGGGTCCCTCCTTGCGTCCCTTGAAGCTTGGCGTTGGCGGGCCTGGTCACGTTGGCGTGCGGCCGGTACTCCGGGTTCAGGCGGAAGTCTGGCATGTGCTCCTTGCGGTATAGGGTTTAGGGTTTTAATAGGGTTTGGGGTTTAGGGCTCAGGGTTTGGGGTTTAGGGTTTAGGGCTTGGGGTTTGGGGTTTAGGGCTTAGGGTTTGGGGTTTAGGGCTTAGGGTTCGGGGTTTAGGGTTTAGGGTTTAGGGTTTGCGGTTTGCGTTTGAGGTTTAGGGTTTGGGGTTTAGGGCCTAGGGTTTGGGGCTTACAGGGTTGACCTTGCGCCCTTGATCGCTCTCCAGGAAAGTCCTTAATTAAAGCCCTTGGAGCTGTTGCATTTTCAGGCTGCAGTCTTTCAAGGTCGGTAGGAAGCGACATTCTGCGAAACCTGAATGCTGCAAGGCTGCCAAGGTTTGGGCGGGGGGTGGTGATGGGGCTTGTTTAGGGTGTAGGATTGAAGGCTATGCGCTCTCACGAAGATGTTGCCTTGGGGGGGGGGGGGGGGGGGGGCAAAACGCCAACCGTGTCCCCAAACTCCACCCTAAAACCTAAACCCTAAAGAAGAGCGTGTTTGTGTGACAAGGTGTGAAAGGGCATGCAAGTGGTCTCCTCCCTTTCGTTCCTGAAGGTCAGGGCTTTAGCACTACATCTTGGGCACCGGTGGCCAAAGAAACTTAGGATGAAAGAAAGGCGACGACACGAAAGTCGATCATTCCACACGCTAAACCCCAAATGCTGGGCTTGTACATCCTAAAGTCCAAAACCCCTCATGCCCAAAACCCGCAACCCCTGGAACCCTAAACCCTAAACCCTGACAATGCCCAGAGCGCCTGCTTGCCTTTTGGACCTTTCGGGCCAGCCTCAGCGACATGACATATATGGTTTAGGGTTTAGGGTTAGGGTTTAGGGCTATTCAGTTGTATCTATTCTATGGTCAGTTCTCGAAAATAAGGTACTTTTTTTGGGGTACGCTAAAGAAGAGGGCCGCCTCATAATAAGGATCCCAAAATGGACCACAGTTAAAAGAAGTGACCATATGGGCATTTCCCAAAACAGGGGTACCCCTGTTATACCCCAAATAGAATCGAATCCCCTTAAAGAGACCCCCCCAAAAAGGGTACCCCTATTTTCCGAAACCCGAATATGTAGATTAATATGGCTCATATTCTTCCTATTAGGATTGTCCCCAATAAGCCGCTCTGCGTACTTTGTGTTCTTGTTTGTCCAGTTGCAGGTGCGGTCCCGGCTTTGGAGGCGACAACGGGGCAAGAAACAGAGCAAATAGCTAGACCCAAGAGCAGCCTAATTAGGAATAAAACGGGGTACCCTTAATTTTTTTGGTGCGCAGTTTATAAGGAGCTTACTAAGGATTCCTGTAACCCCCAAGAAGAGGGGATAAGGGCCTACTCTGGGCCCTAGGAAGCCTAAATCAAACAAAATAAGCGGCCCTAAACCCTAGCCATGCTCACTGATAAACGTTCGTCCTGAGATCGTCAATGTGAATGGCATCGTCCACCATAGAGGCTTCTTGGGGTTTAGGGTTTAGGGTTTCGGCCAGCAAGCACCAACTTGTGCACGGCTTTCATAGCCAGAGTCCGGTCTGGGTTCATGTCCACCCGACTGTTGAACGCCACCTTGTGTGTGAAGTGTTCCAAGTGCCTAAACCCTAAACCTTAAACCCTAACCAAAGCCCTACTTGGAACTTAGTATCCCCTAGAAACCCGATTATATAACCCCCAGAACCCACCGTACTAACCCTACTTACTACCCAAAAAGCCCAATATCCCTTAATTCAGGAATAGACCTTAAACCATATTGAGGATTCCTTGGTATGAATTACGATATATTCCTTAACTAAGGGGTATTGAGCTCTTTGGGTAAGTCAAAACTATAAACCCTAAACCCTAAACCCTAAACCCTAATCCGAGCTCCTGTTTAATTTAACCCCCCCCCATATTTAAAGAATTTTTTTTTGCCGGGATTCCCGCCGGAAGACTACTTTCCATTACGATGGATTTCGTATGGGCCAAACCCTCCACATTTAAAGAATTTTTTGGGGGGGGTTGTCAAATTTTGAAACTCTGCCTTTCGGAAAGCTTTTTTCTTCTGCAGGGATGTTTGGGTCGATGTGAAACATCTGCTAAACCGGGGCTTCGGTTTTCTGGAAGCTGAGGGCCTTCAGAAAGCAAGGATTTCTTATGTGATTGCTTACTGGAGGACAGAAATTTTCATTCTTTCCTGAGCTACCCCTTACGGGCTCTGGCCGGGAAAGGCGGAGTCACATCAATAGAATGGGCCAGAATTATGGGAAGCCCTGGCCCGTGGGGAGCCCGGTCCTGTAGTCTTTAAAGAAGCCTTAAAGCTTAAAAGGAAAAACTTAAAGGAAGCCGGGGCTTCGGTTTTCTGGAATCTGACGGGGCCATGGTCCAACTATTGCGGAACCCTGCCTTCCTTATTGTGGGGGGGGGAGGGGGGGGGGGGCCCCACCAATTAAACAGGAGCTCGGATTAAACCCCAAACCCCAAACCCCAAACCCATTCCTTAACTAAGGGGGTATTGAGCTCTTTGGGCAAGTCAAAAGGGCCTTCCAAGTTTAGGGCTTCGACTTTGCTAGAGGGACACCTCAAGTCCGCTGGGTTTGGGGTTAGGGGTTTAGGGTTTAGTGTTTAGGTTTAGGGTTTAGGGTTTGGGGTTTATGGTTTAGGGTTTAGGGTTGGGGCTGCGCTGCGAAAGGGTTTTATGGCCTAGGGTTGGCCTTTGGGGGATTGGCCTTGGCTCATGAGTCGTGTGCCATAGGCATCGAAGGCCGCAACCTGTCCTTCAGCAGGCGCAACGGGCGTAGACCTATTTTATTTATGTGTTTTTCTTTGGTGCGGGGGGGGGGGGGGGTTTAATATATATATATATATATATATATCTATATCTATACATATACATATACATTTATATATCTATGAGTGTATGACTGGATAACACCAAGATGACGTCAGTTTCAGGTGATTAGATTCGCAAAACTCTATCCCCACGCCCTGGGCTCGTAATGAAAAGGGTCGGAATACTTACGAATAGTATTCCCTTATGGCCCCTTTATGATTATACTATAATAATCTTCCTCCCCCCCAAACCCTATTCTAATTCTTCAGGCCTATATTACTTTTCCCTTACCATCGTGGGCCGGACTGGGCGTCATGCAAAAACAGATTCCATCTTCTTTGCGTCCACCGCCTTTCGTATCTTCTTCTCCTTCCCGCAACTTCGCTTATGCTGAGGCGAGCTTGGGGTTGGGGTCAGCCTTAAGAACCCCAGGGTTTAGGGTTTAGGGTTTAGGGTACTTCGTTGTAGGTTCGTGTCCTGAAGCTCCTTAGAGGATTCTTACCTACAAGACAGTAGGTTTTGGGTTCTTCAGGAGGATGGTGCTCTTTGGGGACGCCCTGGGTCTACGAGGGTTTAGGGAAGAACCCTCAACTCTGACCTTTCCACGGCTTAGGGTTCATCGGTCGCAGGGTTCTTCAGTCGTGGACTCCTTATAGGGCTCTTAAGGGAGGGGAGTTCCTGGGGGGTAGGTACTTAGGGAACCTTAGGGAAGCTTAGGGAGTATTGGGGAGTATTAGGGAACCTTGGGTTACCTACCCCCCTTGAACCCCCTCGCTTAAGAACACCCTAGCCCTAAACCCTAAACCCTAAACCCTAAACATTGAGCAGTCAGCAGTCCAAACCGCTAAGCCGTCAGAGAACAACATCGCCAGGTCTTCGTCTACCCTTTTTACTAGACCCGGGAGTAACCTAGGAACCAAGAGGGCACCCTTTGTGGCTTTAAGGGGATTACAAGGGAGCCCGAACCCAAAAAAAAATTAAAAAAGGGCCTACCCCCGGTCCTAGTTTATAACCTCAGGACACTAAGACTGGTTGTCTAAGCCACATTTACCATACCCAAACCCATTCCCCTTAACCTATATGAAAGGATACTAGAATTGGGAGTCTAAGGGAGGATTCTACCATACCCCTGAATTTCTTTTAAGGGGTACGCCCTATGGGGTATGTTGAAGATTTCTTAGATAGTAGGGTTCTCGAAGGCCTGAGGGTCTTAGACTTAGAGCCAGAACAACCAAGGAACCTGAACCCTCCCTCTCTGCGAGTTTTCAGGGTTTAGGGTTTAGGATATCAGGTTTGACCCGAAACCCTAAACCCTAAACGCTAACACGAACCCTAAACCCTAAACCCTAAACCCTAAACCCTAAAGTTTGTTTGCTCGGGTGTCCTATTCAGGGTGTTTCGGGCCAAAGCACCCCCCCTAAACCCTTTAGGCCCTAAACCCTAAACGCTAAACGCTAAACCCTAAACCCTAAACCCTAAACCCGCGTCCTTGACTTTGAACAGCTGCTTCGGGGCCAGCTGGACGCCTTCGTTGTCTGGAGGGGGGCGGGCCTTTAAGGCTTGGGGTTGAGGGTGTAGAATTTCGGGTTTAGGGTTCAGGGTTTATAAACCCTAAACCCTAAACCCTAAACCCTAAACCCTATACCCTATAAACCCTAAACCCTTCTTGGCGGCTCGCGCATGCTGTTGTGATCTGTCGGGCTACAAGTACCTTGAACAAGGTCACATGGCAAGGTATCCCGACTTTTCTTTACCTTCCAGACGGACCCATCTCCTGAAATCCCTGGTGACGAAACCCTAAACCCTAAACCCCAAACAAAAACCCTAAGCCCTAAACCCCAAACCCTACACCCTTGTTCCGATCAACCCCACCTCCCAGGTCTGGGGCCCGAAGATCCTACACCCTAAAGACCCCTTGTGAGCCGCATACCCCCTGAACCCTACACCCTAAACGCTAAACCCTAAACTCCCACAACCCCTAAACCCTAAGCCCCAAACCCTAAACCGTACACCTTGAACTTGGGATGTTCCCCCTTATACTTGCAGTCCTTCACAGGGATTATAATAAGGGGGTACTATAATCCCGATTTAAGGACTGCTAGTATAAGGAACTGTTAAACCCCATGAAGCCCTAAGCCAAGACCCTGAACCCTAAAACCCTAAAGACCTTAAACTCTCAACCCTAAAGTCTAAACCCCAAAACCTTAAGCTCTAAATCCTAAACCCAGCCTAAAACCCAAAATCTCCACAGTCTAAGCCCTAAACATATACAATGCCCTAAAACTCGAAACCCTCAACGCCAAAACCCCCGAAATGCAATTAAACCCTACAAGCCTGAATCATTTTCAAGCATCCCGAAACCTAAACCCTCAACCCTAAACCCTAAACCCAAATCCCTACAAGCCAAAATCCCTTGGACGCCCTGGTGGACGCCTTGGCCGCATTGCTTGGCTTGCACTCGCCGCTGGACTTGCTGCAGCTGCGGTTTGCCTTGACGAGTAGTTGGGTTTAGGGTTTATAGGGTTTAGGGTTTAGGGTTTGGGGTTTAGGGTTTGGGGTTTGGGGTTTGGGGTTTGGGGTTTGGGGTTTGGGGTTTGGGGTTTGGGGTTTGGGGTTTAGGGTTTAGTGTGCCTTAATGCATTCGCTGACAGGATTCGTGAGACTGGCCAATCGCCTGTTTGGGGTTTAGGGTTTAGGGTTTAGGGTTATTCCCCCTTGTACTAACAGTCCTTAATAGGGATCAGAACAGGAGGTGCTGTAACCCCTATAGAAAGTTTCCCTTGTATTAACAGTCCTTAATAAGGGTCATAGCAGAAGCTACTATAATCTATTAAGGACTGTTAGTTTAAGTGTGAACATCCCAAGTTTATAAGGGTGCTGGCGGTCCCTGGGCCAGAAGCCGGAATTTGCAATGAAGGCGAGGCCCTTTGTGCATCTGGGCTCGCCGCGACAGACAGAAGCACAACCCTAAACCCGAAACCCTAGAACCCTAGAACCCTAGAACCCTAGAACCCTAAACCCTTAACCCTAAACCCAGAACCCTAAACCCAGAACCCTAAGCCTTTAAACCCCAAACCCTACACCCTAAACCCCAAACCCTAAACCCTAAACCCTACACCCTAAACCCTAAACCCTAAACCCAGAACCCTAGGCCTTTAAACCCCAAAACCCTACACCCTAAACCCTACCCCGCTCTGCCTGCCACGGGTTCGCACGTAGCAGCAGCACCAGCAGCCGCCGATTCTGACAAGACTGTTTGGGGGGTTTTAGGGTTTAGGGTGGTTTAGCGTTCAGGGCTTAGGGATTAGGGTGGTTTAGGGTTTAGGGCTTAGGGTTTAGGGCTTAGTAGCTTAGGGCTTGGGGCTGAGGGCTTAGGGCTTAGGGCTTAAGGCTTGGAGCTTGGGGTTTAGGGTGGTTTAGGGTTTAGGGTGGTTTAGGGTTCAGGGTGGTGTACGGTTTGGGGCTTAGGGTTTAGGACTTAGGGTTTAGTGCTTCGGGTTAAGGGTTTAGGGGCTTTTGATTGGGGGTGGGGGGTCGTGGTGCAGGGTCTTGGGGGATTGCGTGCGATTGAGGGTTTAGGATGCGCGCGCATCGGCTTGCCGGGCATGGGGGCTTGGGGGGAGGGGGGAGGATTTACTGGTTTGTGCGAGTGAAACCTTGCCATTCTTGAAGTTTGAAGCACCCTAATCCCAAACCCAAGCCTAAGCCCAACAGCCCCAAACCCCCCAAAAGCTCATAAACCCTAAACCCTAGAAACCCTAAAAACCACATTCCCCACGACCCACCAAAACCCCTAAACCTTAAATCCTTTTGCAACAGGCTTCGTACCTCGACTGGAGTCGGTCGCCCCTGAACCCCAAACCCCAAACCCCAAACCCCAAACCCTAAACCTGCCTTTCTCAGAGGTGATCTGGTGTGGCAGCTTCCCCTCGTCTTGTGGAGGAGGCGGTGGAGATGAATCGACAGGCCCTGGACCTGGCGCGGCGGGCATTAGGGCGCTTAGTTTGGTTTGGGTTTAGGGTTTAGGGTTTGGGGTTTAGGGTCTGGGGTTTAGGGTTTGGGCTTTGCGGTTTAGGGGGTTTACCCTGCGGGCTCACTTCCTGTCGGTATTTGCAGCGGATGATGAGTGAGCAGGGTTCAGAATGCTGTCAAGAAGTAAGATTCTACAAAAAAGGATCAGCAAAGATAACCGGACATAGTCAGAGTGTGCAAGGTTTACGCTAGACCCACGAGTAACCGAGGAATGAAAGGTCACCCTTTTGGTTTAAAGGGCTTTTTGAGGGAACCTAAACCCGAAAAGAAAGGAATGAGAGATTCTGGGGCCAGGATAGCTGGATATAGTCGATAAGCCTAAACCCTAAACCCTAACGCCTAAACCCCTAAACCATAAACCCTGCTATATCCCATTTTAGGGTTAGTCGCCTGCCTTATTGGCAGTGGCTGTTGGAAAGTGGTCTAGGGTTCAGGGTTCAGGGTCTGGGGTTGAGGGTTTGCGGTTTAGGGTTTATTAAACCCTTAACCCTAAATCCTAAAACCCCAAACCCTAAACCCTAAGCCCTAAACTCTAAGCCCCATACCCTTGGGGTCTGCAGGGTGTAGGGTTTTAGGGTGCTAGGGCTGTCGTAGGGTTTGGAGCCTTGTGGCGTTTAGGGTGCAAGGTTTCAGGTGCAGGGTCTTGGGGCCGAGGTTGATCTTTCGGGTTTAGGGTTTAGGGTTTATTTAGGGTTTAGAGCCCAAAGCCCACTGTGTATAGTAGGTTACCTAAGAATCCTATAAAGGGGCTTGACAGAAAGAGCCTCCAAAAAGAAAGAGTAGGTGTTGGGTAACCCTAAACCCTAAACCCTAGACCCTAAGCCCTAAACCCTAAACGCTAGGCTTTAGCGGTCTCTTAGGCCTCGTTCGCTACAGGTTTCATAGGTCATTGAGAGCCCTAGGCTGTACGGTAGGTTCCGGAAACAAGGGCTTACGAGGTTCAGGGATTTGTGCTAGCACCTAGTTGGGTTTGGGGTTTGGGGTTTAGGGGTTTAGGGGTTTAGGGGTGTAGGGGTTTAGGGGTTAGGGGTTAAGGGGTTTAGGGGTTTAGGGGTTTAGGGGTTTAGGGGTTTAGGGGTTTGGGGTTTAGGGGTTTAGGGGTTTAGGGGTTTAGGGGTTTCGGGGTTTAGGGGTTGAAGCAGCCCACCATGCCACAGTGGCGCCTTACACCCACAACTAAATGCCCTGGAGAGGGAAGAACCATGAAGACTGAATTCCAAGAAGCCTGGTGTTCTTCAGGAGGGACTTGACGCAAGCCCTAAACACAAGTGGGCTCCGGAAACCCAGCCCCTAAACTTTAGTCCTTGTGTGTTCGCAACCCTAAACCCTGAACCCTAAACCCTAAACCCTAAGGGGGTGTGCAAGGGCTGCTCGCTTCCTTTCCTGCGGCTATTGCTGTCGTGGCTGTCTCTGCGGCCAGGGCATCGCGTTCAGGCTCTAAACGAGAGACCCTCATAAGGGACCTGAGGGGTTATTCAGGGGTTATGTAGCCTAAGTATATAGAGATTGTAGAAGGCATAAATAGGGGTTATATAGGGGAGTAAGATCAAGGGTCTGCTCTGGGGGTCTCTCCTTCAACCCGTTAAGTTTAGGGTTGAGGGTTTGCATACCCGAGGCCCTGTCCGAGGTCCTTGGGCGCCAAATGAATCCCAAAAAAAAGTAGTTTATCGTCCATATACCTTTAATGGGGATTATAGAAGTATAGGGGATATGATCCCCCAATTTCAGGGTTCATTTGGTCCTCAAGGTATAAGGAGGACCATACCTGTACGTCCTGTCTTGGCTTCCTGGACTGGAGTGTGGAAAATCCGCTTCTGTCCAGGGACAGTCATTTGGATATCCGCTCCGACTTCCGTTTGCGCGGAGGTTCAGCAACGTCATCGTTGGTGACCTCGCAGTCGGGTCGAGGGGTCCAGGGTTTGAGCGAAAGGGTCCGCAGGTCGGCGCGTCTACTCTCTGAAGCTTCTTTGCTGGAGAAGTGAGGCGCTTAGTGTCCTGCTCAAGGCAACCATGAACCATACACAGCGCCTTTTACGGTCTTCCAAGTTCATGGTTTTCTTTTACCGCTTAGGGAAGTTTAAAGTTCAGGGTTTAGAGTAGGGGTGGAGGGGTACCGAGAAATGAAAAGGATGCAGTAACAGTTTTTGTTTCATGGGGCTTATGAGCCGCACCAGAGTCCTAGTCTACGTCGGGTTTTAGCGTTTAGCCCGAAACCCTAAAACCCCAAATAAAAGGTAAGACCCCAAACTCTACACCCAGACCCCAATTCATCATGTCCAGCTCTGGGTCAGGCGTGGGTAGGTCTTTCGAGCCGAGGCCGAGTCTTAAAAAGTGGCAGGTGCCTTCGTCAGTCTTTCTACTACTCTATCCTTATGATTTCTTATCCTGCAATACTACTATACAACTTCTCGTATGCTGATATGTTTTTATTTTTTTTTTTTGGGGGGGGGGGGGGGGGGCTTTCGGGTTTAGGGTTTAAATTTCTCGCGCACAGACAAGCCACGGTTAAGGATTTAAGGTTCAGACTGCCCAACCCAGATCACCGAGGCTCGAGGGAATCCGCAGCACAGGAGACTAAGACCGAAACTCGCAAAACTACAGTTTGGGAAGTTTCCCCTTCTACTAACAGTCCTTAGTAGGGATTCTAATAGGGGCTACAAGAGTCCCTATTAAGGACTTAGGAGAAAGGGGGTACCACAAAGGATCCCAATTTTGAGAACCCACCCTATCATAGCCAAGAGAACAGCCTGGAGCGGATGAACCCTGAAATCTCGTACGTGCAAGAGCACTTCCCTAAACTTATAATTATAACAAATAGCCAAAGCACGATCATTAGATAGTTCGATGCTGAGTGGGAGCCATCGCCTACAGGTTACAACTGCCTTCGTCCGCACAGCAGAACAAACCTTCAGCGAGCCCAGCGAGCCCTAAGCCCCAAAGCCCTAAGAAGACCCAGCGGAGGGTATTGCCATGGTCTTTTTTAAAACCCCAAGACAGGGTTTTGGGCACTTGGAGGTTCGTGGGTAGATAGAAGCAGGGTTAGAAGTAAGGTTGCAATGTTTGGCATACGTACAAACCTACATTTTGATACCCATGAACCTCCAAGTACAGGCGTTTGGAGAGCCTGGACCCTTCCTTCGATTGTTGTTGAGTGGAAGGGTGGCATAATTTCTGGCTACGGTTTTGGTTGTGCTTAGCTCAACCGGGTAAGGACCTACAGTTGAGGGTCTTGGCTTTGTAAAGGCAAAGCGCCCAACGTAACCCTAAACCCTACGCCCTAAACCCTAAACCCGATGTCGTGCCTCGTGCTCTGGTCGCCTGAAGACCAGCAGCGGTCGCTGGAAGTTCTTCGGAAGGTCCCCTGATCAACTGGCTGCTGTTTGGGGCTGTTTGTCCTCAAAAGGGTTACCTAACCTTGACAGTTTGAGGGATTCTTGTTTAAACGTGCTGAGCCTTAGTAAACCTCCTGCAGCAGGCTTGGCACACCACCCGCCGTTAACGCATGCCCTTAGCTTTCATAAAGCCCTAAACCCTCAACCCTGAGCCTTATGCCCAAAACTCTAAACCCTAAACCCTAATCCTAAACCCCAAACTCTCAACCCTAAACCCAAAACCCCAAACCCTGAATCCAGGCACACGTCCTGCCATCAGGCCTGGTGCTTCGATGGCCTCGACCTTTTCAAAGCCCAGGCCCACGAGATAGTCGGCAAAGTCCTCGTTTTACAAGGTTTAGGGGTTTAGGGATTAGGAGGTTCCCTACTACTAAAATACCCCGTACACCCCGCAAATTCAGGAATGTAACCCTGACTTTCCCAAAAACAAGGGAGTCCTTCGGATTTAAGACCTATATATATATATATCTTGATTAAGGGGTATGGGGCTTTGTGGGGTAGGGTTTAGGCTTCCCGAAAATTTTCGGCTCTGCATTTTTTTAGGGTTTAGGGTTTATGTTCCTTTGCCACCCTGCCTGGCTGCACCTGTCGGGCGAAATGCAGGGCACGGGCACTCTTAAACCATCAGGGTTTAGGGATGTCATTGACAGTTCAGCGGAAACATGTGCCCATCCTCTCACGACAGCCGACTGCATCCCGTCAACTTAAATTACACAAACAAGCCGCCTTAACTCAGTAGCCCAGTAACCATATTCTAACAAGGGAACCCTGAACCAAAAAAAGGGGCAAAAGGGTACCACTGGGCTACCAAGATAGCTAGGGTTGTTGGCGCCCGTGAGCACTGCTTCTGAGAGCCCAAACACCAAGTTCTGATATTGGCACCCTCCTTGGGGTTGGTTACTTTAATTCTAACTAAGGCAACCTTGAACCCAAAAAGGGAAAAGGGCAAGTCCCAAACCCGAATTGAGCCCTGAACCCGAAACCTTTTTGTCCCTAACCCTAAACCCTAAACCCTAAACCCTGAACCCTAAACCTTAAACCCTAAACCCTAAACCCTTTTCAAACCCACGCCTCTGGGCGGATGTTGATGGACGCCACCGTGTCGCGGATGGCTCGCGTGATGTGGCGCTTCCTCGCTTGGCAAAGGGGCTTCCAGGGTGGGGGGGCCGTGTAAGAGCGTTTCATCCCGAGACCTTTAGGGGTTTAGGGGCTTAGGGATGTTTAGGGTTTAGGATTTAGAGTTTAGGGGTTAGGGTGTTTAGGGTTTACGGTTAGGGTTGCTCCCTGGCCTGCCGCCTAAACCCTGAGCACTGTGTCCCGGCCTCGTAGGGGGACTGCAGCCCTCTGAGAAGCCAGTGAAAACTCACACCCTACACCCTAAACCCTAAACCCAGAAGCCTCAACATCAGGCAAGGCTCTTCTTATAGCTGCTCCACCCCTGAGGCTCCAGGACGAAGAAGCCACCCGGTCTGATGGCAGAGGACTTAAGGCTTCACTGTCGGGCTTTCGCAGACGAACAACTTGGGCTAGGGGGTTGGGGTTTAGGGTTTGGGGTTTGGGGGTTTTGGGGTTTGGGGTTTGGGGTTTAGGGTTTAGGGTTTAGGGTTTAGGCTTAGCATCTGCCCGCAGGCCTGCAAGTGAAAGCAAAGAGCCCTTGCGGTGCATCAATTGTGGTGCATCAATTGTGGTGCATCAATGGCCTGCTTTGGGTAGCTGTGCATAGCCTGATCCCGATACAAGTTCATCTCGAGCCATGTGCACACAAATACGGATGTACGCATGCACACATATAAACTCAAACATATGTGCATGCATGCAGAATGCATATACACATCTTCCGAAAAGCTATGGACATATGCACCATAGAAAGTGCACATGTCTGTACATGTGTGCATGTCATGTGCTGGTGTATGTGCCTTATAACCATAAACACTCACCCGAAGGGTCCATGTACCTCATTAATATTTGCTTGGGCCCTAAAGTCACTGAATAGGAGGTACTTTAAGGACCAAGTATAAAATAATTAGGTGCATGGACCCTTGAGTCATACACAACTTCACGAACAAGGTCCCCGAGCCCCAGACGAAAGATCCTGGACTGCAACTCTAGGCAAAACGAAACTGTCCAGTAAGAATAGGGAAGGAACAAGAACAGGGGCACACGTAATCATAAGGAAAAGAACAAGAACAAACCCTTCCTGTTCTCAGGCTCATTCTTCAGGCCACCTAAACTCTAAAACCTAAACCCCTAAACCCCAAGCCCTAAGCCCTAAGCCCTAAGCCCTAACCCTACCAACCTTGTCCTCTTGAAGCATCGCTTGAAGAGGTTGTGGATCCTGGGTTGCATATGGTCAGATCTGGGTGCCCCAACTAACATTGGCCGCCTTAGAATAAGGACCCCAAAAGGGACCATATTTTGGAGCAGTAACCATATGGTTCGGAGATTGCAGTAAGGTGTTGGCGGTAAGGTGATAGGGATTGTCAGCTTCAGATAGTTGCAAGGAAACCGAGCAACAGCATCACAATCTGAGGAGTGCCCGAGGATCCCTGTGTCTCCATGCGCAAAGTGAACCCACTTCGTCACAGACAGGCAGAGCACGACCTCAGCAATCGTCTCCATGAATTTATATACGGATAAAGCCGGCCGTCTACGCTTGAATTGGGGTTGGTCGAGTCCATACAGGCGGCAGTGCTTGAAATGCATACATCGACACACACGCATCACCAAATTGCGAACAAGCGTACCTACATGAATGCAAGCATCAGTCCAAATAAACAACTGCACCTACATAAACATGCAATAAATGAGCATAGAATACATACATATATATATATATATAGTTATGCAATTAGTTTATAATGAGAACATCCATATACACGTCTTTGTGTAGACCATCACATGATGACGAACGACATCGAGACCCAAAGATTATGTGTTCCTTGCGGGCGGCATCGAAGCGCTCAGGCATCGCCTTTCCCAGGGGCATGCACTGCAAACACATGGGGTCTAGGTTGGGATGTTCCCCCTATAGGGTTTCGGGTTCAGGGTTTAGGGTTCTATGAAGTACTGTTGGCATCAGGGGGAACATCCCAAGGTTTAGGGCGTTTGCTTTTGGGTTTAAGGCTTAGGGGCGCGACATGAATTCTGACATGGGGATCATAACATTCTATGCTACTATACTGCTATTTGCTTAAGAGCCCAATAAGAAGATAATAATCCCTGTATTGCCCTTGTAAGGAAAACGATGTGTTTTTTTTTTTTTTGGGGGGGGGGTTGGTCTTACGCAAAGAATTAGAAGTATCATCCTGTGAGAGGCTACTGTAGGCGAGAAACATGTAGCCGGTAGAGTGATGTTGATGGTCTGCCAGTCCGGCCGGGTAAACCCTAAACCCTAGACCGCAGGCGATGCCAACCCCGCCCTGTCGAAAAATCTGCACGCCCTGGAAGCCCTTCCTAAGGTTCAGTATCCCCTAAACTCTAAACCCTACACCCTAAATAACCCCAAACCCTAAACCCTATGAGGGGTGTAAGGGTGTCGGGGTGCCCTCCCCGCCTCGGCCCCGCGCTTGAGCGGGCAGCTGAGGATGTCTTCCCGGCGAAACTCCACGGCACCTTATGGGAGGAAACTCTCAAAACAGTGGGAACCCTAAACCCTAAACCCCAAACCCTAAATCCGTCCCCCAAGCACTGGGCCTTTCAACGTGTCCATCTCGCAGGAGTAGTTGGCCTCGGCGGCTTCGATAAGATCGGCATCCAAGTCCATGCCAACCTTTGCAAGGTTTAGGGTTTAGGGTTTAGGGTTTAGGGTTTAGGGGTTTGGGGTTTGGGGTTTGGGGTTTAGGGTTGTGGGTTTTAAATTTCGGGGCTTAGAATCAGCGAGAGGGTTTAGGGTGTAGATTTCAGGGCTTAGGATCAACGGTTTAGGGTTTAGATTTCGGGACTTAGGATCAGCTATTAGGGTTTAGGGTTAACTGGGGGGTTGGAGGGTGTCAGGATCCAGATCCTACGGTGTTCTTCAGCATCATTCCAGGAGAGGGCATTCTTTTGGGAGTCTTAATCCAGATCTCCCCCCTTCCCCCCCCCCTCCCCCCCTAACACGCAAAACAAGGACCCCAATGAAAGAGCCTGCTTCGGGCGATGTGTGCCGCGGACCTTACAGGCTAAGTAGCATGGCCCTTAGAACCCTCGGAAAACTATTCCGAGATATGATCCTCTGGATACCCAATCGTAGAAGACGCAAAATATCCCAAGAGCCTACCTGAGTACTTCGGGGCAGAGGGTGTCAGGAAGCGGGCTTTACAAGGAAGCCTGTCTGCAACAATATTCTTCAAGAGTGGAGTGGGGAGACGATATTCTTAAAGACTCGTCTGGGGAGAGATTAGGCTCACCTTAAGCACCCAAAGCCTACCTTTTGGTAGGCTACCTAAAATCCCATAAGGGGCACTACAACAAGAACCTACAAAAAAGTAGGTTTTGGGTTTTCAGGCAGAGATGAAGGCACCCAACCCACGCCCAGGCGTGTAGGTCAAGGCACTACTCGCTTGGCGTGGAACTCGCGCGCGATGGCCAACGACACGAGGCCGGCGTTGCCTAGGTTTAGGATTCGCAATACCTTCACCCCAAAACCCTACACCGCCTAAACCACCCTTAACTCGCCGGAATAGCCTTACTTGAACCATGATGCTCCTTCCAGGCGCTTGGTCACAGGCGAGACGTTGGGAGCTCAAGTAAACCCTAAACCCTAAACCCTAAACCCTAAACCCTATAACCCTAAACCCTAAACCCTAAACCCTAACCCTAAACCCAAACCCTAAACCCTAAACCCTAAACCCTAAACCCTAAACCCTAAACCCTAAACCCTAAACCCTAAACCCTAAACCCTAAACCCTAAACCCTAAACCATCCCACCTCTCTACAAGCGCGACAAACCCAGGAGCTGGCGTTGCAGATTATTTAGTCATTCAGTGGAATCAGAAACTTCAGCCTAGGGATTTGGGGGGTCCCCAAATAGTAGAATACCCTTACAATAAGGACCCCAATAAGGTACCCCAAATTTCGGCAACCCCTAAACCCTAAACCCCAAACCCCAAACCCTAAACCTTAAACCCTAACAGTCCAGGGGCAGCCAATGTCCAGGACCTCTTTCCGCTTGAAGAAGCTCCTGCCGAGCCTGTCTGGTAGACTCTTTCGAATCCCAAGCCCCCCCTGCCCGGAGTGCGGGATGTACTTTTGGGGTCGGAAGAATTTCGAATATTCTTCGGTTAGGGTCCCTTTATACTTCTACTATAACAAGCCCCAAATTCCTATTCTATGTATTCAGGCCCCTATTGCATTAGTAGCAACGTTTCGGTAAAATGCTTAGCTTAGACCCTCTCTTGAACCCAATGTCAAGCCCCACGGCTCTGTCACCAAGAAGATCCAAGAACTTGGGTGTCTGCGCTTGCCAGCTTGCCGATCTTCGCGAACCATAGGGTTTAGGTTTAGGGCTTATGGGTTAAGGGTTTAGGGTTTGGGGTTTATGGGCAGCCCCTTTCTTTCTAAAGGCGGGCCCTTTTTGGCCCCACATAGAAGATGCTACTTACGCACCAGCGAGACACAAGACCCAAGAGTAGCGTAGGAATGCAAAGTAGGCCACCCGTTGCTTCGTTTACAGGGGTTTATAAGGGAACCTAAACCCGAACAAGAAGGGATCTCGGGCCGACTCTGTGTCCTAGTAGCCCTAAACCCTAAACCATGAAAAAGCCTAAACCCCAAAAAAGGTAATAACCCCAAACCCTGCACCCTAAAAGCACTAAACCCCAAAAAAGGGATCATGGGCCTACGTCCTAGGACAGCACGCCATGAACCCGTGCCTCTCAGTGAGGGCCACAAGGCGACGGTCGCTGTCGCCCCGTTCACCGGGAGCGTGCCGGTAACCGTAGTAGCCTTCAGGTTGCCGGATGTCTCTATAGGAGACATGGGGCTAGGGTTTAGGGTTTAGGGTTTAGGGTTTAGGGTTTAGGCGTTTCCGAAATTTGGTCCGAAATTTGGGGGGGGGAGGGGTTATCTTATTGGAAATCCTACTACTTGGGGTCAACTTTAGGGGTCCCCTATTGTCGTAGGCCCCCACATGGGGCCTATTCTTGAATCCTAAACCTTATAAGCCCTAAACCCCAAACCCCAAACCACCAAACCATGAAGACCTTTTTTAAAGCTGGACTTGCTGACTGCCAGACGCCCGCCTATCCTCGTCCCAAACCCTATGCATTAACCTAACAATTCTCGGGTCCCGCCCTCAGTGGTCCCCGGTCCGGGGGTTTAGGGTTTAGGTCCACAATTTTCTTCAAGGGCATTTTGGCCTCAAGATAAGAACCCTGAAGCCGAAGCCTAAGCCCTATGAAGCCCAGCTCCATAACCCGAAGCCCTAAGCCCTAAACCCTCGACTCTTGCACCCTAAACTCTGATACTAACAGGGTTTAGGGTTTAGGGTTTAGGGTTTAGGGTTTAGGGGGGGGGGGGGGGTAACAGGTCCGAGGGCTGCTGTAGTTGCCGTGCTCAAAGAGGGGGCGTCCTTTCTTCCACTTCGTGGCCCCGCGCACGACGCTGGGCTCCTGAGGTGAATGACCCCCCCACATATATCCAAGGAGCAAGCCGTGAAATAAAGTTTAGGGTCTCGGGTTTACAGGGTTCAGGGTTTTGGAGGGTTTTAGGTTTAGGGCTTAGGATTAGGGTTTAGGATTCAGGTTCAGGGTTTAGGTTTAGGGTTTAGGGTTAGGGCTTAGGATTTAGGGTTTGTGCTGTAGAGGTTGGTGCTTTTGAGAAGGGAGGGCATCAGAAGCCTCAGGACTCTTTGGGTGGGTAGGGGGAAGGAGGAGGTCGCATGGCTCCGAGTCAGCGATTATGGGACTTTATCGAACACCCTTCTTGCAGTGGGACGAGCAGAATCTTTGACGGCGCGTCGGGTACAAGGTTTAGGGGGTTTAGGGTATAGAGCTTAGGGTACCCTACGGTAGGGATTTACAGTATCATGTACAGGGCATGCGACCCCAACTAAGTCCTTAGGGGTCAGGGTTTAGGGTTCATTGGGTCACCAGCACCATTCCGCGGCGCCACTTCAGAATCAAAACATGCCCCCCTCCCCCCGCCTCGCCCTGCTTCGCCTTCGGCTGCGACATCTTGGCACTTGCCTGCTCTACCTCTTTGTCATTGTCGTCCTCAAGGGTTCAGGGTTTAGGGTTTAGGGTTCAAGGGTTTTGGGTTTAGTGTTTAGGTTTAGGGTTCAAGGGTTTAGGGTTTGGGGTTTAGGGTGTCATCCTCAGGCGAAGGCTTTTCGGGTCAGAGGTCTGCAGGGCTTTACAGCCTTAACTGCTGTACCCCCCTCTATACCCCCCCCCCCCCCCCCCCTCCTGAGGCTGGGGTTTAGGGTTTAGGGTTTAGGGTTTAGGGTTTAGGGTTTAGGGTTTAGGGTTTAGGGTTTAGGGTTTAGGGTTTAGGGTTTAGGGTTTAGGGTTTAGGGTTTAGGGTTTAGGGCCCGTTCCTTCTTCAGCGGCTGCGTCGCCAGGCCCCCAGGAGGCACGAAGGACAGCACTCTCATGCCCCGGCCTGGTTTAGGGTTTAGGGTTTAGGGTTTAGGGTTTAGGGTTTAGGGTTTAGGGCTAGGGCGTTGAGGGTGTTTAGGGCGAAGGGTTTCCCTGAACACTTCCGGCGCTTTATCCGCCACTCACCCCGGGTGCAGACGAAAGCGGCAGGCCCACAGGTTATATACTTGGAGGTTCATGGCACTCATTCACCAATTAGAACTGTACTTATGACTGTGCTTATATCCATATTAGGGCACTCAAGGGGCTTATAAGCAGGTTTTTAGTACAGTTAGAATTGGTTAAAAAGTACCATGAACCTCCAAGTATAGAAGGTATGATGCAGGTTTTTTTTTGTGGCGCCCCCTCCGTAAGAGCACTGCAAGTGGACCCGCTGGATCTACTTGGTAGCCCAGTAGCCATGTTATGATCAGGGCACCAAGGCTATAACCATTGAAGAAATGCTCGATGCTGCCGCGGAACCATTCGCCACCCGTGGCTCCTTCAGTACGGGTCAGGGTCAATTCCTCTTCAACCCAGTATGACCATGTTTATGGTTAAGCGTGTAGGAAGATCTGTGTGGAGACACCAGTGGCGGGCTTTGCAGCCAACACATTGGCAAGAACAAAAACTATGAAGGGGCCGCATACATTGCCAGTTTTGGAAGCTGTAAGTGTGCGTAGGTAAGATTTTGCTGTGATTGCAGTTTCTGCAACTCCCTCATTAACTTTCCAAGTCTCATGAACTTTCCAAGTCACACAATGTTGTCTTGTTCGGCTACCCTTACACTTGCAAGGCTCCAACAAAAAAAGTGACGCGGCAAGATTTGCATCCGTGAGGAAGGGGCAGGAGGAACACTGCTCTCCATGTCTGTCATTTACCTTTTGCTGATTTCGAAGGCCTTATACTTAACGGCTCTTAGTAGTGAATTGGGGAATCTAGGTGCCCTCAAGAAAAGACATGTAGGGGGAGATGAGGTACCGATTTTCCTCATTCCCAAAGTAGAACTAGCAAGTATAAGGCCTCCCAAACCCGATTTGCTAAACCCTAAACCCTGAACCCTGAAACCTAAACCCTAAACCCTAAACCTTAAACCCTAAGCCCTGAAAACCCTAAGCCCTAAACCCTAAACCCCTACCCCCTAAACCCTTGAAGAAGTTGAAGTCTCAGGGCAGAGGCTCTGGAGGATCCACCTCCAGGCAACTTTAACCCTGAAGCCCAGAGCCCTAGTATCCTGAAGCCCTAAACCCCGAACCCTTGTCAGGGTTCAGGGTTTAGGGTGTAGGGTTTTGGGTTTAGGGGTGCAGGGCTTAGGGTACAGGTTTTGGGCTTAGGCTTGTATACCGTTCGGGTTTAGGGAATCCGGATAAACGCGAGTTAGGGTTTAGGGTGTGTACCGTGAAAAGTTCTGCACCCTTCGGGTTTGGGGCTGTTATGTTGCAATCTGCCAAGCTGACACTCAGGACGCACTGCAGGGCAACACGCTGAACAAATCATAGCGCCTCCTTCGAAACCTAGCAGGACGAAAACATGTTTTTGGGCTTAGGGTTCATTAACCCTAAGCCCTAAGCCCTAAGCCCTAAGCCCTAAACCCTGAACCCTGAACCCTCAACCCTAAACCCTATTCTACCTTCTGCCGAGGCGCCAGTGACCGCTCAAGCCACGCGGATGCCGGGGCGGTACGCTTCCGCCGACCACCAGCCATGGCGACACAGGCAGCACTATAACACAAAATGCTGGGGTTTAGGGTTTAGGGTTTAGGGTTTAGGGTTTAGGGTTTCGGGTTTAGGGTTTAGGGTTTAGGGTTTAGGGTTTAGGATAGTTTAGGGTTTAGGGTTCAGGGCTTAGGGTTTAGGGTTTAGGGGGATGCCCAGTAGCCTAATTAGGTAGAACAAGGTGCCCTGTTTGTTTCACAGGCTTTAGGCGGCCTAGGGTTTAGGGTTTGGTCCTGTGAGAACCAAGTATGAGGCCCTTCATTCAGAGAACAAGGAACTGTGCACATTAAGGTAGGAGGCTGTAGCGCGGTGCACATTAAGGTCCTAAACCCTGAACCCTGAACCCTGAACCCTAAACCGTAAACCGTAAACCCTAAACCCTAAACCCTAAACCCTAAACCCTAAACCCTAAACCCGAGGCTGTAGGGTTGATGAAAGTGCGAGTGTTCCTTGCAGCTTTGGGGGTTCTCAAGGCCGTAGGAGTGTGGGCCGTTCAACAGGAACCGTCTATGGCGACTGCAGCGCGTCTAGAAGGACCCCGAAGGCCTCGAAGTACATGCTTCAAACCCACAGAGAGAGAGAGAGAGAGAGAGAGAAAAAACAAAAAAAGAGAGAGATGGAGAGACCCACCTCACTATAGCAACGGCAACTATGCGGAGGGAACAGAGAACCTAAGGTATGCAACTCATAATCCATTTGAGGCAAGGCCCTCATACCTCTACTTACAGCTAGCACAGGGGCCCCCTCGGTTGCCAACAAGGTCTTTCCTGAATCCGAACCCTCCTAAACCATCCAAACCTAAACACCCTAAACCCTAAACCCCAAACCCCAAACCCTAAACCCTAAACCCCAAACCCTAAACCCCAAACCCTAACCCTAATCCCTAAACCCAAAAAAAAACGACGGCCTTGCGGAGGTTGAGCCGCGCTCTTGGCCTCGCGTCCCGCACAGGGAGGTTTGATGGGGGAACATGGGCACCTTAAGCCCTATTTTATGGTTGGGTTTGGGTTTAGGGTTTAGGGTTTAGGGTTTAGGGTTTGGGGTTTTGGGTTTGGGGTTTAGGGTTTGGGGTTTAGGGTTTAGGGTTTGGGGTTTGGGGTTTAGGGTTTAGGGCTTGGGGTTTAGGGTTTCGGGTTTGGGGTTTAGGGTTTCGGGGACTGTAGGGTCTATACCCTAAACCCTCAACCCCAGCCTCTGAAGAATTCTACTACGGGATAAAGGGCCCTCCAGCAAGGCACTCGAATAGATGGAACAAGCCACAGCTGTGCAGGTAAATGGACAGACGGAACGGCGCATAGAAGGGGAGACAAACAGAGAAATCAGCATCCGACAAGCTCTTGCGCACGAGCACGACACCCAGTTCCCGATTTCCTTTTGTGGTCTCAAACCCTAAACCCTAAACTAACCCTAAACCCTGAACCCTGAACCCTGAACCCTGAACCCTGAACCCTGAACCCTGAACCCTGAACCCTGAACCCTAAACCCTAAACCCTAAACCCTAAACCCTAAACCCTACAGGAACGGAAGGGGGGCAGCTCAGCTCTCGGACGTTCAGGATGCAGAGTTTAGGGGGTTTGTCCGGAAGCATGCTCAGGAAGGGCTCCTAAACCCTAAACCCTAAACCCTAAACACTAAACCCTAAACCCTAAACCCTAAAAGGCGAAGCTCCGCAGGCCTTCATTGCCCGAGTCAACCCCGAGCCGCTCCGCAGTACCGCTTGACCTTGATTCGGGTTTAGGGTTTAGGGTTTAGGGTTTGGGGTTTGGGGTTTGGGGTTTATGGTGTAGGGGTTTAGGGGTCCAGGGTTTTAGGGTCTTGGGGCTTAAGGGTTGAAGGGGGAATTTGAGGCGCTGTAAGATTGAATCCTTAGGGAGGAGGCTCTGGTTCAGGGGGTCTCAGGCCCAGCCAGGACTTGGGCGGTGTAAGGCCTAGACGTCCATGGGATGGAGCTGGCATCAAGGGAATCATACTCGGAGCCCTGAGGATGTACCCCTAAGGGGTTCCCTTAATGCACTCCTACTATGGCCCTTCTATTCCCTGAGAGGATCTTGAAAGAAACGGTCCCCAAACCCAAGGGTACAAGCTTAGGGGTCCAAGGGACCCTAAACCCTAAACCCTAAACCCTAAACCCTAAACCCTAAACCCTAAACCCTAAACCCTAAACCCTAAACCCTAAACCCTAAACCCTAAACCCTAAACCCTAAACCCTAAACCCTGGCAAGGCTTCGGGGCTTCGGGGCCCGTGATCTCCGTCGGAGAAGACTTCCTGTAAGACCTGCCCTGAGCAGTCAAACTACCAACGACATCGAAAACACTACCCCCTAAACCCTAAACCCTAAAACCCTACACCCCTAAAACCCCAAAACCCCAAAACCCCCAAAAAAGCTTAAACCCCTACGCCCTGAGCCCTTTACACCCTGCACCCCTTTGTTGAATTCACCTTCCGCCCCCGCCTAGAACATCCCGGCCAAGTAGCCCGAAACCCTGAGCCCTAAACCCCAAACCCCAAACCCTAAACCCTAAACCCAAAAAAGCTCCGGCCAAGTAGCCCTAAACCCTAAACCCTAAACCCTAAACCCTAAACCCTAAACCCTAAACCCTAAACCCAGCAGAGCTCCGGCCAAGTAGCGGGAGCTGCTGAAAGCGACCACGCCCAAACCCCAAGCAATCACCAGGAGCTGCATGCCTTGGGGAGGGTTTAGGGTTTAGGGTTAGGGTTTAGGGTTTAGGGTTTAGGGTTTAGGGTTTATAAGGCTTGGCGTTTAGGGTTTTGGGGATGTAGGGTTTCTAGGGGACGGGTGGTCGGTTGTCTATAATCTCTCAATTGAGTGAAGCCCCCCGCGCCCCGCCCCCGCCCCCCACCCCCCCCGCCTCAGCGACCTCTAATTTGCTTGATTCATGGGTTTAGAGACCTAAACCCCTGACCCCTTCTGGGCACTGGACTGACCCCAAACCCTATAGATCCTCAAGCCTCCCTCTCTTCCTCCCGTTTAGGGTCACGGGCTTAGGGTTTGGGGTTTTGGGTAACCTGAAACTCTACCGTCCCACCTCCCTTAAAGCCCTCAAGCTTACGGCCTACCCCCGCCCCCGCGCAACCTAGCGCTGCTGCACGAGTACATAGTCCAGGGTTGGGGTTACGAGTCTTAATCCCTTGACATAGGACGTCGATGCACTTGGTTCCCTCCCCGCAGCCTGCCAACCTCCTCTCCAGCCAAGCCAGCAACACCCAACACCCTAAACCCTAAACCCTAAACCGCTGGCTTCAGGTTCCGGGTGCACAAGGCTTCCTCGTGCGAAGCCCAAGGGGCAGTACCAGGGAATCGACTCGGTACCCACCGCTGCCTCGGCCAGCTGCAGCTTCATCGGCTTGGGGGGGGGGGGGGGGGGTAGGGTTTAGGATTTAGGGTTTAGGGTTTTAGGGCAAAAACCCCAAACCCTACCCAGCGTAAGCTCTAATCTCAAACAGAAACATAACGGCTACTGTAAGTGTATAACACAAGATCAAAACCCTAGACCCTGCACTTCCCCCCCCCCCCCCCCTGTGAGCCCTAATTTGCAACCCTAGAATCCCCAGAAACCCTAGGAGGTCAGTATAAGCTTCCGTTTGCCACCCACCTAGCTTGAACTGATCGTGCACTTCGCCACTACGCAGGGAACCCACGTAACATTACGGAGCGGTGGGTTGAGGGGCTGGGGGGTCGTAAATCCTACGCCCTGGGTTTAGGGTTTAGGGTTTAACCCTAAACCGGAGGGGGGGGGGGGGGGGCAGAAGGGTGCCAGGCTTGCGGGTGAGGTGAGCTCTGATTTGCTGCAAGGCGCAGGACCAACATCGAGAATGCCCATGATGAACCTCAGCACAACAAGCCCCGGGAGGGGAAACTTTTTGGTTTAGGGTTTAGGGTTTAGAGTTTAGGGTTTAGGGTTTAGGATTAGACCTTATTTTTGGAGTGGCCATGGGGCTTAGGGTTCACCCTTGCCCCCGCCAAGCCACCTAAACCCCGACGGTACTTCATTAAAGTAAGGTGTATATGCGTTAGGGGAGGGTTTTAGGGTTTAGGGCTTAGGGCTGAAACCCCGGATTGCAGCCCTGAAAGCGGTATAGGGCCTACTTCACCGCCGCCCTGAAAGAGGAAAACGCCTCGCTGAAGTAGGGCTTCTGCGGGCAGCGCACTGCCCCCACCCTAAACCCTGAACCCTCTAACTCCCGAAATCCTCAACCCTAAGCTTGGCCCTAACCCCTAAAGCCGTTAAAGCCTCTACCCTCAATTCAATAGTTCACATGGCGGCTTCTGAATACCTCTTCTGGGATCCTTATCATAAGGGAATCGCACTATTTGTTGGGGTCGATAATGGGGTGTCCCTTATTTTCGCAACCCCGCACATGGCAAGAAGCATCCTGGACACCCCAATCTCTAAACCTTAAACCCGAAACCCTAAGCCCTCAACCCCAAACCCTGAACACTAAACCCCAAACCCGAAACCCTAAACCAAGAAGCATGGGCACGGTGAGGATCCAGAGGCTCCGCGTGAAGAGGTTCGCCCAGTTAAAGACGTAGCCGACTTCGCCTTAAGGGGGACAGAGGGGGTTTAGGGTCTAGGGTTTGGGGTTTAGGATTTAGGGTTTGGGGTTTGGGGTTTAGGGTTTAGGGTTTGGGGGTTAGTGTTTGGGGTCTAGGGTGCTAGCCAGGGCTTTGCCCAGTTTGTTTAACAGCGAAAAGCCAAGTAGCGTAGGAAAAAAAGGCTGCCCTGTTTGGTTTAAAGGGGTGGGGTTAAGGATTGAGCATAAGGCTCAGAATTTGGTTGGGACTTAGAAGGCTAACTTTGCAGGGCTTAGGGTTTCAAGCGTGGAGGTTAGGGTTCAAAGTTGGGCTGTAGGATGCAGGCTTCACGGGCTTTAGGAAACACTATAAGCCCTAAACCCTTCTTGCATTCTGTTGAAACCATTCTGACGCAGGAGCCCCTAGAAAAAAAGAAGCTTCAGTGTGCCGTCATGCTCATTCCTAACACCCTACAAAACACATAAGCTAAATCCTACCCTGGTTTAGGGTTCTTAGGGCTTCGGGACTCCACACCCTTGTGGATTTCTATAAAACTACTGTCCAGGAATGGACAACAGAGACCCGCCCTCCCGCCCCCCCCCCTCCCCAGTCTCTTGAAAGGTGAGGATCCGAATCCCTTGGGGGTTTAGGGTTCAGGGGATGCGAAGCTCTAGAGGTCTTAGGATCTACGGGAGAAGGGTTAAGGGTTGAGGTTTAGGGTTTCGGGCTCTGGCAGATGTTCACGGCCCAGTTGCAACAGAAGGCTTCGAAGCTTAGGGTGTGTAGGGTTTAGGGTTTAGGGTTTAGGGTTTAGGGTTTAGGGTTTAGGGTTTAGGGTTTAGGGTTTAGGGTTTAGGGTTTAGGGTTTAGGGTTTAGGGTTTAGACTTAAGGATCCGGCGCCCAACTTTGGGGGGGGGGGGGGGGGGGGAGGTGGTTGAGGGCTTGAGGGGGGTATTTGAGGGGTTCGAAATCGAGAGTTTGGCCTCTGTCTCTCCTGCATCCGACAGCTCAGGGCCTAAATCCTGAGCCCAACATCCTCAAAGTGAAAACCCCATGTCCTAACCCAAAAACATACCCTTACGGGACAACACATATAGGTCGCCGGCCCCCACTGGGGTAGGTTTGGGGGGGCCCGAAAAAACAAAAAATCTCAATGGCTTTAAATCAGGATTATATAGGGACTATATGGCGCAACAAAATCTAAGCAAATATGTTCAAACCTACCCTGGTCAGTTATCGTTCCAACGAGTACTCGAAACCCTACACCTCCAAAACCGCTCCCAAACCTCCCCAAAATTTAGGTCTTTTTTTTGTTTGTTTTATTTTTTTTTGGGGGGGGGTACAGTAGGGTTTAGGGTTTTTCGGGTTCAGGGTTTATGGTTCGGTAACCGCAGCGGGGGGGGGGGGGGGGCCGGGGGCCGGGGTCTAGGTAATCCTGCGCGAGCCAGGTTGCGACCATAGTGCTCCATGATGCACCTGTGGTTGTGAAACAAACCCTAAACCTTAAACCCTAAACCCTAAACCCTAAACCAAGTGATAAGAGCTCGACACTTCAGAGCTTCCTACCTTGATGGCCAAATGAACCCTAAATTTGGGGGGCCATATACCCCATGCTACGAAAGTCCCCACAAAGGTGTGTGGCCACTGTGTCCCCAGGGAAGGGTTGTGTGGTCAACAGCTTTCAGTGCCGGATGCGTTTGTAGCTTCAGGGCTTGATTTTTTGCAAGACTTGTATGAAGGGTTGGGATGCTCCCCCTAAAACGAGCCGTCCTTGATAGAAATTGTAACAGGGGGTACTATAATCCCTATTAAGGACTGTTAGTCTAAGGGAGAACATCCCAAATTCAGGGTCCTACGAGGATTCAGGGAAACGTCCTGAATCACACCGATCCGCTTTGGGACAGATCCCTCGACCACCCAAAGCCCTTCTGCGTCCCTAGTCGACCCTAAACCCTAAACCCTAAACCCGAATAGTGGGCTTCCTGTCGGTTTTCTGGGGGGCTTACTGGTCGCTGTAGGGTGCTATCGAGGCGCAAGGGAAGATGTGCTTTTTTGTCTCCCCCCTACATGGCATTGTTAAGGGCTAGAGAAGGTACCTAATTCCCTGATTGCCTACCAAGAGCCAGCAAGTGTAACATAGGGGGCCTTTTTTAGAAAGGGTGCTGTGGGTTCTTACAGGATATCTATATAGGGGCCATAAGGAATACCCGTAGTAAATATGCCGAACCTAAACCCTAAACCCTAAACCCTAAACCCTAAACCCTTATTGTGGCTTCTTTGCTCCCCAGGTGCCTCTCCACCACACCGCCAGTTGGAGGGGGAAGGAGGCGCAACGCCCACAAAGCCTCCATCAAGCCCACGCAACTCGTGGTTTTTTATAAGCTCTATTGGCCTGTGGGATCCCTAAACCCTAAACCCTAAGCCCTAAACCCTAAACCCTAAACCCTACTGGTGCATCTTCTCCGCATTCCTACAGGGCCACAAACCGGAACGTTTCGGGCTGCCTGGGTTGTCGCTTCTACTGGCTTCGGGCTCTTGGCGAATCAAGTGATTAAGATTCCTACCTCGATCTAAGGTTGTACCCCTATAAGTCTCCCTTAACATGCGCTGAATATGGCCCTATCATTTTCTGAGGGATCTTTAACGAAGGGTCCCCAAAAACCCAAGGACACAACCTTAGGCTCCAAGATGCTGCCCCCATGAATCGTGGGCCTCTCCGCCCTGCAGCCTAAGCCCTGCACAGGTAGGTTGAGGTTGACATAAAGGCTTCAGGGGCTTTTAGGGCTTTTCGGGCTCAGAGGGTTATTCGGGCGTAGTTTCTCAGAGTTTTAGGGTTTTAGGGGTTTAGCCGGGGTGGTGCACGATCCTTGGCTGCAGACCCACGTGAAGGTCTCGCAAGTCATGCCGGTTTAGGGTTTAGGGTTCAGGGTTTAGGGTTTAGGGTTTAGGGTTTAGGGTTTAGGGCACCTTCCGCCAGATCGGAGCGTGCTTGTCTGACAACTCGCTCAAAACCTTGGCTGTGCTGGGTGTATATATATATATGTATATATATATATATATGTATGTATTTGTGTGTATATATATATATATGTGTGTGTGTATATTTGTATATAAATATATATAAATATATATATAAATATATATATGTAAATGGATAGATAGATAGGCTTTGGGCTTTGGCCACGCGTCGTCTGCGTGCCGTGCAAGAAACAAGCTCACTAGTCATGCATACCTGAGAACAACACATGAAACCTAAACACTAAGCCGGAAACCCTAACCCTAAACCCCGACGTTACTGCGCCAATCCTTCGAGGGCGTAGCTTGTCCCCGAGGCCCCAATGAAAAAGCAAAACACCCTGAGCCCTAAACCCTCAACTGGAACACCAAGCGATTCCAGACCCAGGTGTAGCCTAGGAATTAAAAGGGTACCCTAAACCCGAAACCCTAAGCCCTCAACCCCGAACCCTTCTTGGTTCAAAGGGGAACCTAGACCCTAACGACAAAAGGAATCAGGGCCTACTCTGGGTCCTTGTTATTTTAAACGGTCTGAGTTTTAGAGACATTTGGTTGTAGTCATAACGCCCGCAATAACAAGAATGTTGCTGTATGGGGGTTGCGGAACATAGGGGTACCCTTTTGGGGGCCCTGAGGGGATTCTGTTCTATTTGGGGGTTACACCGATGTTGGGAAATACCCATATCCGGCTGCGGTTCGTTCGGTCCCGAGATCCTTTTGCCCCCCTAAGCTTGGGATGTTGCCCCCGTTAATTGTACCAACAGTCCTGAATGAGGATTCTAAAATTAGGGGGAGCATCCCAACCCCCCTAAACCCTAAACCCTAAACCCTAAACCCTAAACCCTAAACCCTAAACCCTAAACCCTAAACCCTACATTACTAAACCCTCAACCCAAGGCCTCCTTAAGCTCTGGCCTCAAAGCTCGAAGATTCACTCTTGGCGGGCCCCAAGACCCTACGAGAAAGGTTCCGAGGATTTTTTTCTAGGAGCCTAGGAATAAACGGGTATCCTTTTTGGCTAACAAAGGGCTTATGACAGAACCTAAACTGGAAACAAAGGGAATACCCTAAACCCTAAAACCTGAAACCCTAAACACTAAACCCTAACAATGAGGGTCTACTCATGGTCCTAGTTTTTGCTGAGCCCTGAGGGCCACACGATGGCGGAGGCGACATCGCCTTGGCTTGCAGCCAGAGTTGGCATGCGGTTTAGGGTTGAGGGTTCTGATTCAGTGTTTAGGGTTTAGGATTTTGGGTCCATAGAGTGTGCGTGTGTGTGTGCATTCGGTGAATCATGCTTGCTTGCCACGTTGTCTGCCGTGGGTTTCGGATGCGATTAAGGCCGCGGGGCGCGCAACAGGTGCGGGGGTTTAGGCTTTGGGGTTTAGGGTTTAGGGTTTGGGGTTTGGGGTTCAGGGTTTAGACGTCTGGTGCTGTGGCTTTGGGGGGGGGGGGGGGGGTCTGGGGCTTTGCCGAACGCTGAAGCCCATACACCTGCAAAACCACCCCCAGGGCGCAGTGACTTCCGAAATCCAAACCCATCACCCCATCACCCCATCACCCCATCACCCTATAACCCTAAAACCCTAAAACCCTAAAACCCTACCACCCTAAAACCCTAAAACCCTAAAACCCTAAAACCCTAAACCCTAAACCCTAAACCCTAAACCCTAAACCCTAAACCCTAAACCCTAAACCCTAAACCCTAAACCCTAAACCCTAAACCCTGGCCGAAGTGCTGTCGTGCAGTGGCCAGATCCAGGGGCCCACGGGAGCCCGAAAGTCCTGCATTGCCTCCTGGGATAATTTGTTTAGGGTTTAGGGTTTAGGGTTTAGGGCTAGGGTTTAGGGTTTAGGGATAGTTTACTTTGGGCTTCTGGATTTTAGGGTTCCTGGGTTTTAGGGTTTAGGGCTTTAGGGGTTAGGGTTTCTGGGTTTTAGGGTTTCCGGATTTCTGGGTTTTAGGGTTTGGGGGTCTGGGGTTGGGGTTTAGGGTTTTAGGGTTTAGGGGTTTCGGGGTGTAGGGTTGAGGGTTCAGTTGTCCAGTATCCTAGCGGAACTACTAAAGGTCAACCTATGGGACTATACAGGAAGTATGATATCCGCCCAAAAAAAATCTAGGATACCCACTCTAGTGCTAAGTTGGTCTTAAGGCTTGTAGGGTTACACTGGGCTCTTTGGGGTTTAGGGTTTAGGGCTACACCTGAACCCTAAAGCCGGTTGGTTTGGGGGCTTCCGGGGCTCCTGAGGTTGGGGTTCTTGATTGTTTGTGAGAGAGGCGGGTTCTGAGTCTTCTGCTGGGTTTAGGGCTCGTTTACGGTTTCGGGTTTGGGGGTGTAGGCCTCGAGACACCTCATACACCCCAAAAGGGATTAAAGGGTTTCAGGATTTTAGGATTTTGTGTTCCTTCCCAGCTTGCCTATACTCCTCGGGCAGGAAGCATACGAGCCGCCTGGGTCTGCACCTACGGTAGTTGGCAATTGTCTGGATTCCTTTGCTCTCACCTCCTACGGCAGGGTTTAGGGTTTAGGGTTTAGGGTTTAGGGTTTCAAGTAAATGCAGCTCCTCGTCTCACTAGTTGAATTCGGTGGAAAGTCCATGGTACAGAAATTCTGGAGTCCACCTAAACGTGTGACAGAGCTGAGAGTACACTTGCTGTCCTGCTTGGACGAGGCTTCCCAATCCGAATATGTATAAAAGCCCCGAATGATTACACCCACAGTCCCAGTGCAGCCCCTATCTGCTGAACCGAAGGCTTCAATGCTGCAGAAGCCTTGTCTTTGAGGGTAGTTTCATGGCCCCTTAGCATGGGCCCTTAAAAGGGGCCCCCTTATATAACAATTTTTTCCCCTTTACAACCCAAGGGCCCATACTTCAGAACCCTTTAAAGGAGGCAAGGGACCATATTGAGGGCCCATGCCTTAAACCCTAAACCCTAAACCCTAAACCCTAAACCCTAAACCCTAAACCGCATCAGGACCAGAATCGCTCACGAGATTGACGAACTCGCTGAGATGCAGGGCAGGAGTGACCTAAGCGCACATTTTTCGGGGCTTTAGAGCATATTATAGGGGTTTAGGGTTTAGGGTTTAGGGGGGCCCACTCCCCCCCGGTTTAGGGTTTTTGTGTTTAGGGGTTTAGGGCTTAGGGAAGTTTAGGGTTTAGGGGTTTCGGGTTTAGGGTTTAGGGTTTGGGCGGGGGGGGGGGGGATCCCTATTTGGGGAAATTCCCAAATGACGCCAGGGTCTCGCCCTGCAATGAGCACTCTAGCGCCCGCACGTCGCCCCCCCCAAACCCCTTGCGTCGAGGGAACTACACCCAGCTTGAACTGAGATTGCATGTGCTCCTGGGTGTCAGTGTGAAAAGCATGCGCTCGGGCCTGTTCCTTTTATTTGCCACCTGCTGAAAAACCTTCGTGCGCCCTCAAGCGAGCCGACATGTCGGTTGCCAGTGCATTATGGTACCCAATTAGGAAAACCAGGGCTTTCGGGCTGCGCATCATCCAACAAGGCATCCCACGAAAAAGAGTCTACCTCCTATCGCAGAAAGGGTTTGGGATCTCACAACTCAAAGCCTGTGCTACATCTTTGCTTTTTTCATGTCAATCGCCGGCCTTAGAAGCCTAAACACACACCGAAACGACGCAATGTAGAGCAAGCTGAATGTGCATGGGAATTTTCATAAAATACATAAATATATTGTACGTACAAATAAATAAATATATATAGATGAAAAATAAATAAATATATATATATATATGTAAACGTATATGTTCAGTGTTTAGGGGAGCTTACTAGCTGCAGCGTGGTGGCGGTGTCTTGCTTCTCGTCCGGATCTCGGTCCTTATTTGGGAAACAAGTTTTCAGACTCCAGAACCCACCAAACCTGGCGGAGATCTCAGCCATACCTTATTTTTGCCCAAACCTATTTCGAAACCTATTCCGAGCAACCATAAGCTCATCCATCGAGCTACCGGGCTTCTATGGTTTGTTTGGAGCTCTCTCACACAGCCCTCCCTAAACGGAGATGTCGCCGCGGACGTGGCTCGGGGCTGTGATGTTCGTGATCTACTCTTTGAGGCGGGGAGTGACGGATTCGTTGACTTTATCCCAAACACGCACCCCCCCCCCCCCCCCCCCCCCCCGGTTTAGGGTTTAGGGTTTAGGGTTTAGGGTTTAGGGTTTAGGCTCCCCCCCCCCCCCCACTGCTTTCAGCTTCACATCCTAACCCCCTGCCTACGTGGTAGCTCTCTAAGTCGTTAATGTTCCTTGAGGACGAAATGAACCGCCAAATTGCGGTCATATACCCCATACTACTATCATCTCTAGTAAAACCCTTTTGGGGTTTAGGGTTAGGGTTTAGGGTTTAGGGTTTAGGGTTTAGGGTTTAGGGTTTAGGGTTTAGGGTTTAGGGTTTAGGGTTTAGGGTTTAGGGTTTAGGGTTTAGGGTTTAGGGTTTAGGGTTCAGAGTTTAGGGTTCATTTAGTCCCCAAGGTTAGGGTCCCTTTTGGGGTTCGAGGGCGCGCTCTTTTGGACTCGGGCCTTGTCCATACGCTTCTTTGGAAATAGGGTTTAGGGTTTAGGGTTTAGGGTCTAGGGTCTAGGGTTTAGGGTTTAGGGTTTAGGGTTTAGGGTTTAGGGTTTAGGGTTTAGGGTTTAGGGTTTAGGGTTTAGGGTTTAGGGTTTAGGGTAAAAGCTGGACGCGACTTCGCCCTAAGAGCCCAAGACCCTATGACCCTCGGGACGGCATGAACCCAAAAAATGGGCTTACGGTTCATATACCTTAATAGGAATTAGAGTAGTATAAGTTCGATGACCCCAATATGAATTATTAGGGTTCATTTGGTTCAAGGTATCGTTTAAGGCCTTTCATCTATTCTGGGGCCCAAGGGCCTTACTCTTCCCTACTTTGGATAAGTAGCTAGTAATAGGAACCCTGAACCAACAGCAAGTAGTAAAGTATCGTACCCCAAAGCCCAGTTTAGGGGGCGTTCAGCATCACGCCCAAAACCCAAAACCCTAAACCCTAAACCTATATATATATATACCCATATATATATATATATATCCTATATATATATATATATATATTATACTTATAGTACTCCAAAACCTAGTCATTTTAGGTCCTGGGCCCCTATGGTCAGCTAAGCATCCAGGATCCACAAGGTCCGTGGCCGGTTCAGGTAGGTCGTTCGCGCGGCAACCTCTACCTGAGCTGTCGGGAAAAGGGTGCGGGTTTAGGGTTTTAGGGTTTAAGTTTAGGGTTTTAGGGTGTTAGGGTTTATAGGGTCAAAGGTCACTTCTGTTGAGGGGTCGGTTTGTGGGCTCATCCCCCCACACGCCTCCCCCCCCCCCCCAAAAAAAAAAAAAAAAGAAAACAACATGTCTTGGTGGCTTGGAACCCCCACGCCCTGAACGTCTCGAGGCACGGAAGTCCCGAAAACCCAAAACCCTCAGCCCAAAGCAACCGGAGCGAGCTGAAAGACTGAAAGCATGCAACATCTCGGCCAAGGGGGGCCTCTCCCTCCCCAACTGCCCGTGAAAAGGCTGCGGGCTGTGGATTCAGGGGAAGAAGGTTAAAGCCCAGGAAGCCCTAAAAGCCCTAATTTAGGGTGTAGGGTTTAGGGCTAAACCTTCAACCCTCAACCCGGGAAACATTTGACGGGGCACCCTGTTGGTAGGGGGGACCTATGACGCTTGGGGCACCCTACCTAGTGGCCCTAAACCCTAAACCCTAAACCCTAAACCCTAACCCTAAACCCTAAACCCTAAACCCTAAACCCTAAACCCTAAACCCTATAAATCCTAACCCTAAACCCTAAACCCCCTCTGCCCCCCAGAGCTTAAGGGCGGAGGGTTATAGGGGATCGCAGGAGTGCTTCCGGAAGGGCAAAGAAGATAGGGCTTCAGGGCTTACCCCTTGAGATGTTTAGGGTTTAGGGTTTAGGGTTTAGGGTTTGGGGTTTAGGGTTTAGGGGCCACTTATGCTAATAGTCCTGAATAGGGGTTATGATAGGGGGTACTAAAAAATCCCTATTAAGGACTGCTAGCATGAGGGGGAACATCCCAACTGACCCCCCCCCGCAATCCGAAACCCAACAACCACACACCCCAAAACCCTAAACCCTAAACCCTAAACCCTAAACCCTAAACCCTAACCCTATAAACACCCTACACCCAAACCTAGTTGTCCAGCAACCTGGGGAACTAAAGGTTATGCAGGGGCTTATATTACACCAAAAAGGTTAAAGGTTGCCTACTCTACAACTAGGCAAATGGGCAACTGCCTACCAGGACGGGCTATTAGGCCCTTTAACCCCCGTAAAAGGCCCTGTATAGGGTTGATTATGCGGATTAAGGGCCTAGTATAAACCCCAATCCCTAAACCCTAAACCCTAAACCCTAAACCCCGGGGTCTCTGAGGTGTCTGCGTGCACCCGATCTTTCTCCATCATCCGAAGCGCCTCTGTGACCTGGCGCCGTCTCAACCTTTTTTCTGAGCCATTGCTTTGGGTTGTTTGGTTTGCAAGTGCTTCTTGTGATCGAGGTTGAGAGTATTTTGGGTTCAAGCCTTAAGCCCATTTTTTCATGCTGTGATGTCCTCAGACAAACCCTAAACCCCACACCCTAAACCAACCCTCAACCCCACTGGGCACTGGGGGAGGGTGCGGGGGAGGGGGGGGGGCAAGGGGGGGGCCGGGGGGGGGGGGGGGGGGGGGGGGGGGGGGGGGGGGGGGGGGGGGGGGGAATCTCTATATCGCCTAACTACCCTGTACACCGTATAAACCCCTATAGCTCCATTAACCCTTAGACACCTTACGAAACCTATTCAACTCCACAAGCATTGCAAACCCGATAAACCCTGCAAACCCCTAAAATTCCATCTCCGGGATGGCGCTAACCCCTTCAAGGTTTAGAGTTAAGGGTTTAGGGATTAGGGTTTAGGGTTTAGGGTTTGGGGTTTAGGCTAAATGGTGGAAGGAAGGTCTAAAGAAGATAAAAAAGAGATGGAATGAATTTGGGGACCAAGTGAGCCCCATAATTTGGGGGTCCTATACCCCATACTACGAAATTGTCGGGTTCTTGTAGTCCCCAAGGAAGAAGTCCTACTTGTAAGCTCTGTCTTCTCATGTTTTCGGTCTCTTCGCACCCAGATGCCTCTCGGTCGACTTCGGTGGGTAGGAGCATGGCCACTAGGGGGAGCTTCAGCAAGTTCTCCTGTGCAGGAAAGCGGGTTTGACCATAAACCCTAAACCGTAATTGTTTGTCGACTGAGCTACTTGGTGCTGCCAAGCCCCCTCGTTGAGGCTACTCTTGAGCTGTCATAAAATAAAAGTCCTTCAAACCTTAATTTTGATACTCACGTCCGAGAGCCCTATAGCTAAACCCTAAACCCTAGACCCTCCCCCACAAAACTAAACGCTCGCCCTAAACCCTGTGCAGATTTGAGCTCCGGGAGGGGGTGGGTGGGCGACCCACTTCCCTGGCAAGTTTTCAAAAGACAACTTCAAGCTTGGGGCGCAGTAGAGTTTAGGGTTTGGGGTTTAGGGTGGGTTTAAGAGTTTAACGGTTGAGGGTTTAAGGGCTTTCGGGCTAGGGTTTTTGTTGCCACCCGCCCAGCACGCGAACGAACACTGCGGGGACTACGTCAGAGGACTTTAGGATTTTGGGCTTAGGGCTTACGGGTTTAGGGGGATTGGGGGTGAGGGTTCCAAAGCTTCGGGTTTTAGGGTTTAGGCAATCTGAGCGTTTGGGGTTAGGGGCTGGTTGTAAGGTTCGAGAGATTGGGGCTTTCAGGGCGGGGGGGGGGGGGGGGGGGGGAGTGCATTCTGGGTAGCCCACTTTGAAACGATTGCAGGTCGTCCTAGTGGTTTCCTGTCAAGGTTTTGAGAAGTCGGGGAGCATACATGCGGCCTGCACCTCTGCCATATAGTCTTCCCAGGTGCCTGAGCGAGGTGAGGCGCGTCTCAATCAAGGAGGAAACTTTAGCCTGCACCCTAAACCCTGAAAGGGTTTAAGGTTTAGGGTTTGGGGGTTGATCTGAACCCTGGGCCCTTTTTGGATTTCTAGCACTTGGTGCACACAATGTTGCTGAGTCTCCCGAAGGGAACCTTACACTGCAGGTCAAAACCCACACGAGCCGCCTGACCATTTTGGCCGGTAGCAACCGCATAACCATAACAGCTTTGTTAGCCCTTGCCCAGAATTTAACTCCTGCGTTTCATCTACCCCGGAAGTTTCAAACAAAATACCCACTGAGAAACTGACTTTTCCCCGCCCCCTCCCACACCCCTTCCCCAATACCCAGAACAAGTACTACAGCACGAAACAAAAACCATCAGTCCACAGGCATTGCCCTTTGGCATTCCCGACCCAAGGCACTGAATGGGAAACGGGAAAGAGGGTTGCTCCTATCCCTAAACCCTGAACCCTGTACCACGGGAGTGTTCCTTGATGGAGTCGCGGAACTTTAGGATGTAGGTTTTCGGGCCGTGTTGAGACAATATGCCCACATCTGCACTTCCTAAACTCTAGACGTTTGGTTGGAGGGTTTACGGTGCTTCACTCTTTACTTCCCAAAAAGTGTAAAGTGTACTCATTCAGCCACTAAGTGTAAGTCCATGAGAGTTGTAAGTTGGCGGCCTTGGGGTGGGAATGCCTGCAGACTAACGCGCGCTCACGCTTTTTTTTTGGCACGCCCTAAACCCCAAACTTGGGATGTTCCCCCTGACAGTCCTTAGAAGGGATTTCTAGTACCCCCTATACCTACTATAATCCCAATTAATAAGGAATGCTAGTATAAGGGGGGACATCCCAACCCCAAACCCTAAAACGCCTAAAAACCCATGAGTGGAAACGCTCGCCAAAACCAGGTGGCTGTCGTTGTTGTCCATCACTTCGCCGGATCTTGTCGCCCCCCTGTAGCAGGAGCGCCCTTGAGTTTCTGCTGAGGCTTTAGTATTAGAGTTTTGGGTGTAAAACCCAAACCCCAAACCCCAAACCCTAAACCCTAAACCCTAAACCCCCTAAACTCTTAGCCCTTAACCCAAGAAAGCAGCCTGACGGGACTGAACGGCCCCTGGACCCCAAAGGGTGCAGCGGCTAAAAGACTCCAGAACAGCTTGTTCAGGGAATCTTGCTAAACCCTAAACCTAAACCCTACACCCTAAACCCTAAACCCTAATTAAACCCTAAACCCAAAAAAACCTAAACCCTAAACCCTAATTTAACAAAACGATGTAGGATCCCCATTCTGATTTGCTTAATGACAGGGTGATGGCACTGGGTATGGCCCCCTCCCCCCCCACCCCCCCAAGGTACAGGGATCATGAGCATTCATTAAGGAACGTGTTGAGTTGTAAAAGTCTGCAGCAGACTAGTTAGCTGTCACCTGTGCCTGTGATCTTTCAGATTCACAAGCTGTGGCCGCGAACTAAACGGCTCGTACTGCTAAATCCCAAGCTATAACCACCCTAAACCCAAAAAACTACATCCTAAACCCTAAACCCTAAACCCTAAACCCCAAACCCTCTTGTTGGCTCCGAAACTGAGGCCCAAAACCCTAAAAACCCTAGCAGCTCTAAGACCGACTCCCTGGTTGGTGACTCCTTGGTGCTGAAGGCTTTTGGAAAGGTTTAGGGTTTAGGGTTTAGGGTTTAGGGTTTAGGGTTTAGGGTTTAGGGTTTAGGGTTTAGGGTTTAGGGTTTAGGGTTTAGGGTTGAGGCTTCCGGCCTCTGTAAGGCGACCTCTGCACGCTCCTCCTCATGTTTGAGGTCCTCTTTCTCGGGGTCCGCCATTATGCGAGATGGCACAGGCAGACTAGCCTTACGTCGTCCCAACGGCCCCAAAGAAGGATGGGCTATGAGGCCTTATCATCCCCATAATGAACCCAAAAAAGGGGCCTTTTAGGGGACTATAGGGTATAATTTATAGCCCATCCTGGAAATTCGCTGATTTGGGCAAAGGGGGGAAACGGTTCTTGCCTACAAAGGGGCCTTCGACGCAGCTAGAGCTTTAGAAGGATCTGCGACATGCCGCCCATCGAACCCAGACCCATATGGGCATTTCCCAAATAGGGGGTGTACCCCTCGGGTGTACCCCTAATATGCCCCCCAAATGCTATAATCTTGAATATGTAGGACCCCCCCGAAAAGGGAGACCCCTATCTTTGGAACCAAGACCATGTCCCCCTTCATCACCTGCAGCGTCGAAAGGGCCGAGCCAAGTCGAAAGCGGCGGGGGGCCGGAGACATGCTTCAGAAACCGACTAGTCTTCAGGGTCTAGGGTTTAGGGTTTAGGGTTTAGGGTTTAGGGTTTCGGTTTAGGTTTCAGAAAATCATCCATAGGATGTCGGTGCCCAGGGCTGTCCCACCTTCACCAACTCGCGAAGGGTAGGGTGCGGGGTTGCGGCATGATGCTGGTTCTCAGTTGGGTGGAGGACCTGCATAGGGTTTAGGGTCTACAGGTTTAGGGACTCTAGGGTTTAGGGTTTAGGGTTTAGGGCTTGGCACCATGACAGGGTCGCCCTGTTTCCTACAACCCTGAAATTTCAACACCTACGCCCCAAACCTGTTGAAGTCTAGGACTACAGGAAAAGTACCACAAGCCAGCAGCAAGTATTGGAGGGAAATCCTACGATTTGGGGTCTCGAGTGGTCCCCAAATGTTGTATCCCCCCCCACATGGTGCTTAAGACTTCAGGTTGAGGGGGTTTAGGGTTTAGGGTTTTGCTAAATTTTAGGGGTCCCTTATTATCAAACCCTAAACCCTAAACCCTAAACCCTAAACCCTAAACCCTAAACCCTAAACCCTAAACCCTAAACCCTAAACCCCCATTTAGCCCCGAAGGTGTGGGCCCTCAGTGGTCAATGGGTCTTGTCGGGGCGCACTTCGAGAGTAGGCTGGTGATCCATCTCCGGTCCCTGAGCCCACAAACCCTCAACCGTGAAGGGTTTAGGGTTTAGGGTTTAGGGTTTAGGGTTTAGGGTTTAGGGTTTAGGGTTTAGGGTTTACGGATTAAACACAAGACTGTAACCCTACTACACCCGAACTAAACCCTTTTGCACGTGGAAGCCGCCTCCTGCCAGGAAGAAGCCCCACGCCCGATCAGCCCGCAACTCTAAACACAAACCCTAAACCCTAAACCCTAAACCCTAAACCCCAAACCCTAAACGCTCAAAATCTAAACGCAAACCCTCTAAGCCAGCACAGGAGGGGGGTAGGATGTCCTTGAGGCAGCCTGCTGCGCCTGCGCAGGTGCAGGCAACGAACTCCCTACAAGTACCCGTGGAACCCGTGACCCTATCATTGCTTAAGATCCCCCCCCTCCAAAAAAACTTTCTAAAGGCAATATAGGGACTATCATGTGTGTGTGTGTGTGTGTTTTTTTTGTGTGTGTGTGGGGGGGGGGTTCTTAATCAAACAGTAGAACCCTAAACCCAACCTGTTTGGGACCGGCAAGGTGTATCGAGGAGCCTGCTTGATTGACCAGGAACGCTCTCATACTCCCTCTAGCCTCTCCCGCTCTCCCCCTCTCCCTCTCTCACACACACACAGTCTAAACGCGCAAAGCCCTCAGCCCCTCAGCCGATGCAAAGTCGCCGCACGGAACTGGGGGCATTTCAAAAACTCTCCATTCCGGAAGCCCTAGAGAAAACCCTGTCTACCCGAAGTTCCTTTTCGGCTTTCGTCTTAGGGGACTCTAGTACACTAGCCTTAAAAAAGGAAGTGCCCGAAACCGCATGTACCCAAAAGCCCAAACCCTAAACCCAAAACCGTAAACAACCAAAGCAGAAGTTGAGGCACTGCATGCCCCAATGCTAGGAATGCCCCAAGCCTGACGATAGCTCTGTGGGTTGTAGGCCTGGGAGCACATGATTTCGGGATTGGGGGACATTGTTGCGTTCTAACAAGTCTGGGTTTAGGGAATTTAGGGTTTAGGGTTTAGGGTTTAGGGTTTAGGGTTTAGGGGTAGCTGAAGTTGCTAACCATCCTCCAAAAACCAAAGCACGTCGAGCCCTGATTAGGGAACAAGGCCCCCTGAGGGGGGCCACATGGAGCTTCATGAAACCAAGAAACATGTAAGGTTTAGGGTTTATGCGGTTTCGGGTTTAGGGGGCTTAGGGTTTAGGGTAGAGAGGTGTATGGTTCATAGATTCTAGTAGCATGGGTTATATGACCCCAGTTTTGAACCCTGCACCCTAAACCCTTACCCTCCACCCTGGCAGCTACCATGGGCGACTCGACTTCTAGGGGGTCTAGGTTAGGGTTTAGGGTTTGTAGGGTTTAGAGTTTAGGGTTCAGGGTTTTAGGGTTTAGGGCAACCTTTGCCGAAGCCCTTTGTAGGCTTCAGGCTTGTGTTCAGGATTTAGGGTTTCAGCGCTTCAGGGGATTGAGGGTTTCAGGGCATAAGCCGCTTGCAGCAAGACCCATTAAACCCTCGCTCTCGCTCTCTCTCTCTCTCTCTCTTTCTCTCTCTCTCTCTCTCTCTCTCTCTGCCTCCCTCACAGGCGCCCTAAACCCAAAGACCCCTAAGCATTCTTAAACCCGAAACCGCCCCTCCCCTCAACAAAGAAAAACCCAACCAAAAAACAAAATCAAAATCCCTAGAGCCTCTGTATCCCCCTAAACCCTAAACCCTAAACCCTAAACCCCTAAACCCTAAACAGCCACCCTGGAAGATCCGGGGTGCCGGGCCCCAGGTGTCTCCTGCGCCTGGGGTCCTGGCACGGTTGGAGGCTGCTTAGGGCATTTGGGGCTTCGGGTTTACTCGGTTTAGGGTTTAGGGTTTAGGGTTTAGGGGTCTTTAGGTTCTTGGGCCTTTCAATTCAAGGCGTTTAAGGGTTTTGATGGTTTTTAGGTTTTTTGGGTTTTAGGGCTTGAGGATTGAGCGTTTAGGGTGTTAGGGTGTTCGGGTAGGGATTTCGGATTAGGGGTTTCGGGAGTCAAGAACACGAAGCACTACCCTTGGAGACTACATGAACCCTAAAAGGGGTCCATATACCTTAGCAGGGCTCACATCAGTAGAGGCCCAGATGATCCCGATTCTTGTGTTCATTTTCGTCCGCAAGGTAGACGAGCCCACACCGCCGGACATCCCCATCTGCCTTCATTTCCATCCTCAAGCTCTTTTGTCTACTTTTCCTGCGGGCTTCTACTAGGTTGCCCAGTAACCTAGGATTAAAAAGGGTGCCCTTTTTTTGCTTAAAGGGGTTTATAGGGGAACCTAGAGCCCCCAAAAAGGGAATAAGGGCACTACTGGGCATCCTAGTCTAGAACACCCTATGAGGAACTGGCTTGGGGAAGGGGCACAAGGTGAAGAAGCTATTCAACAGAGGGTTTAGGCCTAACTAACCTTTTTTGGCATCCCTAGGCTTAATCCCTAAACCCTAAGCTAACTCCTAAACCATTCATCCGCACTACGAGCTCAGAGCTGCTCGTTGTCTGAGTCGTCGAGATCCGCAAAAGGATCCAACCTCGGCGCAACTTTTGGTTGCGGACATGGAGACTGGGCTTTTGCAGGGTTTAGGGCTTGGTTTAGGGTTTAGGGTTTTAGGTTGCAGGGTTTTCAGGGGTTTCGGGAGTTTAGGGCTTCGGGTGAGGGTTTCAGGGGTTCGGATGCTTCACGCGGTTCAGGGCTTTAAGGGCTTAAGGGGGCTTGCGATTCAGGGCTTTTGGAGCTGAGGGCTGTTGCGGTTTAGGAGTCTAAGGTTCAAGGTTGAAGGGTTCAGCGACTTCGGGTAAAGAGTGTTGGGAAATTGGGTTTAGGGTTACACGGTAGGGCTAGTTACCTCCAAATCCCAGATGCCAAGCCCTCAGAAACCTCAACCTATATACCAAAACCCCCGCTTTCAAGGACCCCAAAGTATGTAAAAATAGCTGAAAACGCAGAAAAAGTGCCATGATTGTACATACCTTGGGGGTTTAGGTAAGCCCTGAATCAAAAGTCCAACACCTCCTTGCTTCTGCCGCGAGGCTCCGGATAGTCGCCACAAACCTGAGCAGTGTCGCAGGCCCGAGAACATCCAGAAGAGTTTAGGGTTTAGTCCGGGTTTAGGGTTGGGGTTTAGGGTTTAGGGTTTAGGGTTTAGGGTTTAGGGTTTAGGGTCTAGGATCTAGGGTCTAGGGTCTAGGGTCTAGGGTCTAGGGTTTAGGGTTTAGGGTTTAGGGTTTAGGGTTTAGGGATGCGAGAATACCCAGCTCCGAGCGAAACTAAGTCAAAAACCTCTTAGAATAATAGAAATATTCACACCCAACCCTAAACCCCTGGCCCTAAACATCCTTTCTGCAGCAGTCATTGCAGCAGTCCTCGCCGGGATGAACATCCCCAAGCCCCAAACCTTAAACCCTAAACCCCAAACCCTAAACTGTAAACTGTAAACTGTAAACCCTAAACCCTAAACCCTAAACCCTAGACCCTAAACCCTAAACTGTAAACCCTAAACCCTAAACCCTAAACCCTAAACCCTAAACCCTAAACCCTAAACCCTAAACCCTAAACCCTAAACCCTAAACCCTAAACCCCGGAGCTTTCGGCCCTGAGGTGCCCACCACATCCTTGGGCGTCTTCCACACCACGGGCGCGTTGGGTCGAGAGGTGATGAAGTACTCCACTCCTGAGCCCGGGAAGAGGGGATCAGGAAAGGGTTAAGGGTTTAGGGTTTAGGGTTTAGGGTTTAGGGTTTAGGGTTTAGGGTTTAGGGTTTAGGGTTTAGGGTTTAGGGTTTAGGGTTTAAGGTTTAGGGTTTAGGGTTTAGGGTTTAGGGTTTAGGGTTTAAGGTTTAGGGCCAGTTTAGGGTTTAGGGTTAGGGTTTAGGGTTTAGGGCTTAGGGTTTAGGGTTTAGGGTTTAGGGTTTAGGGTTGAGGGTTGAGGGTTGAGGGTTGAGGGTTGAGGGTTGAGGGTTTAGGGTTTAGGGTTTAGGGTTTAGGGTTTGTTGTTTTAGGGTTTAGGGTTTTGGGTTTGTGGTTCGTGGTCTGGGATTTGGGGTTTGGGGTGCTCTGAGCCCACCCTGAAACCAACCGGTCCTAGTGCTGATCTACTATTTGCTTAAGCAACCCCTACAAATCAATTATAATCATCCCTCCGACAGTAACCTAGGAATGAAAATGGTGCCCTTTTTGGTGTAAAGGGGCTTCTAAGGGAACCTAAACCCAAAAAAAGGAATAAGGGTTTACTCTGGGTCCTAGCATAAGCTTGACCAGAGAAGGGGGCGGATAGAAAATGCAGAGTCGGGATTGTAAAGTTCTGGTTTAGGGTTTAGGTTGGGGTGTTCACCTTAGGGATTCTAATTGGGGGTTTTATGATCCCTATTTCGGACTGTTAGTATACCGGGGAACATCCGAAGGTTTAGGGTTCACCTGGCTCCAACAAAGGCAGGCTCAGTGCCGAACACCCTTTTGAGACCCTAAACCCTAAACCTTAAACCCGAAACCCCAAGCCCTAAACCCTAAACCCTAAACCTGAAACCCGAAACCCCAAGCCCTGTTTGCACCTGGACTTCTTGGACCCTCTGGGCCTATAACCCCTGGAAAACCCCAAACCCGAAACCCAAAACCCCGAACCCTAAACCCTAAACCCTACTACCCTGAACTCTACAACCTGAAGCCTATAAACTCTGAACCCAAAACCCTGAATTTTAAATATCCCAAAGCCTAAACCCTGAACCCCAAAGCCTAACCTTGAACCCCAAGAACTAAACCGTAAACCCGTTAAGGACCCTAAACCCCTTGAATGCCAACTCGAAGTCCAAGATCAGAGGCGGCTTGGTTTGTGCACGAAACTTGAACTCTTCACCCAGATGAAGCTGCAAGCGCAGGGTTTAAGGTTGAGCTGCAAGCGCAGGGTTTAGAGTTCGGGTTTAGGGTTTGGGGTTTAGGGTGTCGGGGTTCCTACAAAGGGCTTGTAGGATTTAGGGTTGCTTTGCTTCCTACAAAGGAATTTTGCGACAGGGCACGGCCTCTGCCCCACCTTGCCCACCTTGAACCTCCCAGGCCCGAAACCCTTTTGCAACGAGCTTGTGTGTCCCGGCGCGGCTTAGGGCCCTAGACCCTAAACCCTAGACCCTAAACCCTAGACTCTAAACCCTAAACCCTAGACCCTAAACCCTAACCCTAAACCCTAAACCCTGAACCCTAAACCCCAGGGACGAGCTTCCGTCCAACCAGCAGCCGCCCATCTGCACATCTTCACCTTGGGGCCTCAGTGGAGTTACCCAGACCTACCTTTTTGCTTGTTGGGTTTGGGGTTTAGGGCTTAGGGCTTAGGGCTTAGGGTTTGGGGTTTGGGGTTTAGTAGAGACTCGGGGGTTCGAGATCAAGTTCCCCAGACATATTTTTGCTTAGTGGGTCTAGGATTTAGGGTTACCAATTTGCTTAAGACCCTCCCCCCCCCCCCCACAAAAAAATGTATTCCTCCTTATAAGCAACAAGACCACCAATTTTCAGGACTGTACCTTGAACCATCCTTATTGAGGTTTTGGGTCTTTCAGGTTTTCTTGGGTTGAGGGTTAAGGGTCCGCTACCCTCAACCCTCATCCCTCAACCCTAAGCCCTAAGGCCTACGCCCTAAACCCTAAACCCTAAACCCTAAACCCTAAACCCTAAACCCTAAACCCTAATCCCTAACCCCTCTTTGGGCAAAACTCAAGGGCTTTGGAGGCTTGGGCCTCTCTGGGAGGCAAGGCTGCGCCTTGAGAAGCACCCCTGCACAATGGCAAGGACGTGCTGTTAGAGTTGAGGGTTTAGGGTTTAGGGTTGAGGGTTTAGGGTTTAGGGCTTAGGCTTTAGGGTTTAGGTTTTAGGGTTTAGGGTTGAGGGTTGAGGGTTTAGGGTTTAAGCTTAGGGGTTAGTTAATCCCTTCTTGGAGGTTCACAGGTAGCTAAAGTTTGGGGTACTTGTAACCCTACTTAGAACTATCCATGAACCTCCAAGCATACACCCCTTGTTGGGTGTGGGCTGCGGTACCCTAGACACCAAAAAATGGAATCAATTAGGGTTTAGGGTTTCGGCTGCCATGAGCAAGCTAATGGCTACATGAAGGCGGTTCAGGGTTTAGGGTTTAGGGTTTAGGGTTTAGGGTTTAGGATTTAGGATTTAGGGTTTAGGGTTTAGGGTTTAGGGTTTAGGGTTCATGTCATCCCAAGGTCTGAGCGAAGGCCACCAAAGAACCCCCTGGAACCCCCGACGAGTCCAGCTCCACGGCGACCAAGGGCCGCGGAACGCCTGGGGGCGGGAAAAACGGGGGTTTAGGGTTTAGGGTTTAGGGTTTAGGGTTTGGGGTTTGGGGTTTGGGGTTTGGGGTTTGGGGTTTGGGGTTTAGGGGCCTGAAGTGAACCTAATGGGGGTGTTAGATCTACAGATGTTACTGTAACTAAGAAGGATTACAGTATCTTGGGGTATATGACCCCAGTTTAGGCAACTCAAAAGTTCCCAGGGTTTGGGTACACAAACAAAGCTTCTAGTAAGGGCAAGGTGTTTGGATTTAAGCTTCTTGTCCCCTCTTGGCTGGCGCCCTAAACCCTAAACCCTCAACCCCAGAAACCCTAAATTTGCCCGTCCTGGACTTGCACAAGTCGGACAGAGTCTACCCATGGCGCACCGAAACCTGCATAAGGGTTTGTGCCACCTGCCTAGCAGCCTCGCAACCACACCGCAGGGATCAGGGTCACAGGGTTTAGGGTTTGAATCTATGTAATTGCCTAATTGGCTCGCGGTCCGTAGCCGACTTAGCCCAAAACCCTAATGTTTGCAGCGTTTTGCATGCTGGCGCAGCATACGGCACAAGGATATTTGATGCTTCTGGAACAGTTAAGATGCGCTGTCACAAGCATGGCACTTACAGCAGGCTCTTGCCTCTTGGCAGCACATATACCTTGCCAGGATGTTTGACATTCCTGTAACAAGACGCGCTGTCACAAATCTTGATGCCCCTAAACCCTAAACGCTAAAACCCCATAATTACCCTAAACCCTTCCTATAGAAGCCAGGCCTGCCAATTTGTTCGCGAGTTCTTTGTTTTTTATTATGATTAGGGTTTAGGGTTTAGGGTTTAGGGTTTAGGGTTTAGGGTTTAGGGTTTAGGGTTTAGGGTTTAGGGTTTAGGGTTTAGGGTTTGTTCTTCTGTTGCGCTGCTACGGACCGTCGTCAAGCTGCGTGGGCATTTCTGAATACTCAGGTAGATACACAGCTCTGAGGCAGTTCGGGGCTTTGTTGATATGTGCATTCATAAGGTTGGGCTACACGCATATCCAAGGGTTTAGGAAAATACATGATCATAAGCACCGTTTGGGGTTTTGGGGTTTAGGGTTTAGATTCACTGACCTAACCCCGCCGATCCCTCCTGACGCTGTCTCAGTGGCCGCCCGGGCAGCCCACAAAGCGCACCACACCACGACGACCGCCCGGTGCCACCTGTCCACTTGGATCTATGCCGAGTGGTCCCGAAGTGCTACTTACCTTGGGATGTTCCCCCGAATACTAACAGTCCTTCATAGGGATTACAATAGGGGTTAGAATCCCTAATAAGGACTGTTAGTGTGAGGGGGAACATCCAAACACTTACCCCTTTAGGTGCAAGAGCTGAAGAGTACTTGTGGGGACGCCGGAACCTGCAAACCCCAAGCCCTAAACTCCCAGAAGCCCTACAAAGATGTCATTGCAAAACTGTCCCCCCCCCACACACACAAAAAAAAGGCATAACTACAAATACATTCATATAGAATATATATATATATGTATAACATTAACAACAATAAAAAGGTACCAGCATGTAGAAAGCTAGAGACCTGTTTTGACAGCAGAGACTCGCCAAAACGCCCCATAACTAAGATCAGCCCGTGTAGCAAACAAGGCTCAGCAGTCTCTTCAGACCCTGGTGCCGACCCGCCCCCCCTCCAGCCTACTGTGGCAAAGCATGTTCCTGCTTGGGCCTAAGGACCCTAAACCCTAAGCGCCCCTTAACCCTAAACCCGAACCCTAACCCCTAAACCCTAACCTAAACCCTAAACCCTAAACCCTAACCCCTAACCCCTAACCCCTAACCCCTAAACCCTAAACCCTAAACCCTAAACCCTAAACCCTAAACCCTAAACCCTAAACCCTAAACCCACGTGATTCTAGTTCAGTGGGGAAGGCGATTGCAATCCTCGGGCTCGTTGAGTCTGCGGATGCCCAGATTGCCCCAGTACCCTTGCGTTGAAGGGTTTAGGGTTTAGGGTTTAGGGTTCATGGTTTAGGGTTAGACCCCCTTAAACGCTGTTAAGCTGTGGAGGGAAGCTTCTTCGGAATCGAAGTCTTTATGTCTGCTGTAGAGGGATCTTGATTATGAACCAAAGTCTCTTCATGCCTGTTGTGCCCAAGCCGTAACCCTAAACCCTAAACCTAAACCCTAAACTCTAAACCCGAAAGGCCTCGCAACGCGCGGACATGGGGTGGCTGTCGAGGCGCACGGAGAAGGCGGAGGCACCGTCCTGCAACTCACAGGCAGGGTGGTTCGGGTCTACCTAAAAAACCCAAAACCGACTTTTTTGTAGGTCCCTAAGAATCCAAAAAGGGGGAGTAGTACAGCAAGAATATACAAAAAAGTAGGTTTGGGGTTCTGAAGCTAGGGTACAAAACGGTTCAAATAGACCTTCGTTTATAGTGAGGACCCTTATATGTAAAGGTTCAGAACCTGTTTGGCATCTACAGCAGTGAGCTCGGATATGGATGCCTGCACACGCTAGGCAACACCTCGCAACGAGAGATGAACTTAGGAAACCCAAAAAAAAGAGAGACAGACACACAGAGACACAGCAACTATTCGAACCCTAAACCCTAAACCCTAAACCCTAAACCCTAAGCCCTGAACCCTGAACCCTAAACCCTGAACCCAAATCCCTAAACCCCATAATGTGCATCATGGCGAAGCTGTGCCTGTGCGAGTGGCAGCTTCCAAGCAGAACACCCTGGCCTTTCTCCGGGTCCAGGTTTAGGGTTTAGGGTTTAGGGTTTAGGGTTTAGGGTTTAGGGTTTAGGGTTTAGGGTTTAGGGCACCTAAGCCCTGAATCTCTTAACCCAGACAACACTCAACCCCAAGCTGAAAAAAAAACACCAACAAATGCCCTAAACTCTACTACAATATTCTACAAAAAGTATTATGGACTACAACATACCATGATCAATCTACTGTACCCTTTTAACCTGAAGCCTTCAAACCTAAGCTCTAGCAACTTATACCGAATGCGCACCCCCAACACCCCCGGTGCCACAAAACCATAAGCAGCTACAATACACTATAACATACTGCAGTATGATAAACAAAAACCATCATGTACTACAACCACACTGTAGTACATTGTGAAAGACCATGCTATAACATTTCGCAAAATCTTCTAACCCTAAACCCTAAACCCTAAACCCTAAACCCTAAACCTCCCTTGGGGTGGCCTCGTCCTTGCCGCTTGCAGCGCCAGCTTGTGGGAGCTCCTGGACCGCTAGTAGCAGGGGGTTTAGGGTTGAGGGTTTAGGGTTTAGGGTTTAGGGTTTAGGGTTTAGGGTCCCACTCCTGTAAGCGGCACAGGAGATGTTTTACATTCATAAGTCACATTAGAAGCCTGAGGTTCTTTAGGGTTGTAGGGCCTTGGGGTTCTTTAGGTGTTTGGGTTTAGAGCTTCTTGGGCTTTTCTAAGGTTTTTGAGGCTAGGGCTGAAAGGGTTTTGAGGTTCTTTAGGGCCCTAGATATTCTTTTTGGATCGGTTAGGGGTTCTGGGGTTTCAGGATTTTGGGGGGGCTCTGGAGTTTTGAGGTTCTTCAGGGCTATTGTCACATGAAGGTTTAGGGTCTTATCATGGGTTCAACGGGTTCCCTTACTACCCCCCCCCCCCCCCTGGTCTGGGTTCCCTTCTTAAATCACCTAGGCTTAATTGAGATGACCGCGCCTGCCGTCTGCTCGGCTGTGGGATGCTGCCTCCCATCGTCCTCCCAGTTTCACGGACGTCGCCAGCGGAGGTGGAGCCATGTGCGGGGAGGCTGCGGAGCATTCCGGGATCTGCCTGGTCTGGAGGCTCGCTGGTAGGGCGTCCCTAAACCCTAAACCCTAAACCCTAAACCCTAAACCCTAAACCCTAAACCCTAAACCCTAAACCCTAAACCCTAAACCCTAAACCCTAAACCGTAGGAGGGTGTCCTGAAAGCTTGGCTGCTGCTGCTCCTGGTCGTTAGCGGGCGTCCCGGAAGCCTTGCTGCTGCTGCCGTTGGCTCACTGGCAGGGTGTCCCGACTTGCTGCTGCTGAGGCCGGGGTAGTAGAGGGAACCTACGAGTTTAGGGTCTTAGGACAGCTTCGGGTTTAGGGTTTCAGGACTGTTTCGGAGTTGGGGGTTTCCGAAATTAGGGGCACCTTCTTGGGGGGTCCTTATTAAAGGGAATCCTACTATTTGCGGGGTTTACACTAGGGGTCCCTTATTTTCGTAAACCTCCATTTAGGGCTTTGAGGATCGTTTGCGTTGGAGTTCCTTTGTTTGCTTAACCAGGTTTAAGGTAAGGATGCTACAAGAGAGCAATTTGGGTAAGCCCCTAAGGGACCTACAATGGAGAGTATAGGTAGTTTACAACCCTAACCCCTAACCCCTAACCCCTAACCCCTAACCCCTAAACCCTAAACCCTAAACCCTAAACCCTAAACCCTAAACCGTGGATTGTCTAGGACTGCATAGGGTTGCCCCCACATTGGTGCTCCGATGCTAACTCGGAAAGGCAGTGGTCCAGGGCCTGTGAGTGCTCTGTTTGGGGTAGGTAATTTGTTTTGGTTTAGGGTTTAGGCCTATTTTGTGGGTAGGGAATTTTGTTTTGGTTTAGAGTTTATGGAATATTTGTTGTTGGCGCAGAGTTTAGGTTTTGGGTTTAACAAGATATGCCAGGTGGTCTAGAGCCTACAGGGTGGTTTGACGAAACGTCGTTAGGATAGATGGTTTAGGGTTTAGGGTTTAGGGTTTAGGGTTTAGGGTGATGGTTTTCTGAACCCTAACGACTGGGAATAAAGGGTACGACTGGGGGGATTCAGGGTCCATAGGCTGTCTATAGGGTTTAGGGTTGTCAATAGCCTTGTGTGCTGTGTACACGGAACCTTTCCTGATGTAGAGGGTTCCCCCAAGTATGCTTCTCACGTGGTTTTTCCTCAAAACTGAGGTGCTGCTCCCCTCAAGATTACCACAACATGCTCTGGTCAGCTTTTTGTTTCGAATAGTCGACTACTAGACCCAGGAGTAAGCTAGGAATAAAAAAGGTGCCCTTTTTGGGTTTAAGGGGATTAGAAGGCAACCCCAAGGCTAAAAAAAAAAGGAAACAAGGGCCTACTCCGGGTTCTAGACTACAGTCCCTTATCGGCAGTTCCTGCAGCTAAGACACCCGCACACAGGGGGTGCTCAGTTTTCAAATCTCCAAGGCCAAAGAAACAACACTAAACCCTAAACCCTAAAACCCCTAAACCCTAAAAACCCGAAAAACGACCTAAAAGCCCTAACTTAAACCCTTTGAACCCTTAAAACCCTATAAACCCTAAACGCCCCTAAAAACCCGAACTTAAACTGTAAAAGCCCTGAAAGCCCTGAAAAAGCCCTGAAAACCCGAACGTAAACCCTAAAAGCCCTGAAAACCCTAAGCAAAAAACTAAAACCACAAAAAAAACCCTAATCTAAATCCTGAAAACCCTAACTTGAACCCTAACAACCCAAAACCCCCCACGCGGTCCTGAAGAGCTTCTCGTCGCTCCTCAGTTCTGCCGAGTTTTTGAGTTTAGGGTTTAGGGTTTAGGGTTGGGCTGAATCATCGGCCGCCTTTGGTTGGTATCCTGCATGGTGAGTAGAGTTCAGGGTTTTGGGGTTTACCCTAAACCAAGACCGGTACTGCAAACACAGGGCGTTTAGGTACCCAAGCAGGGTTCAGTAGGTCAAGCCCCACGTGATATTTCTTGAAGTTTAGGAAACTGTCAATGTCCGTGTTTCGAGTTCTCTCCACCCTATCCTGGCTAAGGAGTTGCATTGTAGCCTCCTTAGAGGACGTAGGGGGCTTAGAAGTGCAGCTTACTTGAGACTTCTACCCTGAACCCCCAAGTCGCAGAGTTTGTGAAGGCTTCCAACTTCTCTTATCATCGCCGTCTTCATAGTCACTCTTGTACGGGCGGCCTCTATGCAGAAACGTGAGGGGGCCCCCTAAACCCTAAACCCTGAACCCTAAACCCCAAACCCTAAACCCGAAACCCTGGGCTGGATGGAGGGGGGGGGATGGAGGGAATCCATGCTTCGCTGAACCAGACAACCCTAAACCCTAAACCCTAAACCCTAAACCCTAAACCCTAAACCCTAAACCCTAAATTAAAAGAGACTGCTGCTGAACCCACTGATTCCTCAACCCTACTGTACCACATCCTAAATGGTTAAATTGGCCTTGTGGCTATCAGCTCGCGCGTGGCCGCAGACACGCGCACCGTCGGCGGCAGGTCCATTGCTGCCCGTGCACAAAGCGTTGGGCTACAAACAACCTGCAAGCGACGCTTTGGTGCTTTTGGCTTCCAGGTTTCTTGTGGGGCGTGGAAACAGCAAATTGTAGCCTCGGGTCTGCAGGGTTGCGAGCTTAGGCTCCGGATAGATTGCAAGGTCAGTAACTACGAAGCTTGAGAGCGGGCCGTCATGACCTTACACACTCCAGCCTTGCCAAGTAGAGGTGTAGCTGTTCGGAATTCAAGACGGATGCTTTTAATTTTTGGGCTCCCCTAAACCCTAAACTGCAGCTCTGAAAGGGGCTTAAAACATCCGACTCTGCAGTCCATCGCTCCAGACCCCTCTTGAGCAAAACTGCGGAGTGCCCATGCAACGACCTGCTGTCGCAGCGAAACCCTATCGACGGCCCCCAAGAGAGCTCCCACAAAAACACACACGAGACCCAGGAGTAAGCTAGGAACCATACCAAAAACCCCCAAACCAACAGGGCAGCAGAATCCCTAGTAGGACCTGTGGGAGCCTCGAGCCTCTTTGCGATAACCAGGGTTTAGGGTTTAGGGTTTAGAGTTTAGGGTTTAGGGTTTAGGGTTTAGGGGCCATTGAGGCGCATCCGTGGGACTGTAAGTTGTCAAAGATGAAAGATGTAACCTGGCTTGCTTTCCCGAAGCCCTTCCGTTGGCACCCTCAGCTCTAAACAAACCCTAGAACTGACCGTGTGGCCAAGCCCAACACAAACCCACAGTTTGGGGTTTAGGGTTTAGGGTTTAGGGTTCGTCGGGTTTGGGGGTTTGACGGTTTAGGGAAGGCTCAATCTGAGTACTGGCTCTAGGTTTTAGGGTTAGGGTTTAGGGTTCTAGGCAACAGAGTAGAAACACACGCATGCTGTGAGAATCCCAACTGCCACGCCCCATCCACCCCCTTATCCCGTCATAGGCTTTGCCTGTGGACGTTTTGAGGCTTGTGCCGAACCGAGCCCCCCCCCCTGAATTTCCATGGGGTATATACAGGGCAAAGGTATACAGGCACGTTCCCTGGGTTTCATGCCTTCTCCCCTAAACCCTAAACCCTAAACCCTAAACCCTACACCCTAAACCCTAAACCCTAAACCCACCCTGGGTTTTTATGTTAACAAAAAACAAGGCAGAATTCCTGAAGAAACTTTGGGAGACCTCAGAGGCCCTCTTGGGGAATGTGAAGCCCAGGTTGGGATGCCTTACCTTAAGAGGGAGTTTAGGGTTTAGGGTTTAGGGTTTAGGGTTTAGGGACTATATCAGGGGGTACTCTAATCTCTTTTCAGGCCTGTTAGTATAGGGATCAGCATCCCAAAGCCCAGGGTCGAAGGTCTAGGAAGCCTTACAGTCTTGGGATGTAGGGTCGGTTGTGTTTAGGGCTTTACTTTGGGGACGAAATGAACCCCAAAAATTTGGGTCATATGCCCTATACTATGACATTTCCTACTAAGGGCATTTCGGAGCCATAAACCCTTGTAGGGTTCATTTCGTCCACAAGGTAAAAAGGGGGGGGGGGGGGGGGCGCATTCGCGACCTAGTGGCCTAGTGAGTTCAAGCCTTGGGGACGAAATGAACCCTAAAAGGGTTTATGGCTCAGATACCTTAATAGGAATTATAGTAGTATAGGGTAGATGACCCCAGTTTTAAGGTTCGTTTGGTCCCCAAGGAGCACTCTCCCATTCCATCCTCCACTCTGCTGCTGCGGGCTGCCTGCAGGAGTCAGGAATGCACCCAGAACTGCGAGTTCCTTCTAGGTCCCTTTTTAATGTTTAGGGTTTAGGGTTTAGGGTTTGGGGTTTAGGGTTTAGGGTTTAGGGTTTGGGGTTTGGGGTTTAGGGTTAGGGTCCCACCCACACAGCATGACTCGTCAAAACTGCAGGCCTCTCTACCTCTCTGAACCCGACAATGCTAAACCCTAAACCCTCAGCCCTAAACCCCCAACCCTAAACCCTAAACCCTAAACCCTAAAGCTTGAACTCCCTGGTTCACATAGAACCGAAGCCCTCAACTCAGAAAAAAACGCTGTGCTAGGCCCTATCCTTGGGGACCAAACGAACCTTAAAACTGGGGTCATCTACCCTATACGACTATAATTCCTATTAAGGTATCTGAACCATAAACCCTTTTAGGGTTCATTTCGTCCCCAAGGATCTCCACGGGCCTCCCAATGCATCTTCCAGCCAGGTGATGGTGTCTTTCCGCACCGGTGGCTGGCCAGGGAGGAGAATCCTACTTCTCTTAGCCCGCATGGTTTTAGGGCTTAGGGTTTGCATTCGAGAGTTGCCGGGTCAAGGGTTAAGGGTTAAGGGTTAAGGGTTAAGGGTTTAAGGTTTAGGGTTTAGGGCTACTTGAGGGACTTCCCTGGCAGCTGAACCAAGCAGAAGAACGGGTTCTAAGGCTAGACCGCCATACAGTGTTACAGTAACAGAGAGAGACAGAGAGAGAGAGAGAGAGAGAGAGAGCGAGAGTGTGTGTGTGTGTGTGTCTCTGCATAACCGAAATCTCATGACGCCACGATGATTGCTTCGGAGACCTAAGCTAACAGGGGGTCTTTCCGAGTCTACCAATAGTCTCCATTGTAGTTCCTGTTTTTTGGTTAACCACATCCTCCATTTTGGGATCCTACCCTTTAAGCTGGTTAACCAAAAAACGGAACTCTAACGGAGACTGTCGGTAGGATTGGATTCTTCTCATACAGATTCTCGTCCTCGGCGGGCCCCGCTTGGTGTCGCGATAGGGTGCGAACGCCCATGCGTGACGACAAGCGTAGACATGCCCGATCATTCAGGACACTTAAGGACATTCCTGTGAGTGTGTATAGAGTTTTTTTCCAGGTAACCAACCCTAAACCCTAAACCCTAAACCCTAAACCCTAAACCCTAAACCCTTTTGAACCCGGGACTGAAGCCGGAAAGATGGAAGCCCTAAACCCAAAACCCTTTGAAGGAGAGAAGTCTGGGTTCAAAACCCGAAACCCTAACTAACCCTAAACCCTAAACCCTAAACCCTAAACCCTAAACCCTAAACCCTAAACCCTAAACCCTAAGCCCTAAGCCCTGAGCATATCGGGGGCCCTGTCAATTTCCGGCCTCGCTCTTCGCCCTCCGAACGGCTGGTGCCTTCGGTGAGACCTGGGCAGCAAGGGTGCGAAGAACCTTATGGAGCCCAATATTGGGTTTAGGGTTTAGGGTTTAGGGTCTAGGGTCTAGGGTTGAGGGTATTTCTTGAGGAATATCGGGTTGCACGGTTGAGGGTTTAGGGTAATCCGATAGTTGGGCGTCATATATACCCTATGCCATGATAATCCCGAGGTAAGGTACATGGACCATTTGAGGCTTTCCGAAAATAGGGGTACCCTTTTTGGGGTCCCCTTAAGGGGATTCTATTCTATTTGGGGCATAATAGGGGGTACCCCTAATATCGCAAACCCCCATTCAGTCCCCAAGGTCGTCATGGCTTAGTGCAAACAAGCTCAATGATTCCACTCTGCCTCAAAGGATGCAGGTCTTGTGAGAGGAAATTACGCAAACTTGTTTGCGTGATCCCTCACTTACGCAAGAAGGCTGTCTTTAGCTAGCCCGAACCGCCCTAACCCCTAAATGCTAAAACCCGAAACCTAAACCAGTTCGGGGCCGCCAGGAAAGGGCTTGAGAAGCCGGATTTTACAGGGGAGGCAGGCTGGGGAGATCAAGAGGAGAAACATAACAACAGGTTTTAAACAAATATCAGTCGGCTTATGCCAAATAAACCAACAGCACCACTCTCCCAGTATTCAGGCCAAGCCCACGCCCACGTCTACCCCTCCCTCCCCCCCCCCCCCTCCCCCTCCTCACCCCATCTCTTATTCCTCTCAGAAAGCATGACTGGCATGACTGCTGCCGTTCTTCAACCCCCCAAATCCCTGCTTGCCCACATCACACATAGCTGGGCGCAACCTCAAGCAGGTCCCTGCCTTACCCTAAACCCTAGTAATTGATCTAAAACCCTATAACCCTAAACCAATTGGCAACTCTCTAAAATAGGGTTTCCTTCTGGGTCCCCTCTTATGAAAAGGACACCCCCCCCCAAAAAAAAAAAAAAAATATATATATATATATATAGAGAGAGAGAGAACTACCCTCATAACCTAGTTTAAAGCCATGGGGGGTAACTGAGAGCCTCTGAACTCTGAACCCTAAACCCTAAATCCGAAACCTCAAACCCTATACCTCAAATTCTAAACCCTGAGCCCTTTGCAACAGGCTTGCCACTAAACCCTAAAGCCTGAACCAGAAGAACCCTAAACCCTAACCGTAGCACCCAAAGTAGCCTCGACTCGCCGAATCCTCTCTTCTTCGGCTTCGCGGTTTCTCTTGCCTCGACAAAATGGGTACTTCTTGAGACTCGGAGGGATTAGGGCATAGGATTCCCTTGTTGGTCCCATATGCAGTACGGCCACCCTTACAATACGGACCCCTCCCCAAAAAAGAACACCCGAACTTGGAGAACTGTGTTGCCATACGTCACGCGGACTGCAGGCAGGCCCTCCTCCAATTATTTTGAGCTACGCAGTTTGACAAGTACCGCGTGCTTCGCGTGCTTAGCCTCCAATTCCCCAAGCAGCACTCCGGTTCACCCTAAACCCTAAACCCTAAACCCTAAACCCTAAACCCTAAACCCTAAACCCTAAACCCTAAACCCTAAACCCTAAACCCTAAACCCTAAACCCTAAACCCTAAACCCTGAACCCTGAACCCTGAACCCTGAACCCTGAACCCTGAACCCTGAACCCTGAACCCTGAACCCTAGACTAAACCCTAAACCCTAAACCCTTGACCCTAAACCCTAAACCCTACCCCCCCCCCCCTCCATCCACCAAAGGCCTTGCTCCATGGCCTGCATGAGGGGTAGGCAAATCACCGGGATCCTCGGAACGAGCCCCCAGAGCTCAGGATTTCAGAATCCCCAAACTCTAAGGGTTTAGGGTTTAGGGTTTCGGGTTTAGGGGTTCGGGGTTAGGGTTAGGGGGTTTAGGGTTTAGGGCTTCGGGGTATGGGGTTTAGGGTTCCGAGTCCCCAAATAGGATTTAAGGGGTTTGGGGAGCTTCCCATGAAACTGCTTACCCCCCAGGCCCCCGCGCTACGAGAATCCGTTGGTCGGATTGAGGGCGTTGGGCTACAGGACGGCTACGCTGGACAACGGCCCGCCCCTTTTGGTGTTCATTTCGTCCCCAGGGTTCGGCTGGGTTCATTGCCCTCTAAAACCCTCAACCTCAACCCTAAAACTCCTAAAAGCCCTACACCCTATGTACACCCTACAAACGCTTAAAAACCCTACAACCCCCCACAAAAAACTCGAAAACCCAACCCGAGAAGGCCTCCATCCGCCTAAACTCAAGGACTTTCAATACTTAGGGCACCATGGACCCTGAGAAGCCAAGACCTCATGGTGACAGAACCCTATAAACCCTACAAACCCTACAAACCCCATGACAAACCCATGACAAACCCATGACAAATTGAAACTCATAAACCCTGCAACCCCATTAAACAAAAAGTGTGCAAAAGCCCTTAAAACCTTGCAACAACTCGACAAAAACCCTATATAAACCCTATAACTGCCTATAAACCCTTTCTGCCTTGTTTTCCTCTTCAGAGCAGAAGCCCTAAAAAAGAAGTATAAACAACTAAAAACAACCATCAACCCGTTCTGCCTTCTTTCCTCTTCAGAGCCTTCTGCCCTATTAAACAAAAAAACGGGGGACCCGTAAAAAATGCCCCGGACTCTTAAAAAAAGCTATGAGCAACTATAAACCCCTGCTGCCTCTTTTTCCTCTTCAGAGCGCCGCTCCTAGAGAAACCCTAAACCCTAAACCCTAAACCCTAAACCCTAAACCCTAAATCCTAGAGCTCACTTCGCCTCGCCCTCGTCGTCTGCTTGCGAAGGCCTTGGGGGAGCAGGTTGTGGTGGGAGGCGGCGAAGGAGATGCGAAAAAGCTGAGGGCCGGTAGGGTTTAGGGTTTAGGGTTTAGGGTTTAGGGTTTAGGGTTTAGGGTTTAGGGTTTAGGGTTTAGGGTTTAGGTTTAGGGTTCAGGGTTTAGGGTTCAGGGTTTAGGGGTTACCCAAAGGCTCCCATGTAGTACTTTTTGGGGTAGCATAGAACCTCCGATGGCTCACCCAAGAAGGAAGTACATTGGAGCCTTCAGGTAGGGTTTAGGGTTGTGCGCCCTTTGCCGTGCCAGCTTAAATCAGCCCTTTGGGGAGGTTGGGAACGTCAAACCCTAAACCCTAAAACCTAAACCCTAAACCCTATAAGGGACGTGGAGCTAAGGGTTCATATAGAGGGCGCGAAGGAGGCTTAAAAAGCTGCAACGCTCAACATCACTAGAAGCCTGCCTCAAGAACCCAAAACATGCCTCTTTGTGGGCTCAATGGGCTCTTATTCTGGACCCCCTTATCGGACACTTAGGGAACCTACAAAACAGCAGGTCTTGGGCTCTTATAAGGCAAAGTTTAGGGTCAAGGGATGCTTAGGGTTTAGGGTTTAGGGTTTAGGGTTTAGGGTTTAGGGTTTAGGGTTTAGGGTTTATGGTTTAGGGCGCAGGGTTCACAATCAGGTGGAGGGTTGAGGGTTCGCGGAAACATCCCTTCAAGCCATAACGCCAAATTAAGGCCTCTTGTTGGGATGTTCCCCCTTATACTTACAGTCTTTAAGAGGGTGTACAATAGAGGGTACTGGAATCCCTTTACGGACTGTTCGTACAAAGGGGGAATCCCAAACCTCTTCAATTACGTTTGGCGCCCACTGGTGCCTGCCACAAGCGAAACCATAAGTTTGAATGCTCAGACGCAAGCCCCAGTTCCCGACCCCGTCTCCCCCTAAACCTGAAATCCTAAACCCTAAACCCTAAACCCTAAACCCTAAACCCTAAACCCTAAACCCTAAACCCTAAACCCTAAACCCTAAACCCTAAACCCTAAACCCTAAACCCTAAACCCTAAACCTAGACTGCAACACGGCATGAGCCCGGCGGCGCGATTGGAGCGGCTGCGGATGCTGGAGTGCAGCGCGATGCCGCTCTGCAGTGTAGTACCTGAGTATGTTGAAATGACAGATTAGGGTTTAGGGTTTAGGGTTTAGGGTTTAGGGTTTAGGGTTTAGGGTTTAGGGCTTAGGGTTTAGGGTTTAGGGTTTAGGGTTTAGGATGTAGTACCTGAGTGAGGAATTTGAAATGCCGGATCAGGGGATCAGAGGTATAGGGCTTAAAGGTTTTGGGTTTAGGGTTAACATTTCGCACGAGTCCCGCGGGATTTACTGTTCCGATATCACTTAAGCCGCCCCACACGCAACCCCTATGACCCTGACCCCAGGAAATGCGAAGCTGTGCTACTGCCCTCAGTGCCCCAAACCTGATGAAACCCCATACAAGTAGCCCAAAAAGCCCCACAGACGCCCTAAAGCTAAAAACCCTCTACACCCTAAACCCTAAACCCTAAACCCTAAAACCTAAACCCTACACCCTTGAAACCCTAAGAACTCTATCGGCGCGATCAATCGCCCTCCAAATCCTGCAAACCCGAAACTCCCTACCATCGACCCTATAGACTCTAACCCCGAACACCAAACCCTCCCTGTCATGATGGGCTTAGGGTTTAGGGTTTAGGGTTTAGGGTTTAGGGTTCAGCGGTTGTTCGCTGGCCTGAGGCTCGTCAGGCTTGGCAGATACCGGTCGAAGACATCGGCGTCGTCGGCAATCTCCCCGGTGCTGTGCAGGTTAGCTAGACTCAGGGTCGGTTTTGGGTTTAGGGTTTAGGGTTTAGGGTTTGGGTCATCTTCATTCAAAAAAGTCATCATCTTATGCGCCCGGCGGACACATCGTTTACGCGCCTATGTTTTCCTTCTTTCTTTACTGGGTCTTGTACCTATACGATGATGTGTACAGTGAAAACCCATAACGACCCTATAATATGCATGAATTTCACTGGGAGGTTCTTTAGAGAGTCTTTATTAAGCGTGTTTAACCTGGGAATAGAGGGGGGACCCTGTCCATACCGAAAACCCCAAAAAAAGTGAACAAGGGCCTACCCTGGGTCATAGGGATTAGGATGATTAGGGGTTGAAGGGCTTAAGGATTTTAAGTGCTGGTTTAGGGGTCTGGGGGGTTCGGGGTTTAGGGTTTAGGGTTTAGGGTTTAGGGTTCGGGGTTTGGGGTTTAGCTTAGGATTTGGGGCTTAGGGTTTGGGGTGGCGACGCGACCCGAAGGTCTCGGGCACTTATAAGTGAGGGTGAACATCCGGAAAAGACCTTGAGCCGTACCCCTAAACCCTAAACCCTAAACCCTAAACCCTAAACCCTAAACCCTAAACCCTAAACCCTAAACCCTAAACCCTAAACCCTAATCCCTAAACCCTACAAGTTCCAAGACCCAAGAGTAACCTGGGAACAGAAAATGGGTTCCTTTGTTGATTTAAAGGGGCTTCTTGAGGGAACCCAAACCCTAAAAATGGGAATGAGGGCTTACTCTGGGTCCTAATAACCCAAAACCCAAAAGAAGGGCCTATTTTCGAGGCGCTTGAACTGTAAAATTCGGTCTACTCTAGATCCCCGGTTCTCTAAGGACTCTTTTGCGGTGAAGGCCCAGGAAGGGCTAGAAAAAGCCATCGAATATGTGGGAAAATGATGGCCTCGGAGTAAATGAGTTCAGGGACGCACACTGAACTACACACGCACATGTAAATAGTAGTCCGAATCTGAGATATGTATATAGATGCATATGCACATATATATATATATATGCTCACGCCCCCCCCCCCCCCATGATCCACGTTTCTGCTTCGAAACAGATGGATCTTGGGAGGAGAGGGGGCTATGAGCTAGCGACAAAAACACCGACAGGGCCGATAAAAACCTATATCATTTCAAGTCAAGCAGGTCATTTACATCAACAAGGTAGAAAAATACCCGAAAAAATCATGCCTTTTTAGAAAACTCGAGCCGGCTCGAATTTTCCAAAAAAAACTGACACAGTAGATTGCCGAAACACGACCAGGCTCGAATTTTCCAAAAAAAAACCTTAAATTTCAGGATCTATGGCTCCAGCAGCCCGGTAGATCCTGAAAGTTAGGTTTTTTTTTGGAAAATTCGAGCCTGCTCGAGTTTCTGGGACCTAAAGCTTCACGAATTTTAGGAAAATTCGAGCCGGCTCGAATTTTCGAAAATTCGAACCTGCTCGAGTTGTGGTGACCTGGTGCCTGGAGATTTTTCGGAAAATTCGAGCCGGCTCGAGTTTTCCCGAAATCTCTTGATATTCTGACTGCGGTAATTGATACAATTAGTAGCATTAGTTACCAATTCTATTTCAATTGGTAAGTTTCCCATGTTTTTTGACGGCAAATATCTAAATTGTGAGAAGAGGCCACGCAATGGTTTAAATCCAACAATCGTTTTGGTCTTAAACCCTTGACAATTAACATAAGAACTACCTTTGTGTCAAAGAAAACTTAAACTATCAATGAGGATATCTGCGGGACTAAAAGTTTCCATGATATATACATAGCATAGATAATTTGATTACATATACATACCTTCAACTTGTATTCAATCAAGTAATTCAAAACTATATGAAGTGTCTTACTATTATTCTTCTTCCTACCTTTCACCTGCTTAACTGCTTCATCTACTTAATTATTCTCAACTAACTTTCTTATCTCTTCGTAAGCATGTTGTTTAAGTTGCTTCTCTATCTTCGATGTCTCTAGTTGTTCGTATGTTGTTGCTTTCTTATGAAATGATTATGGCATCAAACTGTTGTTAAAAACTCTTCTTCGGTTATAGGTAGATGTCCTGCTTTGTTTTTAATATTGCCGATATCTTCATAAGGATGTTTTTGTAGAGGGTCTAATGTTGATTTCTTTGATGTTATACTTCCTTTTTCAAACATACTAACGGGGTCTTCTACTTTCCGTATTCATATGTTTTGTCCCAGTGTCTTCTGGTCGTTGTCCTGATACATAAGGAGAACCATAGCTACGACTTCTGAATACATTCCCATAATCATTGTTTATTTGTTGTCCCGATGCTGAACCTAAACTGTGACTTACAATACCAGAAATTCCAGTTTCTTCTTTTCTTTAACCGTCTATTTCAATAAAACCATCTTGAATGAACTTCTCTACATCTTTATAACACTGAGTCAGTTGCGTCTTATATAAAGGAAGGTTTCAATCACCATAAACATCTCTACAGCTTTTAGTCCCAGCAATGTATAAAATAGAACCATGTTTGATATGTCCCGTCAGGATTCTCATACGCTAATTTAAGTCCTTGCGTGTCCGTTAAGAATGTCTCTGTCTTTGCGAATTCGTCTCTAACTTCATTATGTTGTCTGCTTCTTGTGTTAGGTGCTTTATTTGAAACCCCTTCATCTCTTCTTTTATGTTCATGCATTATACAATGGTTTATAAGGTAATATTTATCTAATCAATGAATATTGTTGAAGTTCAAGAAGGTGTATATTGGAAGCTACTATAGAGTGAATAACAGAGATTAGCAAACCACACAAAACCAAATCCAGAAACGGATTCTGTTTGTAGATTTCTGTTGTTTAAAAGTGTAGATAATCAATAGCAAGTTGTAGCTTCAGACATGGCAAGACACGAAAGTATCGTAAATACCGGTGTTTTTTCACTTCAATCATATGTGCAAATAAGCACAGGTGCAGAAGGACAAGCAAGAAAAGGATACATATGGATCATGGGGGGGGGGTGTGTGACCATATATATATATATATATATGTATGTACATATTATATGAAAAACACAGACGTTGCCAGTCATCCTGATGATATAACACAATGCTCAATGCTCAATGCTCACTCAAGAACCGTCACCCTGGCATGAGGGCAAAGGCGTGAGGGTTACCAGTGGGCTACGCGGTACCCCCAGCAAATGCTGGTAGGTCGTCATTGCGTCCCCTAAATAGCTTCAATGCAAATCACAATAAGATTGTACCCGCGAAAAGCAAACACCACGAAGGGAAAAGTGTAAAAAAAAAAAAAAAACACTGACCAAATGCATCTCTCATTAGCAACGGGTTTTTGCAGCTGCAGGAGTTGCTTAAAACACGTAAACCCTGAACCCTTAAAACCCGTCGGGGCTCCTGGCCAGTGAGAAGCTGGACCACTCAGACGGAAACTTCTTGTCGGCTTTCCATGTGGCCATTGGGTGGAGGAAGACGTCCTCAGATTAGACTTAGGCCCTCATACCAGCATCTCTACATTCCCCAGACACACTACTCAACCTTAAACCACTGAAACCCAAAACCTTAGGTCACTAACTAAGCGGTTGTGCCACATGTTCGCCATAGCTGGGTCTGTGTCACTCTGTGTCCAATTCGCCTAAACCCTAAACCCTAACCCTAAACCCTATCCCTAAACCCTGAACCCTGAACCCTGAACCCTAAACCCTAGACCCTAGACCCTAAACCCTAAACCCTACCTGTTAATCCTGGCGGTCAGAAATTTCTGTCCTTATGGCATTTTCTGGTTTTTTGCGTGCAAAAGCGAGGTGTTGGTGTTCTATTGGGATCGGGGAATACGATCAAAGCGGCTAAATTTTCGGAGTTCAGGGGAACCTTCCCGAGCCCTGTGCAGAGTCTTGTGCACCAAAGAATAGGTGACCTGAGCAGAACACAAAAAAGCGTACTCTGAACCCAACGTTTTTTCAACATAATGTTGGTTTTTTTTTTTTTTTTTTTTGGGGGGGGGGGGGGGGGGGGTAGCCCAAAAAAACGTAAACCGTACCGAATCCCTACTTTGTTGGAAAAATGCTGGGAAAATGTTGGGAAAAAAGTGTACCCCAAACCCAACGCAAACCCAACAAGAGGACACTTTTTCTGAAAAGGCCACTTTTTCTGCAGAATTGTGTGGGTGTCTGGTTTCCACTTGGAAATAGGTTTCTGACCATCATTAAAGCGGACGGGTTTTTTGCGCGGCTGGATTTTTCCGGCCTCTTCAAAAGGACAGTTTTTTTATGGAACGGGGGATTGACAGGTAAACCCTAAACCCTAAACCCTAACCCTAAACCCTGAACCCTAACCCTAAACCCTGAACCCTAAACCGTATATACCCTAGAGCAAGCACGACGCCACATGAGCGAAGACGGCGGTGAGGCTGGGAAGGATCAGCTCTTCCAGCCTTTGGCAGCAGGAGAGTTCTCTCTCTCTTCCTCTCTTTCGGGTTTAGGGTTTAGGGTTTTAGGGTTTAGGGTTTCGGGTTGTGGGTTTAGGGCTCTCTCTCGCTCCGCCCTCTTTCCTCTCTCGCGTTGACGCCACAACCTTGAAAATGGGTCTGACTGACATCCTGCCATCCGGACCTGCTCGATCGCCAGGCGCAGGCCCGGAACCCTGGACCCCACATGAAACCTACAACCCCCTGAAGCCCTGCAAGGAACCTAGGTTTTAGGCTAAACCCTAAACCCCCTAAACCCTAAACCCCCCAAACCCTAACCTTAAACCCCCTAAACCCTAAACCCTAAACCCTAAACCCTAAACCCTAAACCCCCCCCCCCCCCCGCCCATGCGGGCTCAACATGGCAACCAACCCTACCCAAGACCCTACTACCCCCTGAACCCTAAACCCTAAATCCTAAACCCTAAACCCTGAAATCTCAAACTTGGAGAAGTCGCAGCCAGCATTTCGCTCTTGTCCCGGACCGGGTTACTTCGGCCTGGGGCAGGGGCCCTAAACCCCCAACCCCTAAAACCCTAAACCCTAAACCCTAAACCTGGGTTTAGGGTCTGTTTAGTATGGGGGTTTGGGGTTTGGGGTCTGGGGTTTGGGGTTTGGGGATTTGGGGCCATAACCCCTAAAACTCTTTTTGCGCAAGATTTGGTGTCTCGGTCGGTCTAGGGGTGTAGAGTTCGTAAATGGGCTTCAGGGTGAATGGAGAACAAGAGCCAGCGCGCGGGCAGTGCGGCCACAAACAACTCTCCGGTGACTTTTCGGGTCAGGGACTTCGGGATCGGGTGTTGATCCGCAACCCGGTGCTTTTGACAAAACTGCCCTTGACAACGAAATTCAAAGGGGGGATTCAAATAAGAACATGCCCACCCTGGTCACCTCCAACATAGTAGACTCCTCCTTGAAGGGACCCTCTTGGAAGAGACCCGCCTGTCCCTCCTAAGAAAGGAGAACCCGCCCTTGAAACAAACCTGTCATATGGCCATGGAGCCCCTAGAGAGAAAAGAAGAAAAAGCGCTCATGGCTGTGCCAGCCGCAAACATAGCTAGACCAAAGAGTAACCTGGGAATAAACAGGGTGCCTGTTTGGGTTGTAAAGGGCTTCTAAGGGAACCCAAACCTGGGCCTACTCTGGGTCCTGGACAAGGGCTTCAGGGACCAACCGTCCGAGCGTCACAGGGCCCACTCTGGGTCACGAGGACGCTCTTGTCGTGCATGTGTGACCGGCAGAGTTTGTAGAACTCTTTGCCTCGAGAAGCCAGGTTTCGGGGAGTGTTGGGAAGCCATGGAGAAGACGTGAGGTCTGCACCTCGATTAGGTGTTGTGCTTTGGGGGAGCAGGTGCGATTTTAGTCGCCCTAAACCCGAATTAAACCCTCAGCCCTACACCCCCCTAAACCCTAAATCCTGACCCCCAAGCCCCCAAACCCTAAACCTAAACCCGACACCCTAAACCCTACCTACAACCTACACCACCAGTCTGGGCGCTGTAGAGCTTCTCCAGCTCCTTGCTATCAAAGGCATCTGGAAAGTCCAGGATCAGAATGTCAAATGTCTGATCCTCAGGGAGCTACTCTGTGTTCAGAGGACTGGTCTATACCTCTTAGGGTTTAGGATTTAGGGTTTAGTGTTTCGGATTGAGGACTACATGAACCCGAAAACTGGGCTCGGGTTTGGGGCTTAGGTTTTAGGGACCTGGGAGCATGGTGCTCGGAGAGTTCCCAGTGGGGACCCACTCCTGCTAGAAACAAGCAAAGCAACCCCCGACTGGATTACACGCTAAACTCCTGAAATTTAATTCCCCAGGCCCTTAAAAAAAAACCCTAAAACCTACACCCTGATCCCAAACCGTAAACCCCCAAACCCTAAAAACACCCTAGCCCTAAACCCTAAATCCTGAACCCTAAACCCCAAACCCTAAACCCCAAACCCTAAAGCCCTGTCCTCGGGCATCTCCTTCAGGTGGATCCATGCATCGCCTGAGTCTTTTTCAGGCGCTCGCACGGGAAAAAAGGGGTTTAGGGTTTAGGGTTTAGAGACGTTAAACCCGCTGACTCTCGATATCAGGGGCACAGTCAGATTCCTGGTGAATCTGACCGTCTGACTGTCAGTAAGGTCCTCATAAAGCCAAGAAGGGCTTTGGCGGCTGAGACTTAAAGAAAAAAGCACTTTGTCCGGAGAAGCTTCGCTTAAATCAACAAGGGAATAAGCCCTGTGAACCCAGCGCAGCCAATAAGCTCAGACATGTGTAAACCTGCTACCCTAAACCCTAAACCCCAAACCCCAAACCCCAAACCCTAAACCCTAAACCCTAAACCTCCCTCGCCCCCCCAACATGAAGCCAGGAGCCGGTGATGAGGCGCAGCCTGGGATCCTCAAAGCTGCCGGAGGCGAAGCCGGGCACCCACTCGAGAGCAAATCGCGTCACCTTCCCAACAAAGCGGTTTTAGGGTTTAGGGTTTAGGGTTTAGGGCCTAAGGGTCTATTCGGGTGCCCTGATTTTGGGAAATAACCTTTTACTTGATGCTGACCCCTAGAAACCCACCGGTTCTACCGGCCTCATAGTCGATGTCCACCATGGTGACGTTGCTAAGGCTCTGCCTGACGTCCCAGATTTCTAGGGGGATCCAAAAAGTAGACCCCCCCGTAAATAGTACACCCTAACCCTAAACCCCAAACACTATATTACCATTAAGGATCATTCTTAGGAACCCTTAAGGGGGACCTACCTTTAGGAACCTCCCAAAGGGTCTGACCCTGTAGAAACCCTAAAGTTCAGGAGTCGCCTGGAAGCCAAACCCCCTTAACACCCCCATGCCGTGAATGGGTTTAGGGTTTAGGGTTTAGGGTTTAGGGTTTAGGGTTTAGGGTTTAGGGTTTAGGGTTTAGGGTTCAAGGTTTAGGGTTTTAAACGCCACAAACTCACACATCCCCAAATTGGGGTTTTACATCTTTGGGGCCTAGGCAAATATCCTAAGCCCATGGTGGAACCCTGGGCCCTCAACCCTCAACCCTCAACCCCAAACCTCTCACCACCCTCTGAAGGCCTGGTGATTGCCAACCCCTCCGAGGATTTTAGGGCTTAGGGTTTGGAGCCCTGGATCCAGATAGCAGGGTGTCTTCTTTCGCAACACAACTCTTGAAGCCCATTTGTGAACAGGAAAGGAAGCCATAGGCAAATAGGAGTTGCAGGCAAACCCTGAAGTCTCAGAAGCCTCTAAAACCCTGAACCCTAAACCCTAAACCCTAAACCTTGAAACTTGCGTCGTCTCCTAGACCCAGGAGTAACCTAGGAGTTTACATGGGCTTAAGAATGGAACCAAAGCCCTAAAAACAAAGGGGAATGAGGGCCTACTCTGGGTCCTTGTCTCCTATAATGTTTAGGGTTTAGGGTTTAGGGTTTAGGGTTTAGGGTTTAGGGTTTAGGGTTCAGGGTTTAGGGCAATCCCTGCCCAGACCAGCGGAGCAGTTCCCGCGGCCCAGCGCCGTCGCCGCTGCCACCGAGGAAGACGCTGTGCGGTGGCCGCCCGGCCCTTACTTGAAGGTTCAGGGGTACTTAGAGGGTTTGGGGTTTAGGGTTTTGGGTTCAGTTCTAATCCACATATAAGCCCCTAATTAGGGTTACGAGTACAGGTATATTTGGGTTTCTGAGTAGCATGAACCTGCAAGTACTGAACAAAATGCTGAGCTTGTAAGCCCTGTGGATTAAGGGTGTAGGGTTTTAAGTTTTTCGGGGTTTTGTGGCTTCAGGCTCTGAACTAAGCCTGCAGCATCTCTGTCCGGTCTTGAGAAAGCCTTTTTTGTTCTTGCTGAGTTGCGGATGAAGCGGGCACATCACTGAAGAGATGATCGATATTGCTCCAGGAAAGCAGTGCAAAGAGAAAAAGCTTTCATAGCGTTTGCTTCATGCCTTCAAAACGCTTTCTTCGTGCGTTTAGCGGCACGGGTTCTTCGCCATCGTAGATTGCACGGCTTTGGGAGTCTCTCTTGGTACAATCCGGTGCGACAAAGAACCAGCAAGGGCAGGTTGGATGTCCAGAAACCCTAAAAACCTGAACCCTGAACCCTAAACCCTAACCCTAAACCCTAAACCCTAATAAACCCTAAACCTATCACCTCCAAACAGAGTACATAAATCTGAAAGTTGAGAACGTGTCCGAAGCGTAGACTCCCAACACAATGCCTGCAATATACTTTCGAGCAATCTGGTGAACATCCATTCCCCTCCCCCTAAACCCTAAACCCCGAACCCGAAACCCTAAACTCTAAACCCTGAACCCTAAGCCCTAAACCCTAAACCCCAAACCCTAGCTGCAACCTACGAACCTCCCAACTCCCCAGCCCGAAAAGACCCGCGAAGCCCCCCCAAGGCACAGGGTGGCGAACGTCAGCAGGGCTGGGTGGACCATCCTTTTCAAGGGTCGGGGCTTCCGGTGGGGAGGGTTTAGGGTTTATAAGGTTTATGGGGTTTATAGGGTTTTTTGGGTTTATAGGGTTTATAGGGTTCATAGGGTTTAGGGTTTGGAGTTTACGAAGGTGGTTGCGAGGGGTGCTCATCAATTTTTTGGGCTGCTTTAGAGGGCACCCGACAATTCGAAGACAACGCAGAGTGGACAAAAAGGTATAGATTCCCTTTCTGTAAGGATTCCGCTGTTAAGTCACTCGTTTCCCAATGGCCTAGGCCTAAACCCTAAATGCGAAAACCCGAAATCCTCCTGCGGGTCAAAGGAGCATCTCATGGTAGACGTGCTCATCCACGCTGTGGCCTGAACTTGCGAGTTCTTGAAGGGAATGAGGGGATTGGGTACCTTACATCCCCTATATGACTCTATGAGATCTTGTAGGGTTCGTTATACTCGAAACACCCGAAACCCTAAACCCTAAAAGGGAACTACAACGAAGGCAACCCTGCATCCTCCCAAACTGAGGGCTTCCAAGCCCCAAACCCTACACTCCGCAACTATACAACCTAAGCCCTAAACCCTATCCCTATATGTATTAAAAAATGAAGTCTGTACACACCCTAAGCCCTAAGCCCTAAACCCTAAGCGTGCCCCCTCTATCTATAAAAGAGCGCTAAACTCTATACTACAACCTAAGCCCTTAAGCCTAAGCCTCAGCCCCTCAATACACAAAAAACTCCACTGCCCTGAAGCCTTAAAAACCTCAAAGCCAAGCCTCAACCTTAGAGCTCTATGCCAAGGCGGGGGGGTGGGTCTAACATCATCTTACTTCTTCAATAACCAAGGGGGAAAAAGGTTAAACCTTTCTATTGCTACTAGATAAGGAAACCCAAAAAGTTTAAAGTTGAACTATTGGCCAGGTAAGTCATTCTTGAGCTTCAAATTGGGATTCTGAAGACAGCAGCTTTGTGGAAGAGGAGGTGTCCAACTTCTGGGGGGGGACCACTTGAATACCGTCTGAGCAATGCTTCAAAGGACTACTAATCGTTTCAAAAAAATCTTTCTTATACCGGTAATAGGGATATGTTTTTTTCTTGTTTTTTTGTTGGGAGGGGGGGGGGTCTTAAGAAGAATGAGTTAGGATGTTCCCCCTTATACTAGCAGTCCGTAACAGGAACTAGAATAGGGGGTACTTCAGTCCCTACTAAGGACTGTTAGTATAAGGGGGAACATCCCCTAAACCGTAAGCCCTAAACCCTAAACCCTAAACCCTAAATGGCTCTAAGGGTTTAGGTCTGCAATAGGGAACATCCCAAAGGACGAGGCACACTGCAGGAAGCCGCCCATCATCAAGAGGCGGTTGCCACCTCGAAGCGCACAGCTTCTGGGGGGGGTTGGGGGTTTAGGGTTTAGGGCTCAGGGTTCCGGGTTCAGGGTTTGGGGTGCTCGGGTTTCGGGCGTTTGTTGGCATTCAGGGTTTAGGGTCTAGGATTAGGGTTTAGGGAGTTTAGGGTTTTGGACTTGATGCTTCAGCCAGAAACTCCTGCTCCCTTGCGAGCAGCTGCTCCTTCACCGCCACCACGTTTACCACACATGCGGTCTGCAGCAATTCGGTGTGCTTCCATCTCCGCACGGTTGAGCACAAACACAGGTGCACGCAGACGGACACCCGAGAAATTCACATGTGCACCCTCACTTGGGCTGGCTTGTCTTGGTGCGGACCGAGGGCACGAAGGGTCTCCAAAAGACTCATCTCCAAAGCTTCGTGGGCTTCCCCGCCCTTCTTGTAATCCGCTGGGACTTCGGCATTAACCCAGGACTTCACGGGTTCCTTCACCTCGCAGAAGCGCTTCAGCCGCATCCTCAAGGCATCCCGTGAGATGACCTGCCATCTGATTCGTGCTTCATGGATATGTTTTGGCTCAACTACATCTTAAGCCGGCTAGAATCACACTGGAGCCGACGCCAAAAGTCAGTGTGCCTGCAGGGGGCAGGTCTGCCACAAAAGAAGGGGGAACAAAAAGACCTAGGAATATTCTTCGTTAAGGGGTATTGGATGGTATTGGGCTCTTTGGGTAGGGCTTGAAGCTTAATTGTGGGGTTTGCAACCCCCTTGAACCAAGGGGCTTGCAATTCTGCATAGGAAGACCTATGGCGACTGGGGATCAGTCTCCGGCGTAGCTGGACAACTCAACTTAGCATGGCTGCAAAGAGATTGATTTCGGGTTTAGGGTTCGAGGTTTGGCATTGGAGAATCAAAGTGCCTCCCGAAGAAAACCTGCCATTCGTGGGCAAATGTCGCCCTAAAATCCCCAACAAGCACCCCAAGCCCTCCAGCCTCAAACCCTAAAGCCCACAAAACCCTAAACCCTAAAACCCCCAAACAACCCTAAACCCTAAACCCTAAAGCCCCCAAATCTCTATAGCCCTACCAGGACATGGAAACGCTTAGACCAGCCCGGGCTTGTTGGGGTTCTGGGGCGTAGGGTCTACAGGGAATAGGTCTTTAGGGTTCTAGATTTCAAGTTTTTAGGGTTTAGGGTCCAGGGCTTAAGGGATTAAGGGTTTAGGTGTCATAGATGTTACCCTAAACCCTAAACTGTAAACCCTAAACCCTAAACCCTAAACCCTAAACCCGAAACCGCTTGTAGGGCTTACGGTCTCGTTGACTTCCTTGTCTCGCGCGCTGGGCTTGGGGGATGCCTAGGGTCTTCGGGCTTTAGGGTTTGCGGGTGTTTTTTTTTTTTTTTTTATTAGGGTTGTACCGTAAACCCTAAACCCTAAACCCTAAACCCAGACTCCTGAAGCCAGCTGGGAAAGACCTTTGACAAACTTTCTGTCCAAGCAAACATACATACGTTCTGCCAAATTGTCAACTGCTCAGCTCGGAATCTTCACGTGGACCAAATCAACCCTAAACCCTCAATAAACCCTAAACTCTAAACCCTAAACCCTATACAGCCTAAACCCGAAAAGTTTTCGGGGTTCAGTTCAACGACCCAGAACGAGGATCCGAGGTGCAGCCGTCGGCCCGGATCTCGATCTGCGCCTCGCGCGAGTATCCACCAATCCCCCCCCCCCCCCCCCCTTTAGGGTTGAGGGTTGAGGGTTGAGGGTTGAGGGTTCCCCCTGATGATTTAGGGGCTACTCAGGTAAAAAGGGACTGTGCAAGGTAAAAAAAACATATGTATATATATATATATAAATACTTTTAGGTATAGCGCTCAGTTGGGTCTGTGGTTTAGGGTTTGGGGTTTAGGTTTCGGGGTTTAGAGCTAGCCGCAAACCCTAAACCCTGAGCACCCCCAAAGCCCGGACTGTACTAAACCCTTTCGCCCAGAAGCTTACAGAGCCTATACGATTTTTTATACACCAACTACTATAGGGTTTAGGGTTTAGGGTTTAGGGAGTCTCTGAAGGGCAGAAGCCTAAGCCTTTGCCATAAACCCCTACAGCAAACCCTCTTTGAATCCAGACTCTTCGACCTTTTGCAACCCTAAACCCTAAACCCTAAACCCTAAACCCGCCGTTGGGCGGCGTGAAATTTCCCTTCACGAAGTTCCATCACGACCACATCAAATCGGTGATCCTAAGCCCTCTAAACCCTATAAACCCTACAAACTCTATAAACCCGAAAAAAACCCGACAAACCCTTAAAACCCTACACCCTACACCCTAAACCCTAAACCCAAACAAAACCCTGGAGCGCTCCTCAAAGTCGCTCTTGGTGCTTGCGACCACCTTGAGATCCATCCTCAAAGCAGCCAGACGTCACAAAACAAGGTTTAGGGTTTAGGGTTTAGGGTTTAGGGTTTAGGGTTTAGGGTTTAGGGTTTAGGGTTTAGGGTTTAGGGTTCAGGGTTCAGGGCTCAGGGTTTACTGGACGTACATAATACATACATCGGCTTATCTGGTATGTCGTGGAAAGATTGCGTGTAAAGGAGCTGCCTTCAACCAGAATCTTACACCCAGAGTCTTCTTCTGGCTCAAGGACCCGAAGCCCTAAACCCTACACCCTCAAACCCTCAAATTTAAACCCTACTCTAAACGCTAAACCCAGCTCTTTACCATATGTCGCCAGGGATCGGATTGGCCCATCCGCAGTGGCTGTGGGCGTCGATCAGCTCCTGCTTGGAGGTTCATGGTACTTATAAACCAATTATAACTGGGTTTAGGGTTTCGGGTTGAAGGGTTTAGGGCTTATAATTTAAGGTTTAGGGTTTGGGCAGCTTGTAGCAGAAGGTCAACGGCTTCCACTCTGACAGTGCGGAAGGTCGAAAAATAGAATATAAATCGCATGTTTCAAAGCTGGCCAGGCTGGAACCATCCACTGTGGAGACACGGCCGGTTAGGGTTTAGGGTGTATACCCGAAACTGCTTGAACAATGTACCACAACATACCCCAGCCAACTGAACGGCGATCAGCAAACGACTCGACAGGATGTCCCCCCCCCTCCCCCCGGCCCGGCCATGAACAAGATTGCTCTGCCATGTCCCTGGGAATCGCGCCATTCCCCTAAACCCTATATAAACCCTAAACCCTAAACCCTAAACCCTAAACCCTAAACCCTAAACCCTAAACCCTAAACCCTAAACCCAGACCGAAAGTCCAAAAACACCAACCCCTAGCACAGGCAGGGTGCAGCCGTTATGGGACACAGTGGCTTGTGACAGGGACTGAAGCCCCTTCTTTGAATCTCTCGGGAGCCCTAAACCCTAAACCCTAAACCCTAAACCCTAAACCCTAAACCCTAAACCCTCAACCCTAAACCCTAAACCCTAAACCCTAAACCCTAATTGAGGTTTAGAGCCCGCCCTGGTCAACCCGACACGGCCTGGATGGGCGCCATCAGGACGTCAAAGGTCTCTGTCCAGAGAGCCTTGGGAGGACTTGGGGGGAGGTTTAGGGTTTAGGGTTTAGGGTTTCGGGTTTAGGGTTTAGGGTTTGGGGTTTGGGGTTTAGGGTTTAGGGTTTGTAGGCCAGGACTAACTTCACGACTGGGAGGGTGACCAACATATGGGGCTGGGCCCAATTTTGGCAGAGAAGAAGCCCTGTAGACCTCGGAAATTCTCTAGACCGCAAACCTGAGCGAAGACCCTCCGCTCGGATGGCCCTTACAACCCTCTGAAAATATTCTGAACCTGATCCTCTTAAGGGAAAGGAGAAAATGTCCCAAGGTCCTACCCAGCCCAAAACACTACATAAGCCCCAACTCCTCAAAAAGCCATCGTCAAGCCCAACAAGCGCCCTCTTCACAAACCCTCAGAATGGCCTCAAGTCTTGAGGCTCAATTCTGCCATATAGGGACCCCCCACAACCTCCAAACTCAAGACCCAAACTCCAAACCTCAGCATCCCAAAAGCAGAGATACAGAGACCCGCTGTACCCTGAACCCGAACCCTAAACCCTAAACCCTAAACCCTAAACCCTAAACCCTAAACCCCAGACCCGAGCTAAGGGTTTAGGGTTTATGGCTTGGGGTACCCCTGCCTGGCATCTCGGAGCCAGGAGAAAGTAAAGGCCAGCTGCGAACATCTGGCCTTTGGCTGCTTTTTGTTTGCTTTCTTTTTTCGGTTTAGGTTTTAGGGCTTAGGGTTTAGGGTTTAGGGTTTGGGAGGGGGGGAGGAGGGGGGGGGATTGTAGGGGTGCCCAAAGCCTAAAGACTTTGGACAACCTATAAGGGCTTTCATGATAAGAGCCTACAAATATCGAGGGTTTGTGTTCTTAAGGCAAAGCTTCAACCTTAAGCACGGGTGGATAGAAGGCTTTGGGAGAATGAGAGCCCACAAGCCCCAAGACCTACCCAGACCCCCGGGAGGAAACTCGAAACCCCAAAAAAGTACCCTAGACTACTCTTGGGTCATTCTTAGGAACCCTTCAGGGGATCTACTTTTTTCGATCCTCCCAGGGGTCTGCGGGTATGGGCGCAGAGACACTGGGGGTGCTTGTCCGGTACGAGGGCGCCCATGCAGGCGCCAGGGCCATGGCTGCAGCAATCAGGACCCGTGGCCCAGGCACCAGCAAGCCCTGTCTTCTGGTTGGTCAGGGGTTTAGGGGTTTAGGGTTTTAGGGTGTTTGAGGGTTTTGAGGGTTTTTAGGGTTTTTAGGGTTTAGGGTTTCGGGCCAGGGTTTAGGTTTAGGGTTTCGGGTTTGGGGTTTAGGGTTTAGGGTTTGGGGTTTCGGGTTGTTGCGTGGGCTGGTTGAACTTTTGTGGCAGCGTGGCCCCAACAGATGGAGTTGAGGAGGTGATATCTAACGACTTGCGCGAGATGTCCCACACGGCTACAGCCACATGTGAGCCGGCCTGGGATGTGGTTTCTGATACGAACCTAGGCGATACTTTTTCTAAATCCCTATTCAGGACTGTTAGTATATGGGCGAATATCCCAACAGCCGGCTATTTCGGGGGGGTTTAGGGTTTTGGGTTTAGGGTTTAGGGTTTAGGGTCTCCGCAAGCTGGACTGTGAAGAGGCTTCGGGTGTTGGGCTGGGTTCCAGCGCGTGCGCACTTGGGCGAACACTGAGCGGCAGCAGCGAAAGTTGAAACAGAAACCCGCAACCCTGAACGGCAATGGCGAGGTTTGGAGTTTAGGGTTCAGGGCTTAGGATTTAGGGTTTAGGGTTTGGGGTTAAGGGCTTAGGGTTTAGGGTTTAGGGGCCCAAGAACCGTTAGGTCAAACCAAAACCCATGGGCTGCCCTGAAATTGCCAGCTCGTGAGCAGCCGAGGTAAGGGCTGATGACAGTAAGTACCCACAAGAAGGCCACGAAGCGATGACAGTTTGAGGTTTCATAGGGTCGGGGTTTAGGGTTTAGGGTTTAGGGTTTAGGGTTTAGGGTTTAGGGTGTAGGGTGTAGGGTTTAGGGTTTAGGGTTTAGGGTGTAGGGTGTAGGGTGATAACTGTGCATGCATGGAATCTGGATTGCAAAGGGAAGCTGGCAACAGACATCTTCAAGACGCACCCCCCCCTCCCAACAAGACAAAAGACCGTTGGATATTGCGATGTTCTCCCTTATACTAACAGCTCCTGAATAGGGATTCTAATAGGCAGTACTATACTCCCTAGTAAGGACTGCTAGTATAAGGGGGAACATCCCAAGCTGGACATATTGCACACCATAAGCCATGTTCAGCAGGTCGTCACGCGAACTTTGCTCTGAACTGATGCCTCGTGGCTTTTTTCGGACTTCCGGGGCGCAAGGGCTTCAAGAACTTCATGTTTCAGAGCAAAGTCCGACTCTGCACATCTTGACGACCTGTGAAGCAACGCCCCTTGAGGGCATTGGGATCACAGTTGTATTCCCCTCCCCCTAACATTGACCCCCCCCCCCCTCTAACATTAAATACTCCCATTCTAGTTTTATGATGGTGTATGTGAAATATATATATATATGTGTATATATATATGTATATATTTGTTTATATATTTGATATTCGGGAGGAAGGAAGGTTTCATATTGAAGTGGGGGAAGGGATGGAGAGCGCGCCGCCAGCTGCACAGCGCAGCGCTGCTGGTATGGAAGCAGAGAAAGTGGACCTCCGGACCTCCGCCTTATGAACCCTCAAGACCCACTTGGAGGTTCCTGGTACTTACTAACCAATTATAGCTGTACTTATAGGGTTTAGGGTTTAGGGTTACTTAAAACCAACTTACATGCCCCTTAAGTGCCCGGATATGGGTATAAGTCTATGAACCCTCAAGTCCCATCCGACGCCAGCCCCCAAACCCTGAACAAGCCCTAGAGAGGCCCTAGGCAGCTAAAAAAACACTCCTAGCCTTCAGACAAGGGCCCTCGTTACAAGAACCCCGCCCAACAAAAAATAAAAAACATTCCTCCTTATAAGGGCCGGACAGGGATTATATTTTGGTGTTCTGTGGGTTCTTAAGCAGAGACAGTAACATCGGGATCTTCAGCTTGTGAGAAGATGTGGGACCTACCTTGTACGAGGAGGAAAAAGGGTTCGGGTGTAGGGTTTGGGCGGCATCACGGCTACAAGTAACCCAAAACCCAAAACCCAAACCATAAACCCTAAACCCTAAACTCTGAACCCTACCAAAAAAGGGAACAAGAACAAGGTCGGACGGCTACAAAACTTGGCTATTATCTATATAAAAAACTTGGCTACAATCTACACAAACCCCAAACCCTAAACCTCTAAGGTCCCACGGTTACAAAACTTGGCTACAAACCAAGAGCCGGTTCAGGGAACGGCCGGGAGCCGTCGCCGCATAGTTGGCCGGCCTTTCCCACCCGATCCAGGCGACCGTTTAGGGTTTAGACCGGGTTTTATTGTGTTTCGTAGGGTTGTTAAGGGTTGTTGTGGTTTATGCAGGGGTTTATGGGGCTGCTGGTGCTAGGCTTTCTTTCCCCGGATTGTATAGTTCTTTCCGAGGGTTTACGCTTGAGAGAGTGGTTGAGCTTCGTGTGAGGGTTGGGGTCCAGGCCTTCGCCTTCAAAGCCCGAGCCCTGACTTACTTCTCCAATAACCAAGGGGAAAAAAGGTTAAACTTTAATATTCCTACTGAAACAAGAAACCCAAAAAGTTTAAAGTTCAGCTAAAGGCGAAGTAAGCTGAACCCTAAACCCTCTGCAACTCAGATACAACGTATGTCCCTGAAGCCAAAAAGTTCCGCAGATTGGAGGACATTAAACACCCCTAATAGGGCTTTACCCCAAGAACCCAAAACTTTCCTCATCTGTATGTAGGTGTCCTAAACGGCCGTTGCAGGTATTGTGGGGGGGGGGGGGGGGTTTTCTTCAGGCCGTGGGCTGGTGAGCACATAGTGCTCAGGGCCCCGAACCGTGAACTTAGGGTTTAGGGTTTGGGGTTTGGGGTTTAGGGTCAAGGGTTTAGGGTGTAGTGTTGAGGGTTTAGGGTTTAGGGTTTAGGGTTTAGGGTTTAGGGTTTAGGGTTTAGGGTTTAGGGGTTGGGGTTTAGGGTTTAGGGGACCACTGCTTGCCGGAAACTTCTTCTCCTGGGTCAAGGCACTGCCAGCAGTACTTGCCGCTGGGTTCGGAGCACCACGCCTTTTATGTAAGGATTAGGGTTTAGGGTTTAGGGTTTAGGGTTTAGGGTTTAAGGGTTAGGGTTTAGGGTTTAGGGTTTAGGGTTTAGGGTTTAGGGTTTAGGGTTTAGGGTTTAGGGTTTAGGGTTTAGGGTTTAGGGTTTAGGGATGTCAGGTTTCGGGGATGAAGCCGTAGGCCTGGGAAGTTCTAGGCTTCGACTTCTTTCCTCCTGAAGCCTACATGCAGTTGCAGCAACGCTGAAGGAACCTTACACGTTGGATACAGGCCTGTGTGTAGGTTTGAGAATTTACCAACCACCAGAATCACGAGACAACATACATGTGTCCAATTTTTTTCAGGTTTCCTTTTTCCGTCACGCACTTAGGGTCTGGGGTTTACGGTTTAGTGTTCAGGGTCTCAAAAGAATCAAGTAATCCAATCCTCCATACCCCGAACTCTTCAAGGTTTCGGGTTTAGGTTTAGGGATATACCTGTCAAGAACCCCACCCAAAGTTATATATTTATACATATATATATATATACATACAAACAAAGGTTCTATAAGTATGCAAGGGCGGATTGAAATTGGTCGCCGGTTAAAGAACTTAAGTGCTGCTACCTGAAGACTCCAATGTAGTTCATTTTGGGTTGCTAATAGGGGATTCTGGCATCCTACCCCACCATAGCTACTACTTGCTTAAGAACCCCAAAAGAACAAAAGACAATAATCCCTATATTACCCTTCAATCAGTAGATAGGTACTACATAGGAGCCTTTTTGGGTAGACCCCCCACCGAAGGGCATGCTCCGAATCCGCGGTGGCATCGCAAGCGGCGGCTACCGCGTCCGACCAGGGCACGAAGCGCACCAGGAAAGCCCGCCTCGTAGGGGTCTCAGATCTCGGGGCCCAAGATCCTACTGGTTCTTACTAGGGAAATGAGGGAATTAGGTGCCTCATATCCCTGTATACATAAATAAATAAATAAATATAAATAAATAAATATATATATATGTATATATATATATGTTTGTATATTTATATTTATATTTATGTTTATATATACCCTTGAATTCAGTATCTAGGGTGCATCATTCCCTCATTCCCTAGTCCAGAAAGATAAGGTGATCCGTATGAGCTCTCGGGTACCAGAGTAGTAGGGTCTCTGGAAAAACAATCTCGCAATTTGGGGGCTTAGGTTCAGGGTTGTAGGGTTTAGGGTTGGGGTTGAGGGTTTCGGGTTTAGGTTATAGGGTTTAGGAATCGGCTGCGGTGGCCCGTGCCTCTGATGCTGGCTGACGTTCGGCATGGACCGGTGGGGCGTCAGGGGATGGTGCACCTTGCAGTGTCCCACTTTTTGTAGGGTTTAGGGTTTGGGGTTTAGGGTTTGGGGTTGAGGGTTTAGGGTTAATAGGGTCACTTCTCATGGTCCCTTTTATTTAGGGTTGTTGGGTTTAGGGCGACCCCGAATATTCATGTAGGGTACCAACAAAGGGGCCATCACTTTTTGAGAACTGGCCATAGCGAGCAGGCCCCCCATACTTCGCTGCTGTATCAACGAAAAAATGTGTGTGTGTGTGTGCATATGCACTGATGTTCAGGGGAAGAGGTCCCCAAACCCTACTAAACCCTAAAGAGAGAGAGAGAGAGAGAGAGAGAGAGAGAGAGAGAGAGAGGGGGAGAGAGAAAGGAGGAGAGAGAGATGGCTTCGGGAACTGAGATGGCAAAACGCCAGGCCACACCAGCTTGACCAGGGAGCAGCTTGTACTCGACCGTGTGTCCTTATCAAGTTCTGTCTGCACGAGATGTCCCCCCGGCGTGGAACAATAGCTTTTGGGTTTAAGGTTGAGGGTTTCAGGTATTTAGGTGATGCTACCAGTACCGTCGAAAGTTGGTACCCGGACTTCGAGATCCAACTCTATATATATATATATATATATACATGTATATGTATATGTGTATATATAGTCTAGCTACATGGACCCTAAACCCTAAAGCCTATAAATTCAGGCTTTGGGTTGCTTTGAAGTAGGATGGCTCCTGACATTTTGCAATTGGGGGGGGGGGGGGGGGGCGGCTAGGACACGGGCTCATTATCTCCACAACCCATCCTCTCTTTATGCAAGGGCCTTTCAGGGGGCCATAATTGCACATGCAGGGGCTTCCGCTTGAAGTAGGCTGCCCCCGAAAAATTCAACCCGAAACCCTAAACCCTAAATTCGAGCAAGGAGATGCCGCAACTCTTGGGATCACTGGCTCACATGGCGCCGAAGATCTCACCAGGCTCCAAGAACTTTCGACAGATAGCCGAAGATGGCAAAGCAACCGTAAACCCTAAACCTCCATTCTCAAGTACGGGGTTGCCAAAAGATGATAAGAAATATATATATATATATATATACATATATGTATGTGTATATATATATGTGTGTGTGTATGTATATATCAAGAAAGGAAGGCTGAGGGCTTAGGGTTTCGGGCATTCTGTCTCCAAGACGTTTTGCTGCAACCGACAGGGGTGTAGAA